>OW051494.1:10642135-10992003 GCA_932521035.1 Oscheius dolichura
TGATCAAAGGATAATCACTCGTGAGGTGAGCTGTCGTTCGTCTCTTCCTCCATTCTCACGTGCTCCTCAATGTCCTTCCCTTCCAAGTATCTTTCGTTCCGCATCCACCCGGCCCGCCCTGCTCTGACCTCGTCAGCGGTGTTATCATCAAACTGAAGTTATAGCTAAATAGACAAAGTAAAAGAAGTTACTCAACGGGGGAACCGAACCTTCGACCCCTCGATTGGGGGTCCAACCACGATCGGGTCCCACACCGAAAACATTTTATAACAAAACAAAAATGCTAAACAGACAAAGCGAAAGAAATTGGTCGAAGGAGGAACCGAACCGTAGCCCTGCCGGTTGGGGTCCCACCGCGAACGGGTCCCGCAACCAAAAATACTTCAGGAATACTTGGGCAGTGTCGAGGACCTCAAAACAAAAAAGCAAAAAGATTTGACAGCGGCGGGGATCGAATCCGCGACCTCTCCGACCGCGCGCCCGTCCTCTTAGCCACTACACCATGAAATTTCGACATGTCGAGTCACAAACGGACACCGTAGCGCTTTAAATAATAGGGATGTTTACCGCCAAAATACAAACGGTTAAAAATAATCCCTTGACCTGTATCTGGTCAGTAGAGCACCCGCCTGTGGGGGATTAAGAAATTTATCCCTTTACCGTCGGACACTTTCCCATCGGACAGACAAACAAACAGACAAACAGACAGACAAACACCATAGCACTTTAATAGTAAGGGATAATAATTTCCAGCTCTACCGAGCAGTCAACAAAGAAGTTCACTTCTCTCGCTTTATTATGGGCTTCTTATGGGAAAATGTACAGGCTCACCGGGATCCCTATGACCCTTGGTACATCCCGGCCTCTTCCTACTCCCCGGAAATTCTTCCCACCTATGTCAACGGTCCCCTCTACGTCTTCTCCGCCCCAGCTCTAAAAGCCATCCTCCTGGAGGCTCCCCATTATCGGGTCTTCGAAGTGGAGGACGTTCTTTTCACTGGAACACTGGCCGAAGCTGCCAGTGTTACACGAATCGCCCTGGATGGGGTTTATTACAGAGTGGTGAGGTTTTTGGACTCATCGAATGAGTAGAATTTAGCCAGAAAATCAGCGCTGTATGGAATCGAAGCCAACAATTATCGGCTATCCGATCCACGATCTCAAGATAGGCGTCCGGCTAGAATATGAGAGGATGAAGACGATACCGTGTCGGAAAAGTACGTGAACTACTCGGCAGACACCAGCTTTCTTTTGAAAATCTTCAGTTATTTTGAATAATAAACGTTCTATCTGTTTTCTTGACTCAAGTAATCGTAGGTTTGGGATCGAATTTCATAATACCGCAGATTTTGAAATTTTAAATCTTCCGTGTTTCAAAATCGTCCTGGTGTTGTTGAATACTAAGGGCTACGGCTACGGGACTCACTTCAGCGTGACCAACTCGACGAGGCGATTCCAACGAGCTATCGGACTTCCATTCTAGTCAAGATTTCGGGCCGTGGCTCCTCCATCAGTCTCGGAAGGGGATAACTCAAGTGAGACTGCTGGGGAGGGTTAGTATGGGGCCTATTTCAGGTCGAAATACGTGCAGGGGATTCATTCTGGCTGAGATAAAAACATCATCTTGTAGAGCTCGAAGAGCTCTTTCTAACGGTATATAATAGATCCACAGAAGTGGAGAAGTTCGGACGGAGTCATTCGATTCTTGTCCAGGAGCTTCGGTTGGATATAGGCCGCCCTCGGGGTACCACAGGGGGGTTCCGCCTTACTCACCTTCCGGCTATCTTTTTCCCATAGGATTAATAACATTTATAGATTCCCCTCAGTACACATACTTGAAAACATTCTGATAATCAGCGGGGAATGCCATCGCGAAGGCCGTGGTGATGTTGGTTACCGTATCCATGAGCAGTTTCTGTTTCTCGGCGGGAACCTGGGCCATAATTTTCGGCATGGATATTTCACAAGTCTTGGTGAAGTTGTTGTTGGTGTTCTTGTCCGCCTGGATAAATACCGACTTCATCTGGGCGGCCTTATTCGGGGTGAAGTTCTTGGTCCCCAGTTTACCATACTGGTAGTCTAGGTACTTTTTCAGGGAGGTGCGATGGACACAGAAGTTTTGACAGGCCGTGGAGGCGGCGGCCGGCTTGGAGACCGGGTCAGTGTTGTTGACCTTCACTCCGGAGCCGAGCTGAATTCATTTTGGGAGGTTTTTGGGAGGGAAAACATACAAATTGCTTAGAATTGGAGAAAGTCGTGCACTGGTTCTTGCAGAGGGTCACATTTCGGGCGCCGTTCAGATTTTGTGTTGCCTGAAGGTAAAATACTTGAGGGAGAAAGTCGTAGATTAATATTTATACAAATATTACCGTACTAAAGGTTGTTAGACGTTTAAAAGTTCACATAAATCGGGCCAGTACCGGTAGTACGGCCTATGGTGATCTCTATAGGCTTATCTCCCCAACTGGATGGAATTTCGGGGTAATTTTGGAGTCTACAGAAAGAGCAGGAAATTCTGAGTGATCCTGATGGTTCACGTTTGGAAAGAGGACATGTTTTAGTGGGAAATACCATTTTCTTTCCCAGGGAAAAGGCTCTCATTATCTATTGGGTCTTTTCAGGTTCAAAAGCTATGCTCCACCCTATAAAGATGGAATTTCTTGGTGAAAACTATATCTACTGAAAGAGGAGAAAATTCGACATAAGAGAACTATAATATCTTTCCAGAAATTAAATATTTCCCTAGTCGTATGCCCGATTTTTCTCTACCGTGGGGAGTACTAGTACTGTAGCGCCCTTCTTTGGTTTCGGGATGGATTTGAGGACGGGGATATCTCCATTTCTGGGTCAAGGACAGTTTTTCTAGGCAAATAAACAACGGGGTCCAATATGACCATAAAATAATATGGTATAAAGCCTTCATTTGGGTTAATACCCCCTCTATAAGGTCAAAAACCGACCGTCTTTAGCCCAGCAGCATCAGTATACTTGAAGAACCGTTTAACAGCCGGCTGGGTCATATTTTGGGCCATAAGACTGGTCAGAACCATGCAGAGTATCAAGAAGAGACGAATCATGGTCCCGGGAAGAAGCAGAGCCGTGTGACAAGACCAGCACGCGGACCAGGATTACCCATTTTGATCTCTACCCTCTGCTCGTAATCCAGTTCACACGCTGTCCAATCCCTTCTAATTATGACCAATTTTTTTCAAAATTCGAAAGAGCGAAGGGTTAGGTTCATTTATTATCGGGAATATACAGAAAAAAATGAACAAATTTTCGAAAAAAAGAGGGTTACATTGGCTGGGAGCCGTCGGCTGGGTTCCCACCACCTGCGGCACCCATCGGATCGCTGTTACTTCCCATAGCTCCTCCAGAATTTATTCCACCAGCAGCTCCGCTTGGATCCGAATCTATGGGCATTGCTCCGCTTGGATTCATCATATTAGCCGAGGCTCCTGCACCGCCATTCACATCCGTGTCACCAGAAGCCACGGGGGAATGATTATCAGGCCGGGAGAGGACCGTCAAAACTGGAAAAGGTTCTTTCAAAGGAAAAGGAAGGAAAACGAACCATGACAAAGGACAAAAATGAGTACAAGGGGAGACATGCTGCCGCTATTTCTAACTGCAGAGCGGGAGGCTTTTAACCTACAAATTGACTGGCGGTAAACAGGAAACCGGACGACAATGGCATGAATGACGATTTGTTTATTATAGGGAGTGAGAAGAACCATTAAACTTCGGGAGGGCAAAGGGATAAAAACATAAACAACTCAATTATGGGACCGAAAGGTCTCTCCAGGGTTTGAGAGATCAAGAAAAGGAAACCCCCAAAGGGGCACGGGGAATTCGGCGGAGCGTTCCGATTTAGCTGGTGGCTTCAAAAAGAGCATCCCGTTTTTAGCTAGTGGCTTCAAAAAGAGCGTTTAGTTTGCATATGGGTTTTAGCGGGGGCATGACAATTTTTGCGATGGATTGAAGCTAGTTCTTTCATTTTTTCCCTATTTTTATTTAAACATTACGTAACACACGATAGAATTAGTAGGGAGTGTCCTGTCTCTGCCCAAAAGCCTTTCTCTTCTCCTTGAGCTCTAGAACGGGCCTGGAGAGGCGATGGTCATCTAGCACAGGAACTACCCTCTCCTGTACCAATTTTAGGCCAACAAATCGGATAAAAAGATATTGAACAAAGCAGTGGAGAAGGAAGATGGCCACAGAAAGACCGGGGAGGGTCCAGGAGTTGATAACGGAGGTCTTGTGCTGGACCAGGAAGTTCTGACAGTAGTGGGAGGCGCCCTTCGCCGAATTGGGACAATCTTCGATGATTTTGCAGCCACATGGAGCGATGAAGAGGAGAAATAGGGAGAAGCAGAAGTGCAGAGGGTAGAAAATGGTCACTCCAGTGGCTATCTGAAAAAAATGGAGGTTTTGACGGATTGGGAGGGGAATTCGGGGGAGCCACAACTTTAGAGACATTCTCTAACTTTTTATGCTCCCGCCAAAGGTTTCATTAGTGCATTTCTGGTCATAATGCCGTTGTTAGGCGAAAGCTCAGGGAAAAAACCTCAGAACGCGAATTTTTTGGCTAAAACCAAGTCCGAGCCTTTTCAAGAAGAAAACGGCCGTCCAACCTTACTTTTGTGGTTGGAAAGGACATTTTCTTGAATTGAGCGCGTATTTTCAGGCAGAGGGGTTGGGAAGAATGACACTTGCCCTTTACATCCCGTTTTCTGGGCAAGAGTCGCGCTCTTCGGGACCTTTTACCAATTTTAGGGTCAAATTCTTCCAATTTTCCATTTTGTCCTTATAAATCTGTAAATCGCGGCCGTTTTTGAATAAAAGGTCCCGAAACGACCGGCTCTTGGGTTGGAAATGAACTTGGAAGCCAAGATAATGGGAAAAACTCACAATTTTGGCCATTTCCATCTTGGATTTTTCGACTTTTCCCTCCGGGACGGTGTAGCTAGCAATTCCCGGGTAGACGCTCTTCAGAAGAGATTTGAAAAATAAAGCGATGAAGTACAGCCCGGCAAAGAGAAGAAGAGTCCACCATTGGAGGAAGGAACCCGCGTAGGTGATGGTCAAAATTAGCCCGAGAGTGAAGATTATAGAGAGGAGAATATTCAAAATTATGAGGAAAATAGCCTGAAGACTTCTTGTGGTGAGAAATAGGTTAACATACCAATCCTTTGCCCATAATGTTTGGCAAAACGCGTCAATAGGAAAGGGGAGAAATGACCACGAGATAGAAAGGAAACCACAAAAGTACTGGGGAACAGGTTTTCAAGGCAAGGGAGAGAGAGATGTCTTACGACGGCAGGGGCAATTGAAACGGGCTAATCATTAGGTAACACTTTTTAGTTCCGTCAAATATTAAGAGGGCATTAATTTGGAATGTGGAGAGTGGTGAAAAATGACCACAATAGTCTAATTGTCCGTGGCTTTTCATGGTGGAGGGCCACCAATCTTCAATCGGATTTTTCTTCGCAACGAAATTTGTTTTTTTAGGGAAATGATGTCTTAATCATATATCACTAAATTGCTCTCGCCGAGCGCTATCCAGTCCCGTTTACAACTCAGCCAGAATGAGTTTCCTGCACATGTTTGGTTAAGAATAAGCCCTATACCATCAGTCCAATAATCCCTTGTAAAAATGGAACCTGAAGTTCCCCCGAGACTAATCGTGGGCCATCGTCCTAAGTTCTCCACCTCGGTGGCTCTATCATATACCGTTAGAAAGAGCTCGTCGAGCTCTATCTAGTCCTGTATTTATCTCCGTCAAAATGATTGCTATGCACCTATTTCAAGTTCAAATAGGAAATTTGAATATTCAAAATATCCTCCCCGGTATCTTTGAGGGTTATAGGCTTGGAATGGCCTATTTGAGCCGGGGTTTGTGTTTTTCTTCCCAAATGGACCCCGGTGAAGAATATCTGATAGAAAAATCCATAAAAATGGAACCTGAAGTTTTCATTCAGCGTTGACCGTAGTGGCTACATTATCACCATGTTCTGGTCTACTTGAACTCCTCCTTCAAAAGAAGGTGATATCATATCATTCTCCCTCCTAATCTGTTGAATTCATTCAGTCATGCATATGCCGTATAGTTTACTTGGTCGATTATTTTCTTCCCATCCGTAGCTGCTGTTCTAATATCATAGTCTCGTACATTACGTCCAGATTTAGACCCACTCATTTTTAATCTATCATTTAGCTCACCGTCATTAACTGAAGCCGTAGAACCCGTGGTGGGTATAAACGGACCGATTACAGTAGGCTTCGCACTTCCTGGTTCCTGGATTTCGAGACTGCACGCGCCCGCGCCCATAAAATCTTGGCAGTTGAATTATTTTTAACCGGGAGCGCTACAAAATCGTCTCACTTTTATCTTCTTCGTCCTGCCGAGACTTTATGGGTGTGGGAACGTGTGAGAATCCCCACGGCGTCCAATTTCTAGATCAAGATACATTTTATCAAGTGACGTGTGCTCTTTTGAGGCAGCTCCTCTGAAAGTGGGGGCATTAGCCACAAAGGCGTAGTCATTTGATTATTCACAAGGGGGTCAACCTTTCGCCCTCGACATTTCCTGGTTTTTTGGCCCCTGGACCACAGTTAGACAATTAGACAGCCGGAATTCTATGAAGTTTGATTTGTCACGATTACTTTGTAGTTTTCCAAGAATTCTCCGCCTGATTCAGCTGACTTTTCCCACGTTGTTTGGAGCAGATTCTCATTGCTCTATTGCTCTCGAATTAAATGAACTCTCCCGCTCTTTTCCTTTTTAAATATGCTCTTTTCAGATTAAAATACAATAAGATTTAATGAACTCAAGAATACTCTCCCTTCTGCTCGTCTTCGCTTTCTTTTCTTCCTGTTTTTCCCAAAATTTAAAGCGACTGCCGCCAATTTCTAAACGTTTTATTCGATTTGCCCCGAATTATGCGATGATTAGGGGAACAGCTAATGGTTTGTTGAAGTTTCGAGTCTAAAAGAGGAAATACAACTTTCAGAGATTTGTTCAGCTCATAACATCAAGGAAATGAAGTCACAGATGGAATTTTACCGTAGCCAAATGCAGGAACTTCAATTGAAATTTAATGCCTGCTTGGGACCGTAAAATCTGAAGAAAAAGACAGGAATTGTGTATAAATATGCTATAAAACTTGGTTTAAAGGAACTGTCAGGGACCTCGGCGCCGGGGGGCAGTGATCCCGTGGCGACTGCCCCCACAAGCGTCCCTTGCCTCTGGCGCGCATTTGAATTTCGAACGTTTTAGCGCATTACTTTGTATTTTATAGCGTTTTCTTGATCTGCCTTCTACTATTGATGAAAAGTAAGGCCAAGTGATCAAAATAAACGTTAAAAAAACCAAAGAAACGTGTGCATTGCGCATGCGTGAAAAACTCTTTTCCCGGGCTTTCTCAAAGCCCACGAAAATCTACAGTCAGCTTCCTAGGTCCCTGACAGTTCCTTTAAATTTTGGAAAATAAATATATTGCTCAAAAATCCATGTATTTTTCTTTATCCAAGCGTCTGGAACCCCTACCAAAGTTTGGGGTCCCTTTGGTCAAGACTGACCGGGTCGTTTCGGTCAAAAATGGAAATAAAGCCGCTCCGGGACCATTTCCCCGGCTATGATTCTGCTTCTCCAGTTGCTCTTCTTTCCATCTCATCTCATCGTCTCCTGTCTAAAATGGAAGGAAGCAAAAGAGCCGCAGGCTCCACAACAGCCGCTGGCCTCCGTTCCCATGGTGGTCACATCTGGTAAACGACACTTTGCTCGAATTTTGAGAACCCGGAAGTCAGTTTATCCTGTTGCGAACTCTTTTCGTGACCTAAAAAGGTGTCTACAGTTGAATATTTTCAATTTTGTGGGGGGCGGGATCCCGGCGACGCAGGGAAAAGTGCTCCTTTTCTAAAAAAAGGGTTCCACCGGCTTCCCAGGTCAATTTTTCAGAAACCTTTTAGTATCATTAAAAAGTGCAGAAAATTCTGTATATGGTAGCCTTGGTACTTTTGTGAAAAATGGCCTTTTTAGCTCTATATGGCCAAATGTTCCCGGGGGTAACTACTACGGCGGAGTCTTTATGCCTTTTTGGTCGATTTTAGGACCAAAAACTCGCGGATTTTTGGGGCATAGTTCCAGTTTTTAATCTTCTGCGTTCAGGAAAAGAGATGAAAAGCCACAGAAGTAAAACGATTTCCCTCCACGAGGACGAGTCCCAGCCTGAAGGAGCCGGCCCTACCGGGAAGAAGTAGCAGCTACCCTCCTCTTACCAGAAGAATTTCTACCATTTCTCTACAATTTAATCATATTAAATAAACGTATAAAGGGTACTTGGCGATGCGTCGTCTTCTCTCTCTCTCTCTTCTTTCCGACTTTGTTCACCTGGAATAGGTGAGCATGAATAATTACTAGGTGGAAGTCCCCGCTCGTCCCTCTCTTCTCTGCCGCTTCAATAATTCCTAAAAATATCCATGTTTTCTATATTTTTATCCTCCCGCCCTCTCAAAAGACCGCGAGAGAGGGAGCAGCTTGCTGTGTTACACAGACACATGCGGGGCAGCATCTCTTTTCTTTTTCTCCCCGGACGCGGAGGACGGGGCTCTGCTCTGCACTGCCTCCTCCTGCTGCTGTTTGGTTTTTAGCCATACGTCATGCGCATTATCGGCATCCTTCAGCCAACCACTGCCACAAACCTTCTCCTCTGCTTTTTTGTTTCCTTCCTGGTTCATTTATGAGCATTTTTAGCCAATATTTACTTTACTTTTTCGGTTGAACCTCGGAAATTTCACTGTAAATCCGAAAAAGCGTCAATTCTTCGAGTTTTTGCCAAAAAGAAGCCTTGATTGAAGAATTCAGCCTGTAAACAAAATTACAGTACTTCCTGCCTCGTTTAAGGACCATTTTCTTCGATTTTCTCGGCTTTATTGAGATTTTAAAGGGCTCTTTGTCAAGCAGAATGCAATTTTCTCATTCTGCCCAGCATCCAATTGACTACAAAACAGCTGGGCGGTGTTTTCCACTCCCTTCTCTTCCATTTTGACCTCTACCGTTCCCGGTAAAATCCGTTCCAACTTGCCCAATTTTGAGCCCAATCCCGATAAAAAAGAATGGAGCGAGGAGAAAAGAGAGCGCCAGGGAGGAAAAAACGGAGGAGAGAGCGCAATCGACGTGTTCAGAGACGAGGGGGAGAGAGCGCGATTTTCGTCGTTGTCGTCGTCGTCGTCGTTGGGAGCCGGGGGTAAATATTTGGCATCCTATGGGTGCCATAGGTATATACTGAACTTTTCTGTTTGGCGCCAAAAGAAACGAAGACAGTAGGAGTTCCAAGCTCTGAGATCTCAAGGAAGAACCGCTCTTTTGACTCTTTTACCGAAATCCTTCATTTTTTTGGGCCGAAATCGCTTCGTAACCCTACCGGTTCCAAATAATCATGTTTAAAGTTTAAAAGACTAAAAATGTTCCGGGACCCATCGACTCCCGGCCAATTGGTCGCTCCTCGGGAATTTAGCATTTTGACGTCTCTCTCTCGCTCCCTCTAGCCTCCAACCCTCTCCCTCAAAGCAGTTTTTTCATGGCTGCAAGTCAACATTCCCCCCAGCACCAATTTGGCCGCTGCCTCGCACACTGTCAACATTTTGGAGATGAAAGGGAAAAACAAAGAGTGCTGAAGTCCTTTTTGGGGGTCTCTCTAAAATGCTAAACACGCCTCTCATTTTTGGTCAGTTAGACTTTTCCACCGGGCCGTCCCTACTTATGAAAGTAATTACTGGGGAGGAGGCGAACAGGGAGAGGCTAACCCTTGGTCTCAGTCATTCAGTCAGCATTCGAAAAGCCACGACGACTTGTTTTCTGTGACCATTGGGCTTGTTTTTTCTCTCTACTGTTGCTGCCCCTCTCTGATGATGATCCCGTCACAGTTGTTCCATCACTCACTGTGGGCGGCTTAGAGAGAGAACTGGTTACTGTAGGGACGCTTCTTGGGCTTTTTACTGTCTTCTCGCTGGTCTGGACACCAATTTTTACCATAAAACCTTATTCCAAGCCGGGGGTTTCCCTATTTTTCGAGCCTAAAGAGCGAAAGGCGAAGTTCGGTACGATTTTGGCGGGCCGTTTCTTTTCTATAAACCATTTCCAACAAGAGAACGTCTCCATTACAGGCTCCACACTATTTATTTCCCGCATCCATTAATTGCGCAGCGAATGGAAGCCTTAAAGATCAAACCATAAGGACCAGAATCGCCTTGGGACCTGAAGAGAGAACCTCTGGACCTCTGGAAGTTCCATTAAACTACAGTAAACTATCCAATTTCAAAAAAGGATCGTTTCTGATCGTTCCCCCGCCCATAAGCAGCCGTGTGTTTGAAAGAGAGACCACCACCATCAGCACTTCTTCCGCTCTCTGACTCAGCTCCGCCAGACCCACACAATGCATAGGCCTGCCCGAAGTGTCACAATCAGTCTCTCTCTCTCTCTCTCTCTCTCTCTCTCTCTGTCCTTTCCAATCCCCCTTTCCTTTTAGCTCTCTCTCTCTCTCTTTCTTCTATTCTTTTTCTTACCCTTTGACCCCATCTAAACTCCCGGGAAAAAGTTGAGTTTGACGCAGCCGCATTACACAGTAAACGGGAGGTAAAAAGCCCGGTAAACGAGGCTGTCATTCCCGAGGAAAACAAGCCGAAAACTACAGTAAAACTGGCTGTTTTTCATGTCCACCCGGCTGGATTTGCATCTGAATTTATGACCTTGATGGTAAATAGCCGATTTTGACTCACAAAACCGACTCTCCCTGTCCCTTTTGCCGCCGGGAGAGAGCGAGAGACGGACGGGGGTGACTATTGAATGATGTCTGGTTTTGGCTGCTGTTTATACGGCATTTCAATCGGTCTCTTTCTCTCCTTTTGCAATTATGGACAGAGACATCCCTTCCGCGTCTTTTCCTCCACCATTTTGCATGAAAATTGCCATGACAGAAATTTTAAAGGCGCTTGATGCTCAAAGAACAGCAGAAATGGCTAATTATATCAAATTCTAGCACCACTCCGCTTTAGCACACAAAAAGACCATACTGTGACTGGTTATAAGCCAGAAAACATCGGAATCAACTGAAATCAGCCAAACTTGTGATACAGACGAGTCTCTGCCCATAAAAAACCATATTGTTGTAGAAAAGGACGCTATATTGCAAGGAAAGTCGGCAGTTTCCAAAAAGGACAGTCTTCTCCCGGGAACAGTGGTATCAAGAGGAATTATCCAGCGTTTTTCTTTCGTTTCTTTGCCTTTATCCTACTCTCCCTGTCCCTTCCTGATTTTAAGACCATTCTGGACCTTCTCTTCCCTTTTCCGGTTGAAAAGAAAGGAGAAGGGGCAAAGAGGCCAAAATCGGTCGTTCCCAGGCATTTCTCGTCATATTTCCCCCCTATTGACAGTTTCTCATACAATAAAACATAAATAAACCCCAATAGAGACCCTACGCTGCCCTTCTTCAAAACCAAAGCATCCTCTACAGTAATCTCTCCTCAGTAACGTGATTAAAACTTAAAAATGCCATGCACACGGTGAGCTGTTTGTGTTGTGTGAGTGAGAGTGGTGTGTGTGCGTGTTGCCAGCCCCGAAAGAGAGAGAGTTCTCTCTTCTCTTCCTCCTGCCAGCCTGCTCTGTGTCTCTCGTCCACGGGCCCCTGCGCCCTCCTCTCCCCGCCCCACTGCCTCATTTTGTCGAATTCTAACTGCCGGTGTTCGGCAAGGCTTAGGATTCCCTTTCAGCTGTTTTTCAACTCTTTTATTCTTTGCGAAAAGTTAATTTTGAGGCCTGGAAACGGGTAGACGGTCCTGGTTTTGGATTTCTAGTGGTTTACCGCCTTCTCCACCCTCTTGGGGGTCTAATGGGGCCATAAATACAGGAATAATTCGAGAAATTTGTCTATTTTCCTCCCTATTCCCGATTCTAACAAAATTCTCCTACTTTCGGTCCTCTACTCCTTTATATCTTTCCGCTCGAGACCTTTACCACCCCAGATTCCTTTCCTCTTCAAAAATCAAGACCTTCCCCTTGTAAAAGTGCTCAAACCACCCGGGAAGCGATAAAACGGAGTTATATAGTCGAGGAAGGGTCCCAAGCCCGATTGACCTCGGCTGCGCGCTCTTTTGACTCTAATTATGACACGGGAACGGGCAGAACTTTTTACCCTGCCCAGCTGGTTTATTATCACTTCTCTCTCTCTCTCTCAAATTCCCCTCCTCCGCGTCTTCTCCCCCCTCTGTTCTGTGGGATGTGCAAAAAAGTGCAGTCCTCCGTCACAGCCCGAAGAAGAAAAGCAAAAGCAAAAGCAAAAGCAAAGCAAAGCAGAGCAAAGCAGAGCAGAGCCAATCCAATCAGTAGACGTCGAGATTGCTGTGGCTGATCTTATGGCTGTCTCTCCCTCCCTCGGTGTATGTATGACTGGAGAGAGACTTCTCTTTACGTCAATCTTTTTCTTTCCCCTCTTCCGCTGCCTCTCTCTCTCTCTCTCTTTGCTAAAACGTCATCTCTAATCTTTCTCGCTGTCGGAAAGAGCGAAAGAGAAAAAAATCTTTTGCAGAGAAGGACGGAGAGAGAATGTAATAGGGACAATTAGGAATCCAGCAAGCCTAATTAGTATGGAGAGAGAGAGGCAGAGCACTTGGTGGACGGGCGGGCAGTTCTTCAAGTGGACAACATTTATCCCTTTATGAGCAGAAAGCCCTACCGTAAGCCCAAAGTTTCTAGCTGGGCGTAAGTGCGCTCCATTCTAATTTCACGCTAAATCATTATTTTGACTATTTGATTAATTTTTTCTCCACCAATATGATGTCTGCCGTCTGTTAATCACTAGCATTCAAGAAAAATACAGAAACTTCGAAAATAACCGCTCAGCGATGATGGAGCATGCTTACGGAGCGCGCTTACCGAGACGTTTTTCCTGGTGCTACGGCAGGTTCTGGATATTTTATATGGAAAAATAGGTCGTTGGCTTGTTTTTGAAGTAGTAATAGGCAATAAATAATAGTCCGGACCTACCCTAATCTGCCATTTCCTCTTCCTCCCCACTATAATCCACTTTGGCTCTCACCTGACACGCTGGTCTTCCCCTTTTGCAGAGAGGGGTCGGCCCGGGAGTCCGCTTCCCTTGCCAATTCAATTGTAGTAGACTAGCTCGTCTCTCTCTCCCGGGCTTCCTTTTCTCTTTTGAAGTTGCCGCGCGTCTGGTCAAAAATGCCGCGAGGTATCGAGCCGACGAGCTTCCTTCCCCTCGTGGTTCCCTCCCCGTTTTTTTCCTCCCTCTTTCCCCGGCTAACAGCCCCGGGGCAGTCGAGCCACCCCCACTTGCTCTGAAATAAACAACACAAGACACGGGGAGGGCAATAAAATGAGGAGACGAGGGGGAAAAATGGCTTCATACTCTTCTGGCTCGCTCTCTTTTTGATCAACGGAAGCCCGTTTCTCCCCTATAGAAAATTTAGCCCCCTCTCCTGAAATTGGACCCCCTTTGGGTAGAGGAGGGGGATTCCCAGGAGCTAAAAACAAGTGTTTGCTGCCTGCCCCCGGCCCGCTGGAACCCGAGGGGCTGGCCACGGCCGTTTATTACAGAAAAAGGGAAGCTTCTCTTCTCTCTAAACATTATAGCCCATACTAGATATAGAAAACTGGCTCTTTCCTCCAATTTTTCTTAAAATAACCTGACCAACGGGCCTGAACATCCTATTAGCAATTCCTGAAGACCAAACAACGCCAAGAACCGCCGAGAGATGAAAATTTTTTTATCAATTTTCGGCGCCATTCAACTCTATAGCTCAAAAATTGAATTGATACCCAGTTTCGCGGGGAAAAACAGCCAAAGCGGCACTTTTAAAGGCGGCAATTGATCTAAATTGGTCACAGTTACGTTCAGCAGCTGTGGGGAGAGAATAAACCCGAATTTCAGGCAAAAATCGACCAAAACTGCCTATTTTCGGTCATTTTTAACAAAAATGAAGGCTATTCTGCTCTTTCTTTCCAATTTGCCATTGTCTCCCAGTTAAACCCATCAAAATAATGCTTTTAAAGGTGGGAATCGATCAAGACAGGCCATTTTGACCGTCTAGATGGGTCAAACTCAATATTCCGGCCAAAATCATGCAGAACTGCCTATTTCACCACATCCCAGCAAAATTGGCGGCTAATTTCCGGCCAATCTGTTCTTTTTTGCCAATTTCCCGCTGATTTTTCGCTGATCTTTGACTAGAACTTTGATTTTCGTCTTCTATTACTTTGCTTTTCGTCTCCCGCTTGCCTCAAAGCCGTCATTTTTCTTCTAGCTCCCTCTCTCTCTGTCGTTTTCTTCTCTTTTCGCTGACTCAGTTTCATTTGTTTGTTTCGTGGTCTCTCTGTCTCCTTCTCTAGGCGCTCTCCGTTTCTCTGATAAGCCCCGTTGCGGCTATCATTATTCTCCTTTTCTCCAACCGCCGGCAACACCTCGCCATTTGCCTCCCACGAAATGGCCCTCACCCGTATTTTGGGCCATTCTTTCTTTTCTCTCCACCCCCCGGCGCCGTCTCTCCGACTCAATTTAAAACGTTTTCTTCCCTCTGACACAAACAAGATTTGTGTCTGTGTGTTTGAGCTGCTGGCCGTGTTTTGGCCTCTGTTTGTCACTGTTTTTATATGATTAACCCATAAAAAGGCCCATATATCTGGGAATCGTCGTCTTCCCCTCCTTTAAAACCACCTTCCCAGCTATTTTTACTCGTTTCCGATTCCAGTCACCAGCATTTCCTGGGAGCTCCCTTCACTTCATCACTCACCGCTCATTTGTCATTTCTCGTCTTCTCAAGAGCCTTACGACGGCAACAATCACACGAGAAGGAGCCGTAACGGGCTGCCAGCCCTATCCGAGGATCTTGCCGCGAAATTTATCGAATCCTAGTGATAGATGGTGTTATTAGCCGCTGGGAAGGAGTCAGGTGGTCTGGCAAAAAAATTAGACCCACCGATTCTTCTCAACAGCTGTAAACTTAGCCCAGAAGCAACAGAAACATACCGAAAAATGCAAAAATATAAAAGAAAAAAAAGCAAAAAGATTTGCACGAAGTGGGATTTGAACCCACGCCTTCTTACGAAGACCAGAAGACCCGAACCCGCTGCCTCGCGGTAAGCTCGTCGCTTGAGTCTGGCGCCTTAGACCACTCGGCCATCCGTGCATGTTTTCACGTGCGCTGTAAAAACTAGTCCAGCCTGCAACTCATCCCCTGTTGACTGATTGGAACCTATTTTTGAAGTGGTTGATACTGTCAGGCTGGGGAAGACAAAAATATTAGGATTATTGAGGTTATTGGTACAATTCCATTCATTTTCTCCTCTCCTTTTGGTGCAAAATAGTACAAAATAGAATGTGTTATCCTTCCCGCTTGCGATTGAATGTTATTCATAAACGGAATGGTAGTGTTTGTTTCATATTTTTCTATAACCTCGTAATAGTTTCGGCCCGTTCAGAGCTTCGACCATTTTGGCGGGGTTGTGTGGGTATTTGAGTCATTTTTCAGGTATTTTACCTTAAAATGACCCAAATCTAGCCATGCTCCATGTTTACTGCCCCTTCTCCCCATTCTGAAGGCTTTTCTCCTCCAAAATATCACTTTCAAGAGCAGCTATCTATCTATTTTCTCTGTCTAGAAATAAGCTGTTTACAGTCTCTCTCTCTCTTCCCCCGGTCTGCGTCCCCCCGGCCCGTCCGAGAGCAAAACGTGGCAATTTTCTATGGCGTTTTAGATTCGCTGCCGGCCATTTCCCGCTCCCTCTCTCGGCTTTTTTCTCTTCTCACTAGGCAACGCCAATAGTTACCAATTCTGTTTGGATGATTTCTGCTCTTTTCCTCTTTCTTTCCTCGATTAAAATAATCCCCTTTTCAGTCTCCACCTTTTCAGAGCCAGGAGAGGCCAGACGGTGTTGGCCAGTGCTCTCTTCAGCCCTGTAGTCTACACTCTGTTTCTTCTTCAGCTTTCCGTAGAGTAGTGTGAGTTCTTTTTTTTTAAATATTACTTTCCCCTTACCAAACATGTTTTGTCCCCCTGGGTGTCGGCTGTGTGCCCAATCGACCGACCGATACTGTCTTCCCGCTCTGTTTGCAATACAGCCCAATATTGACTGTTTTTCTGCTGATTTTTCATCTGTGTCCAGATTAGGAAATATGTTCTGTTTGTTTTCTCTCTCCGGCGTTCTGGAAGGAGGGAGAAAAGAGAGGCGGTCGGTTTTTGCCTTCTCGCTCGGCTGTGTTGCCCTTCGATGACAGCAATGGACCGGGGGATCGGGTTACTTCCTCGGATGTTTGCCTCCTCCAGGGAAAAATGGCCCTGAGAGGTGGGAAAAATCCATCACAGAGGGATAAAATATCAAGAGAGGGAAGAATATGGAGGAATCGAAGGCAAGAGCCACAGTTAGACAGCGGAGGAGCCACATGAGGCAGTAATGGGCAATATCTCCGGATTTATGCACTTTCCTAGGCTACTTTTTGGTCGGTAATTTCATAACAGTGTCTAGCACAAGGTAATGAATTAATTCTTTATAAAAATTCGTTGTGTGACCATAGAAAAAGCCAAATTTTTTGTCATGTCCGAGTTTTCGCACCTTTCGGCAATTTCCTTTGAGATTTCTACTGTTTCGGGGTTTATTATTGACCAGAATGCTCGAAAAGGTGCGTACTATAAGATGGACACTTATTTCTATGGAATTTCGCTGCAGGACCAGCAAAAAGCCAAATATTGGGTTTCAAAGAGCACAATCCCAAGTTTTAGTCGATTTCTATCACCGTTTGACTTTCCTCGGGGTTATTTGTTGGTTAAGGTGCTCAAAAAGGTTCCCGGTATACGATAGACCGTTTGAAGACCCTGGAAGAGGCCAAACCTCCCGCCACAGCCTCCAGGACCGGTCAACCGGCTACTTCTCGAAGTTGTCTGCCCATATCTGTGTATTTGCCTTTTCGCTCCAGTCAAAAATCTCCGGTACCAGTCTCTTCTAGGCCCCGAATTGTTGTTGTTTTGGGTCCCGCGTCGTTCTCTCTTTCCCTCTTCCTCCCGGTCGAGTTTTGCAGTTGTTGACTAGACTTACCAGCGTTATTTTGACTCTCCTCGCCTCTTTACGGTGACTGGCTTATCAATTCCCCATCTCTCTCCTAGAGAGACGACGTTATCTTCTATATTTTTACCGCTCTACCGACGGCTTTACTTCTTCCCGTTCCGAAATTCTCACCTGAGGAGCAGCGGCAGGCTGTAGCTTTTCTCTAGCTCGAGTAGTAGGCTACTATAGCTGCTAGAAGAAGATATTCGCCGAGCTCAAAGTTCTGCTGGGAGGAAATTACCGTATCCAGGTGAGGAATACTGTAGAGAGTCGAGAAATGGGTCACAACCCCGCTAAAGAACGAAGATTACCAAAAATGGCTCGGAAAATGTGGAAATCGGTCCGATTTTGGTCAAAATCTGGCCAGGATTCGGCCCTGAGCGGAGCCCTCCTCCTTTTTTACGCTTCAACGAGTCTTTTGAACTTCGCGGTGCTCTTAAAAATCTCAGGAATGTGAAGATTCCCCTCTTGGCGGCCAAATATCCAATTTTCGACTGATATAGACTAAAAACTGCCGTTTTTTGACTCTCAAAGAGTATTCGGCGAACCTTAACCTTTTCCACTCTACTATTAATTACCTCCTTCTCCTCCGGCAGCCAACCAGTCAGCCAGAGAGAAGTACTCGTTGAAAAACAAGAACGACTCCATTGTTTTGTCCACCCCGTCTAGAAGATTAAAATGTCTTTTTCGTATGCTATTTACCCCCAAAGAGAGGAAGAAAACTAGCCTATATATAAACTTTTGCTATTAGGGTGGCCATGTTGGAGGCTGGGGAGGGCATTCGCCTGACTTCAAGACCGGGAAGAATGTCCACACAGTCGACTAATCTTTTCTCACTCATTTGCACCTTTTGTCATCATTAGGACCAGCTGTTGTTTCCAGGCAGGACCCATTTTTCCAGAAAAACTTCTCTAGACTCTACTCTTTACCGGAATTCCTCCATAAATCCAAATTTTAACGAATAATTAGAAGACAACGGCGGTAGGAGGCGTTTTGAAGCGCAGACCTTTAAACTATACCATTTTTTGCCAACAACGGTTTAATCTAGGCTGTAAATGACCTTTTTCGCGGTTAGAGTCCATTTCTCATTGGAAAGCTGGGAAAATTTAACCGTAAAAAGTGTTTTCCCACAAAAAAAAATGCAGAAAACGGCCTGTATAGTCCATTTCAAACGGATATTCCTGGAATAACCTCTCCGCTGCGGGACCAGGAAGCTTGTAAACCAGATCCCGTAGCGGAGACGCGCCACCAAATTTGAATTCATGGAATATCCGTTCAAAATGAGCTATAGCGCTCATTTTGTAATTTTAGAGCGCCTAGATTACTGTAACTTCCAAATTTGCTTGAAATCATTCAAAAATGTCGGCTAAAAATAAGTCTCCGGGTCTATTTCTAGACGTTTCGATCCTCTCCAAAAAATGACGAATCCTACTCGGAAGGTGGAAGTTCCATGACATGGCTTCTTCGTCATCACCACCCCTCCGATTTCTTGTTTACACTTCAATTTTCTGTCATTTCTTCATCCTGATTAGGATCTACCCAGCCCATTCCCTATTTTGTTGACTTTTCTGGGGGGAAAGACGCTCCAGAAGGAATAGAAAATACCCGAATGACGGCAGTCAATGACGCCGGGAGGGATTGCCCACAGATGACGTCGAGACTCAGGAAAGAGGCTACAAAAATTAAAAATCCACACAGAAAGATAGAGAGAGAAAACAATCAATTGAAATGCCGTTCCGAAAATTTGTTTCAAACAGAAACGCGTCTCCCCCGTGTTTACTTTTGGATTCGAATCTCCCCCTCCCTACCAACCACGTCAATACCGGAAAAAAATTTCTCCTGGTCTCCTTACTGTGTAATTTCTCTGTAATTTTATCTTTGTATCAGTCAAAAATCCAAAAAAAATCCAGATCCCCAGAAACAGAAGAATGAGAAATTTAAGCCTAGAACCTGTTTCCAGTGTCTTTTCCATAAAACTGACTCATTTTGAGCCACAGTTAAACAGTTTGACCCATTCCTGGCCTATTTTGATCGATTTCGACCTTTAACATTGTTATTTTAACGTTTTCCCCATTGGAACGGGCTATATCCGTAGTTGTTCAGCCGCCTTTTAGAGGAAAAAGCGCTTTAACCCCGCATTGTTCGGCAAATCGCAGTTAGAGGGCAAAGACCTTGGAACTTGAGGGTATAAAGACAAATTTTCTCATTTTCTCGTTCTGAATACGTCTAGCAGCCCGCTTTACCGTTTCCTTGTCGAAAAGGCGTGGCATTTCCGTTCAAAACCTGAGTAATCACTTCTGCCGCGTGGATTACTGTACAGGAAGGCGATTTTTGACCGGAAACTCCGAGAAAATCGGAAGAATTGGCTTGAATATTGATCAAACGCCCCCGGCTAACCTCCGCCTCCCTTATGGCTCCAGTTGACGGACGGAGGAGGAGGAGGGGAAGGTCATTTTCCCGCCAATGCCACCCATGTCTTTTTTTCTCTATACGCATCGATTATTTGTGTGGGAGAGAGAGAAAGTCGGCCGCCTCCCCTGCCCGGCTTCTCTCGTTCTCTCTCTCTCTCTCTGTTCTTCTCTCTTTCCCGTGCCTGTGCGCCATTCCCGGGGCTCCTCCCCATGTGAAGTATTCTCTCTCCTCTCCTTCTCTTCTCTTCTTTATATTTCTGATCGTAGAATACAGTATTCTACCCTGATACACAGGGCCACGTAGTATTAGTCCCCTCTTCTTCTTCTTCTTCTTCACTTCCTTCTTCAATTCTACCAGCCGTCATCGTCAGCTCAATTTATTTAAAGGACATATTCTTTGCTAGAAAATTAGAAGAGAGAACATAATACAGTATACTCTGCAAGCTTCAGAAAATGTACAGGTTTAATAGGTAAGTTACAGTAGCCTGAAAGTGAAATTATGGTTGTCTTGAGGGCTCTGCGCGCCCCAGGACCATTTTGGCGGCATTTCCTCAATTAGAAGGGAAAATATAATATTAATCAGGAGGTTTATTGGCTGAAAGTCGAGTTATTCCAAAAATTCAAGGAAATTTGGTTGAAACTATTGAAACCCGCGCCCTACAGTATTCCAAAGGCCCGGTAGTCCCAAATGCGCCGGCTTTTCCCGCATTTCCGTGTCCGTCCAAAAAATGTAAACACCATAAACAGAAAAATTAATGGCCCCAACGGTGCCAGGCAGCCCCCCGACCTGTTTTCTCTGGCTGTCTTCTTCTGTTGGGTGGGGGGAGAGAGAGATCTGCCAAGGACGCGCCTCCGCCGCTCCTTGATGGCTTGTTGTGTTCGTTCGCTTTGCGCGAGAACATGCATGCAAAGGGAGCGGGACGAGGAGAGAGAGAAAGAGAGTAAGGACCATAGCGGCGCAGAGATCAGAGACCAAGGGAGATTGATACTTTACGAATGGACGAATAGATAACCGAGAGAAATCGGAGAAATGGAGAGGAACCCCCGCGGAAAACCCAAGCCCTTTGGAAGATTTAAACGTGAGGATTCAATTGCCATCAGGGCCGAAAATTTCGGGAAAATCTTGAAATTTTCGAGGGTGTCCTCATCGATGGTGATGGGCTGTTCCTCGTGATAACACAAAACATAGTGCCCCCCCCCCCCCCCCCTCTCTCTTCGGTCGCTGGTCATATGACCTCCCGGGATTGCATCAGTCCTTCTTCTCTCCCTCACTGGGAGTTGAAATCCCAAGAGAACCAGATCCTCCTTATTTTGTATTCCTCTCTGTAGAGAGACCCCCTCTCTCCAAATTTCAATCAATAACTAACTTGTTTTCTCTCTCTCTCCGTGTCCCGCAACCCACGGCGTTCGTCTCTCAACCAGCTGCAGCAGCTCTGGGGTGGCTTGGATTGTTTTCCGACCGGGGCCATGTTTTTCGTTCCCTCTCTCTCGCTCCCTCTTCCCCTCCATTCACTTCCTTTTTTTTCTTCTGCAATCCGCTAGCCCGGGTCAATAATTGTAAAATGGGAGGAAACCATTTATGACAGATCTTTTTTCCCCAAGCTCCAAGGAGGAAAAAGCCTGGCTGGAGAATGTCCTCAATTTTTTTTCGACTGCCGCCGCCACACAGCTGGGCGTCGACCAGATGATTTCTCTTTGTCTAATGAAATATCACGGTTTCGTGTATCTTTTCCACCAAGGAAACTTTGCGCGAAACCCGCCAATTTCGTGACGGGAATACGTAAATTTTCGTCGGGTCCTCCAAACGTTTGCTTCTCTGATTTTTTCGCTGAAGATAAGCAAAGATCAAAGTAAAACGTTTCGGTCAACACCAGCAGGGAAAAGACGGCCAGATCGGATCGGTTCTGTTTGTTTCTTATCAAAGAGAAAAGGCAGGGGGAATCCCTTTTAAGAGTGATAGCAAAACGACAACAACAAAAGCTAGAAACTGTTAAAAACCAGTAGAAAACCAGCTAATTTTCAGAGGCGTAGTTGGTTTGATGGACGAGCAGCGCAGCGGGTCAACACAGATGAATACTTCAGCCGGTACTGTTGGTGGTAGTGGAGGAGCGGGAGCCGGGAGTCCGGCGGGCGAGGGCCACGAAGAGGCTCGTCTCCATGCGGATTCAGACGATGGGAGTCAGACACAAGATCCCGGGTAAGTCGGGGTTTGTTTTTTCATTTTTGGAGGGAAGAGAACATACCGTAACCTGGTCAAGCATCATTTTTCCCTGTTCTCTCATTTTCCGAAGGGGGCATTCCAAAAATGGCGGGTCTTTGCCAAGGATTAGATAGACGCCCGACCTCCAACCACGTAGAGCTGACCGCTGCCTGGGAGCACCAGCACCATAACTGTAACCTAAAATCGGTCCGAAACGGCCATGGCGGCGAGCTGCCGAGTTTTTTAGTTTTTTTGGGTCCGGTAGCTCGGTCCTGAATAGTCCAATCCCCTACACCCGTAAAGTTTCGGCAAGACCAAGTTATAAAGGCGTCGCAGCTTTGTAACAGTTTTGAATAAAGATGATCCTACTGCCGAGATTTTACGGGTGCGGCGGCAGTGGGCGGTGGTGCGCATTACGTAATTTTGTTGTTATCTTCCCATCTTGGCATACCTCGTTATTTTCTCCTCGCCAAATTGCCATCTACCCCCTCCTCTCTTTCTAATGAAAATATCATCGAGCTATACAAATGCCGCTTTCCCATTACCTGGGCAGGAGAAAAACTAGCCAGCTGTCCGGTTTCGTCAAAACATCCCCCTTCAGTCTCTGCCTCACTCTTGGGGGGCTCAAGTTTTGATCAAAAACAAATTCCGCCTCGTTCACACCCAGCAGCAGCCGGTGTTGTTTACGTGAGTGTGTGCGTGTCGACATCTTATATTCATTTATCGATACTAGAGCCCGTTTTCCCGGCTCCACGGCTTTGTTTCTACCACAACTGGGCCCGTTTATCGGCGACAATTAGCCCTTTTCGAGCCGGAAACGGTTCTAATTCTTCTTTTTCTAATCCCAACTGGGAAAAACAGCCAAATCTCTAATTTCTAACCAAAAAAGTCATGGTAACGGCTATTTTCGGCAGCGGATTTCGTCGTTTTCTTCCAGCAGTACTCTGACGCCTTTCCGCGTCCTTCTCTATCTCTGCCCTTTTGCTGCTTGTTTACTTGTTTGCCAGGGCACCAAAGTCCTCCCAGAGAGCTGAGGTTTTCGCCCCCTTCGTCTCATTCCATCCCTATCTCGGCCTCTACCCTCCCAAGCAAAGATCACCCCCCCCCCCCCATTTTACAGCACAGCAATAAGAGAACGAGAAGAAGAAGGGACCAATATCAAAAGTACACTCTTGGGAGGCGAAACAGCCCCCGCTCTATTCATTTGTTTTTCCATCCACCCTCACCGGATTATTTTCTTTTTGATTCTTCTGTCGCGGTCACTCTAATCTCCTATTTTTGCCACTCTCGCTTAGCTGATAAAATCCTCCCTTCTTATCCACCCCTTTCTACCGTACGAATCCTGTTGTTCCCTTTATTTTTCTCAAAAACGGCTCGATTTTACCAAAAACCCGTTTTTACCGCCACAGTTACGCAGCGAACGTTCTAAATTACCGTATAGCCAATTTCCAACGCGATGATCATTCGTCTCGAAACCTTTTATCAATTTGCCGCCAAATTTCTCCGATTTTCAATTTTGTCCCTGAAAATCAGGAAACCCCGGTCATTTTCCGGCGAAAGGTCCCGCAACGAGGAAAACCAGGCTATAGCTCGCCATGAAGCAAAAATTGTACCTTTCCCCATGCAAGAAAGTGTTTTCGACCTTTTTTCCATATCTTCTGGGTCAAAATCCAAATATCCGCCCCCTTTTTCCCGAATTGGAGCCTCTTTTCCCAGGAAAGAGCTCCTATTTTCCCCCCAGATTGACGACTTTTCCCATCCACGTGACATTCCCTTTAATTTAGTTGCAGAACAGAGGAAATGAGTACCAAGGGGAACGTGATTTCTGCTCCATTAATTTGGATGATAAATCTCCCCCCGAGAGAGAAAAAGGAGAGAAACAACGCAACCTATGCAAACAACGGGGAAAACGTTCTCTGCCTTCTATTTTCAAAAGTTCAAGGCCTGTCGAAAAACAGGGGGCCCCCTCCTTTCTACTCAAAAGTGCCCTCTGCTCTCCCAGGCTCCTTTTAGCCGGGCGATTTCATCTTTTTGAACCTTGCACTAATGCACGAGATCTCCCCTCTCCCCCATATGCTTTAATTGTCTTCTCACTGGTCTCTATTGATTTTTACCAACTAATTTTTACTCTTCGCTTCCTAGTGGCAGATGTTTTGCCCCTTCTGTGCTCTTTTCTGTCTCTCTATCTAATTATCCATGTTTTGTAAATATTTACCGGCTTCTAATAGAAGAGAATTGAATTTTGCGAACGATACAGCTATTCGGGCAAAACCACGAGTTGTGTAACCTTTTTAGTAAGCAGTTAAACTTCTGAGATGATAATTTTGCCTGATTCATGCCCTACTTTGGGATTTTCTTGTTAAAATTGAATTGTAAGCATTTTCTTCCCTGCAAAACGCCTCATTCCCGCCGTCTTTACTGTTTAGTCGCCCTTTTATCGAGGTTAAATTCCTCAGAGTGTCTTGTTTTCGTTTCTGGGGTCCTACCGTGGGCGGGGGCAAAATCACCGTCTTGTAGACCACCGCCGGCCTCTTTCGACGGTTTCAATCCAAATTTCTGGAACGAAAAGTCGAAAATAACTGTAAAATTAGGTCTAACAAATTCCGTTTATCGGCAAAAATGGAGCCTTACAGTCCATTTCCAATGGATATTCTCTCTCCGCTGTGGGACCAGGATGTTTTCAAACCTGATCCCGTAGCGGAGACGCGCCGCCAAATTTGAATCCGAGGTATATCCGCTGGAAAAGCGGCTTATCCCTTTTCAAAGTTACCGTAATCTCAAAAACCGTTTTCCCCAGGAAATGGGGTCTAAAACACTTTGAAAAGTCCTGTTTTTCCCATTTTCTTAAAAATTCTGTCCACAAGAAAACCAGCAGCCGTAAAATGTACATTTTTAGTTGTTGATCAGCCCTCTCGCTCGGCGAGAGAACATTGAACAATTGGGAAAAGAAAACAACCTCCCACTCTCTCTTATTCCATCAGAAAACATTCCATTCCACTGCTCTTTCTACTCTCATTCTCTTCTTGTGATTTGTGTCTATGGGAAGGGCAGGGGATAATCAATTCTCCTTCACGAAATTTCTTATATCGGAGACCAAATTGGTCACGATTCTGTGTCCACTCCATTTTCCTCTTTCTCCTCCTCTAAAATCAGAATTTTCTCTAGGGAAATATCCAAAAAATCGGGTAATGTCACCACTAGAAATGATGCTTGACGAGGAAGATGACATATTTTCAAAAATCGACGGGCCCTGTTCCAATCAGTGGATGAGTTTTGATCTGAGGTAGTCGTTGTTGTTTTCCAACCGGGGGACGGATTTCCTCCGAAAAACAAGGGAATAATCTGTCATTTTCAGTAAAATGTTTATCGGTGGATTGAGCTGGCAGACAACAGCTGAAGGCCTTCGCGATTATTTCAGTAAATTTGGAGAAGTTAACGAGTGTATGGTAATGCGGGATCCTGCAACTAAACGGGCTAGGTCAGTACATTTTTTCCCGTTCTCCCGCCCTTTTCCCGGGTCGTTCAAAAACGTCGGATTACGGTAGTTTTAAAGAAACGGCTATACTCCCTCCCCAAGTTTCATTCGTTTCGGGATCTTTTGCCAAAAACTTTCCTGAATTTCAGGACAATTTAGCCGCTAAATTTCCTAAAGGTCCCGCAGCGCCGAGAATTTCCATTAGAAACAAATCTATGGATCCTTATTTGGGCCCCACAGCGAAGAAGTCCCTTCCAGTCGCGTTTATTCTTGCCGGGACCCGTCCTCCCCTCTTCTTCTCTTCTTACTATATTTTCACATTTTCAGAGGCTTCGGGTTTATAACTTTTGTCGACCCTGCTAGTGTAGATAAGGTGCTGGCTCAGGAGGAGCACGATTTGGACGGAAAAAAGATTGATCCTAAAGTAGCTTTCCCAAAACGAGCACAGGCAAAGGTCAGTTTATTCTTATTCTTTTCCCTTGATCACTGCCTCGGCCGCCCTCTGCAGTGAACCTGTTCCATACAGTGTGCCCCCCTATTGACAGCGAAAGGTTGTTTGTTTGGCTGTTTGGCTGCCCAAAACATCTCGGCATCATTCAAAACACCTTCTCGAACCATTTTTAGGCCTCTCCTCCTCATGATACCCCTTCTACGAATCGTCTAATCCCCGTTACCAACCCTGGGGGACAGAGAGGTGGCCCCCTCCCTCCCAGCCCCCGGAGCACTCTCATAATAATCGGTGCTGGCTCCTCTCGCCGAGTAATCTCCTCGGATTGAGTCCCCCTCTCTTTCTCCCTCTCCCCCGGAGTTTCCAGATGTTTTGCCCTCCATTATTCAGCACCTTTAGTTCTGACTACTTTCCATCCCCTGTTTCCCCGGACGTTTAAAAGTTAAAAAGGTAAAAACAAGCCCAGCGTTCCCCCGCCAGGGGGGCTTCCGCATTTGATTGAAAACTTTGTTATGTCACTGGGGGGAAATTCTCCCCCTGCCCCTCTAGTGGCCCCCGGGGGAGCAGACAACAAGGAGGATGGCCCCTGGAACAGCTGTTCTCTGTGTTCCCCTACTACTGCTAAAAACCTAGGCAATAGGCCGCTAAAAGCTTTTCTCTCTGCCGCTTATTTACGAATATGGACCTCTTCTTACCAGGAGGAGGCCCCCGGTCCGCTCTCTCTCTCCTCAAATGACAACCGACAACATTTGGCCACTTATCGCATTTCACACAGCTCCTCTATCTCATTGGTTTTAGAACATTTAGGCCGGGTCGGGAGAGAGAGGACGCGAGTTCAAAGAGGTGGAAGAATTTTAGCGGGGGAAAGGGCCAGAGGCCAAAAATGAGGACCTTTATGGTTGATTATGCTTTTGGGAAGGTTGCGCGGCCGCACCCGTAAAATCTCGGCAGGACTTTCCCGGCCTCCATGCTGCCGAGGCTCTACGGGTGCAGGCGGGCGGATCTAATTCACCAAAGTGGCCTATTCCATTCAATTTTTCAAAAAACGAGAAAATATAACAGCAGGGGGCCTTTCCCTTGGTGAAAAACAACGATTTTCGCTTTATTTCCCCCCGTGCGTGCTCACTCTCCTGGCCACCTCTCTTGGGGGAAAAGAGGGCCCTTATCCTTCCCATCATAATCACTCCATCGGCCCTCTCCTGGCCAATCTCGCCCCTTCCCCCCGAATGTTCTCCCCTCGCCTTCTGCTTATGATGTCTTCCATCTGTCATCTCTCGTTTCTTTTAAAAACACCCAGCTGCACCGACAGCCGGAGAATAACTTCGAGGAAGAGGACTGCTTCTTCTCTGGCTGTTATCATAAATAAGTAGTCCTCTCCCTCCCGCTCTTGTTGTTTTCGCCTCCCCTGAAAAAATGTCACTTTTAACCGGATGGACAGGGTGAATAATTGCAGAGTGGGGCTAATCTCCAAATGTACAAAGAAGGGGAAGTGGGAAACAAAAGAAATCCTTCTCGTAGGGCCTAATCTACCCCTTTGCGCGCGGTAAAAGTGCTCCAGTTCACTATTTTCTTCAATTTTTCCTCTTAAAATTTAAATTTTCTCCATTTTTACACAGTTGCCATAATGTGGAAACCATAAAGAACCAGTAAAAAGAAAAAAAAACCGGAAAAATTAGCCCCTGATAAGGTGAAATGCAGCATTTTTTAGAGATCTTCATTCCGCGCCATAAAACTGCTTCATTGCACTGTTTTCTTCCTTTTTCCGCCTTTAATTTGGTGTTCACTATATTTTTATGCCGTTACTGTAATGTTCACCTCAAAAAGTAGCCCAGAAAGTAGGAAAAGTATAAAAAACGAAGTCCAATTCTGGAAAAATGGTCGCTTCTCCAGAGCGCGCTTACCGACCGGCCTATTTTAGAAGAATTACGGTAATCTGGTCAAATTGCCCTCACAAACAGTTCATCCCCTCCTCTGCCAACTGTGTAACTAATGGGGTTTTCAAGTTTTCCCTCCTCTTCCCCTGCTTCATACCTGTTTTGGGCGTTGGCAGCTGTGGGTCTCTCTCTCTCGACTTTTGCTTCCCTCCAATTTCTCTCCTAAGCTATACTTTCTCCATTTCTCTCTCTCTCTCTCTTGTGCTCAACGAAGCGGCAGTTTAGAAGCCGTGTGTGAGAGCTACCTCCGGTCTTTTCCCCCCTCCTGTGAAACACCTCGCCCCATAATTTGGCGCCCTTCGGAGAGGCCAGGACCATTATTCGTTCAGTTGGTCGCGGCACGGCATAATTGAGAGAGCCCGTGCTTCAACTTCCATACACACACTCCAGGCAGTCCTCATAGACTCTAAATAGACACTCTCTACACAGCGATGGCTCTAGTTACCGGCTATCCTCCAGTGGGTTCTGTCACCAATTGCCCCCTCCCAAAGTCTAGTCATTATTGTAATCCCGAAATTTCAGATGGTTACAAAAACGAAGAAAGTCTTCATAGGCGGGTTATCAGCTTCCTCCACATTGGAAGACATGAAAAATTACTTTGAACAATACGGAAAAGTGAGTTATTTCATCAAAAAAATCAACTGATGGTCATTTTTGGGTTTAGAGGCTCCCACAACGAAATGAGGAAAAACAATCTCTGGGTACTGTAGTATTTCTCATTTTTTTCGTAGAGTATACTGTAGTCAGTTGTGTCAGGGTTGTGCACCCCGTTATGGGTAGTAGAAGCGTTTTCTTTTCTGCCTAACAAAGTATTCTTACTGTAGCCGCCACAAACCAAGCCACAGTACCGCAGCCGCAGATTATTATAGTAGTTTATTAGCTATATAAGATACTGTAGCCTATAATTCGCTCTTCCCTTTAATTTTTGAATATTTTCAGGTTGAAGATGCCATGCTGATGTTCGACAAGGCTACACAAAGGCATCGAGGTACAGCTTCCCCTATTTACTTTTTTTTTTCCTGGAAAAATAGGGCCCTGAAGAGATTTTTGAGGACATTTTGACCTATTTGCATAATCGGGGGGCTTCCGATTTGCTGGAAATTGTGCACTTGCCCCCCGAAGTATTTCCCCCTGCCTAATCTAATAGCATAAGCTTTTTGAAGCGTCAAGCTGTCTAACTGTGGCTACCGTAACCCCTGCTCATTTCAGGATTCGGGTTTATAACCTTCGACAACGATGAAGTATCGGACAAAGTCTGTGAGATCCACTTCCACGAGATCAATGGCAAGATGGTCGAATGTAAGAAGGCTCAACCGAAGGAGGCCAGTTTTTGAGGGAACGAATGGATAATTTGGAAGGTTTTAGGTCATGCTTCCGGTCCAATTGAACAAGTCTCGGGCTGCTGCCGCCAGAAATCTTTATGGCCTACCCCCAGAGCAACTTTTAGGTACGGTAGCTTTTCTTTCCACTCTGATAGGAAATAAAAATGGCAAAGATCTCAATTCTAATCAAAAATCTCGATCTACCAAAAAAAAGGCAAAAACAAGCGGTCTAATCTTTTCCATCTCGGGTTAGATTCAACCTGGCGGCTCCCACGCCCAACAAGTTTGCCCTAATCGGAGTGGCGTCGAAATTTTACTGTAATACTTCTTTGAAAGGGTTCAAAAAATGATTTCCTGGCGTTTAATACTCATCCAAGAGAGGTCCAAGGTCTCAACGGTCGTAAAATTTGAATTTCCAGCCGAATTCCGTCTAATTTTCAAAATTTCAGCTTACGCTACGTATCTACCTCGTCTGGGTTACGGTAACTTCCTCTATCCAGGAATGGCAAATGGTAAGTCGCCGTCTCTATCCTATCTCTAACCTCTTCTCTTTCAAAAATAGAAGTAACCTCGCCGGTATTCCATCCGATTACAGGCGCGCCAATGTTGATAAAATGCGGTTCACCCATCGATATAACCACAGGTTCATATACTGTAGCGTATTTTTTCGTGTTGAGACCCGCAAATTTTGTATTATTATTATTTATACTGTCTCTGTTCCATTGGCGTATCTTGTAGTCACCTTGTTAGAAGGTCATTGTGTCGTTTATCTTGTCTATGTTCTGGTACAATGGGATTTTTCAGCCTTCGTCAATCCCATGTCAAATTATCCGGGAATTCCATCCTCTCCTGGATCGACAAGTGGACAAGCCCGTCCTCAGGTAGTCACAGATCTTTAAAAACTTCTAACCGGTTACTGTAGGTCCAGCCATATGCTGAGGCAGCCGCTGCCATGTATGCCGGGCTCTCAGCCAGCCAACCATTCAGCGATGGAAGCCTGTACATGTCGACGCAGCCCCTCCAGCAGCCTGCCTTCCATAATAAAGTCTAATACGGTAAGTTAGGGTCCCACATGGAACAGTTTACCCAAAAAACTTCTTCTCGGGACCTCTGCAGCCCTTTAAAGGAACCCCTCCACACGCAATAACCGTGTGCAAGATTTGTACAACATTTCGGGGCGCGCTTACTCATATTTGCACTTCAAAAGCGAATCTATGCATTTTAACAATTTTTTGAGCTGTTATTCATTTTCCTCGACCCCAAATTACTATAGGACAGCTAAGAAAATACAAAAATATCATCGAGTAGAAAAGAACCGATCAATTTCAATAGAAAAACCGATGAAATTCATAAATCTGGTTTTTTGCCGAGTTTTGGTTTGGTTTATATACCAAATTGTAGCTTAATTTGCTGAATTTATTGCAATAAAAAGCGCAAGAAAAAATACAGAAAATATAGCTAAAAAAGGAAATTCACCAAATTAAGGGGTACTGTATCAATTCGCAATGGAGCGTGTGGAGGGGTCCCTTTAAAGTTAAAAAAACGTGAGCCTGGTGGAGTGGTGCGCCCGCACCCGTAAAAAGTCGGCTCCGCGCCCTGACCAGAATCGGGCAGCTCCGCGCCCTGACCAGAATCGGGGGCCGTATTACAGAAATATACCAATTTATTGAAATGGAGTCATTTTAAAGCCATAAAAATCGGAATTTTCCAGATAGGACAAGCCCGACTGCAAACCACTCTACGTCTACCGTAATCCGTCCTATTTTAATATTCTTCTTTTCCCTTTTTCCACCTATATTATTCATTTTCTTAGCTAATCTAGGACTACCCATCCCCATCCAGTAGTAGAGTACTCCTGTGTGTATTTTAACCTCGGTTCTTATAATCCTGTTCATCTCTCTCGGTCATCGTGTGTATATTTTCTACCATTAATTAAGATTCGTAGTATTTTTAGGCCCACGCCGTGCCCCGGTGTAAATTGTCACCCCCCGTGCCCCAAGTGCCCCCCTCCTAGTGCCCCCCTTAAAATGTTGTAGCACAAGAGAAAGCGTCGGTCAGGCAGCCCGTTACCGGCCGTCTTTCGTCGCTTCCTGTGCCCAGAGCGAGCCGCCCCGAACGCGTCCCCCGTCCCCCCTTCCGTTTAGTGTGCCCCCCTGCCCCCCGAGTATTCGTCCTCCCCCCAGCGGCGTTGTATTATACCCCCCAGTCCCTTACAAAACAAAAAAGCCTCCTGTAACATTATTATTCTGGTACACTATGCCCGGTCCAAGTCATCTTTCTTCTGTAAAAACAAAAGAGTTGCTACCCTCCTCTGCTCTTTTCCTCCTCCTTCTCCCAACAGTTGCCCAGTTAGATTCCCAGAAAAGAGGTCGCAGCGCGACGCGTAGTGTCTCTGTGTCAAAAAAAAGTGAGAACAACCACAAGAACAAGCAGTTTATTTTTTTCGTTTTTCCTATTGTAAAATCCTGGTTTTTTTCCTTCTTCCCTTATTAATCTTTTGTTATCCGTGAGTCAATTGTACTCCACCCGCCCTCCATTTCCCAAATAGGAAAAAGACCTCCTCCCCGTTACAATGAGAAAAACAAAAACCGAGCCGTCTAAATCTGTGGATCTGTTGTGTTTTTTTATATATTACTATTATTTGTCTAATAAACACGGTGAACGAGTAGATTATGATTGTTTGTTGTACAGAATTACTGCGGAGGAGGGCTTCTAGTCTACTGGAATTGAGGGAATCCCATACAAGTAAGAAAGAAGGGCAAAAAGTCGGAAAAAAAAACTCTTGTTACCACATGGATAAAAAAATCAGGTTCTACATTTTTGTGAATTTATCTATCAGATCTTCTTCGCCAGGGTCCATTTGATGGAAAAAACCTAAAACAGGCCAAAGAATGAGATTTTCCAAAGTTGACCAGGGGAATATTTGTATTGAATTTCCCCTCGTTTTATGATTCTAAAGCCATAACGTGGCACAGAAGTCACCTCCAGCGACGAGAGCTAGTTTTTCAGAATCAGCTCGACGAGCTCTTTCTAACGGTCTATGATAGAGCCGCAGAAGTGGAGTATTTGGAACGGTGGCCCTCGATCAAGCCTGGAGATCATTTTGAATATTCAAATAGGGGGAATAGGGCTTATTCTTAACCAAACATGTGCAGGAAATTCATTCTGGCTGAGCTGTAAACGGCGTTGGAAAGAGCAATTTAGTGGTACAGGATAGACCCACAGTAGTGGAGAAGTTCGGGCGAAGTCATTCCATTCTTGGTCAAGAACTCCGGTTGGATATAGGCCGCCCTGCACCATGGGGGTGAAATTTATCAAGTTCTATTTTGAAGAAGCTAGGCTATTTCGGTCGTGATAGACCTCCAGAAGTAGAGAAGTAAAGACGATTCAAAAATAACACTGTAACTTTATCGAAATGTTTATTTTGGAACGGAAACACCCGGAAATATTTTTGCTTTTATGAAGAGAAAGGAGTCGACACCGGCTGAGAATGATCGATCAGGATGGTGAGCGAGTGCCCGCCCGGCGGGAGGAGTTCCTTCAGCGTCTTGTGTACCATCGACGCCTCGATGGGGATGGAAGAGCGCCGGTCGCCGTCGACGAGAAGAGCTATCCGAGTCTGGATGGCGTGGCGGCCGGCCACGAAATAGCGAAGAATCTCCTTGAGCTGGGTGTCCGGACTGAATTCGGCCGTCTGCCGCTGCTGGCTGCCGTCGCGGACGACGAATGAGACCTCCGTCTTCGGCTCTTCTTCCTTCTGCTTCACTTCGGCCCGAAGGGAATAGACGTAGCTGTAGGTGCCATCCCGTCGGTGGTGGCATTCCATCGACGCGTCCAGAACTCGCAATGGGCCACAGATACTCGTCATGTAGGGCGAGATGAGCTCCTCGTCCATGGCGCCGTACGGCCTCGTCGAACTTTCGCTTCTATCTGAAAAACTTTGGGCTACCGAATTGTTGGTGAAAAGTAGCCAACCTTCAGTCATAATCGGGAGAAGAAAGCCCAACCGCTGACGAAGGATGCTGTTGTTATGAATGAGAAAGCGAAATGTGGCTCTTGTTTATCCAAAATTGACCAGTTTATAACAGTCAAAAAACTTCTACATTTCTTGTCAAGTGGACGATCCAAATAACCGGTTTTCCCGGCTCAGAACCACTACAAATAGCGAAATCTCCATGTCCTCGGTAGTATAGTGGTGACTATCCGCGTCTGTCGCATGTGAGACCCAGGTTAATTCCCGGCGGGGGAGAATATTTTTGCTTTTTTGTTACCATGTTATTTGGCCGTCTATCTGCGTTTAAAGTCGTTTTTCCCCGGATTCCGCCCATTTTTCAGTTCTAAACCGTTAAATTTGTTCTTTTCTCGACAGGGAGAGCCTTTACTCTCTTTTCATCCGTTCCCCGAAGGTCTCACAACGGGAAATGGAATAATTTCAAAACTCCAACGACCAAATTAAATAAATCTGACTGATTCAAACTTTATAATCTCCGCCGTTCCCCACACTCTCTCCTTTTTTTTCTTCGTCGTGCATTCATTTCCGGATCGCTATAGCAACCGAATATGAGGAAATCAACAGCTGGCATTTATAAGCCCCATGACTCCTTCACTATTTGCCTCGTAAACACCTCATATTCTCCTATTTTCTCAGTTTTAAACGTAGAAAATAAAGATTACTTCCTTGAGGCTGACTCGCCTCCCTCGTAGCTGGTCCTATCGTCGATCGACGGGAGCCGCGATGGCACACGACCACGCCGGAGAAAATGGATTTGCTAACTTTGAAAGTACCATATTTATCCCCCATTTTTGGATATTTAAAATGCTTAGACCCTCTTCGGCAGCAGCGATTCGCGCCGGAGCAGATCCTTCGAAAACCTCTAGCCATTGGCCTTTGTCTTCTAGCGACTGTGGCTATCTTTGCCGCTATAGGGATCACTTTATCCATCCACCATATAGACGAGGGCTTTGTTGGAGTTTATTATCGCGTAAGGAATCTAAAATGAGGGGGAAAACTGATCTAGGGAGGAGCCCTTTTGGAAGAGACCGCCGATCCCGGCTACCATCTGATGATACCGTTTTTAACCAGCTGCAAACAGGTTCAGGTACATTTTTTCTTCTTATAAACTTATAGAGTACAATAGTCTAGCCCTTATTCGCCCAATTATCAATTTCTAGATCACAATCCAGACAGATGAGGTACGTAATGTCCCGTGCGGTACGTCAGGAGGAGTGATCATCACCTTTGAAAAGATTGAAGTCGTTAATCTGCTACAAAAGGCTTTCGGTAGGTTTTCTCCATTATTTGAAGAGTACTCTCTCTACTTCTCCACTTCTGTGGATCTATCGCATACCGTTAGAAAGAGCTCCTCGAGGTCTATCCAGCCCTGTTTTTATCTCAGCTCGAATGAATTACCTGCACATGTTTGGTTAAGAATAAGCCCTATGCTAACCCAACACCATTGAGTTATCTTGCCCGAGGCTAATGGAGGGCCTCCGTCCTAAGTTCTCCACTTCTATGGGGCTATCATATACCATTAGAAAGAGCTCGTCGAGCTAATCACGAAAAACTAGGTCCTGTAGCCGTAGCCCTTAGTATTCAACAAGGTCAGGGCGATTGAGAGAAAAGGAAGATTTTAATTATCAAAAATATCCTTCTTCAACATCTTTGAAGGCCGGAGGCCCGGAAATGGCCTATTTGAGCCGGGGTTTGAGTTTTTCCCACCAAATGAACCCTGGCAAAGAAGACCTGATAGAGGAATCCACAAAAATGGAGCCTGAATTTTTCGATCCATGTGATTCCCCTCATAGTGGCGATGACCAGAGCTGAAGCCATCTCTAGCTCCCGAAATGTAGCCATGTTTTTCAGTCTACGAAATTGTCCGTAACTATACGATAGACTACGATAAGCCACTGATCTACAATAAAGTGGCCCACGAGATTAATCAGTTCTGCAGCAAGCACACCATCCAGGAGGTTTACATCGACCTTTTCGGTACTTTTACCCCATTCCTTTCCCATTTTTCCGTTTTAGACACCATAGACGAGAATTTGAGCAGTACTCTCCAAAAAGATCTGGAAGACCAAGCTCCCGGGCTGAGTGTTCAAACAGTCCGGGTCACAAAACCCAATATTCCCGATGAAATAGAGGATAATTATGTCAAAATGGAAGCTCAGAAGGTTTTTTATTGGATAGGCTTGAAAATTGCTCTTTAGACTGAACTTCTCGTGGCTGAACAGACCCAAAAAGTCGTGGAAAAGGTAGCCGAGACGGAGAAGAAGAAAGCTCTCATAGGTATCCTAATCTCCCCGGTCTAAATTAAATTTTAATGGCTTCAGAAGCAGAGAAAACTCGCCTGGTGGCGGTAATCAAATACAATCAGACGATCGCTGAAAAAGATATGGAAAAAACGGTGAACACTATACAGAATGAGATTAATCTGGGTACGCTTTCATTTTTAACCTAGAAACCAGAAAATGTCCGTTTTAGCAAAGGAGAAGGTCTCCGCTGATGCAGATTTCTACAAGACGGCGAAAGCCGCAGAAGCTAATGAAAAACTCCTTACTGAGTAGGATTTTCCCGCCTTTTCAGGTCAAAAATTGAAATTTTCAGCAAATTCTTAGAGATGAAGCGAATTGAAGCGGTGAATAATAACAACAAGATCTATTACGGTGACAGTATTCCGAAGGCTTTTTTCAATTCTGAGGTGAGGAGTTTGGGGTCTTGAAGCGAACCGGAACGGCGATATAGTCCATTTCCAATGGATATTTCATGGAGAAACCTCTCCGCTACGAGACCAGGAAGCTTTCAAACTTGGTGCCGTAGCGGTGACCCCCTGCAAAATTCGAATCTATGTCATATCCGCCGTTCTTTTCCAAAACATAGGGTTGCCGTACATTTATCGCTTCGGGACCTTTCGGTCAAAGGGCAAAGAAAAAACGAAAGAAATTGAAACATCCGATCACTTTTGCTCAAAAGGTCCCGCGCGGAATATTTTGCTACCCGTCACAACATTTTTTTAAAAAGAACTATAGCAAACAGAATTTTTAAAATCCTATAGCTCAGAATCAGTGGTGTAAGAGATTAAAAATGAAAAGAATCGGGACTGGGATTCTAATTCGAGACGCCCCGCGCCGGGCAGCCAACTTATTTTAGCCCGGTTGTTTTGGAACGCAGAGCGCAGCCGATTTCCCGCCATTCCTATTAAAATCAAGTTTTTAAAGATCTAAAGTTTAATTTATACCCGCTCCATTCTTCAAAGGAGGGCTTCCCCAGCCCGGGAAATAATAATCACCCAATTCAGAGCGGTACTGCCGCAGCGGCAGCGGTGGCTTCAAATGCAACAGGAAAATAATTGTTTATTGTTATTTTTCGAAGAGTGGCTCTTCTTTGTACACAGTTTTACACGTTGTTATCTAAAAATAAAGATATTTGTTGGTTTTTGGAGGGAGGAAAACTTACACAATCTCCAAGGAAGAAGAACTGCTCCGCGGGCTGGTCTCGTCCAGAAGTTTCGCCCGTCCTCTGGCTTCCGCCCGGTAGAAAAGGAAAACATTTGAAGAGGAAATAGTCAGGAAGAAGAAATAAATAGCCATGACGATACAGATTACGGTATTGACTATCTGGCCTTCTTTATCGGCCGGCGGCTGGAGCCAGTCCTCCACCTGGGGGATATTCAGTTCTTCCCAGGTGTAGTAGTAAATCAGGGCCAGGAGATAGGTCAAAAACTCAAGGAAGGCGGTAACGATGAGAGGGAGAAGGAAGAGCGCCGTCTTCGTGGTAGCAGCCACCATTCCGAAGACTATCGGCTCACTGGCCAGGAGGGAGAGGATGAAGAAGATCGGACTGTGGTGGTGGCTTCGGACAAAGAGCAGCTGGACCAGGAGGAGCAGCCAGTAGAGCACGAGGTGAATTTTTAAACCTTTCTACAAAAAAAATTAATAAACTACCGTATTTTTTCGAATTAGGGCACGCTGTAAACGCGCAAAAATAACGATTTTACAGAAAGTTTAATGGAGCGCGCTTACAGAGCAAGCTGTGGATTAAAATGGAAGGATTACTGTAACTTAAAACCCACCTCATAAAATACAGATGTTAATTTACTCAGAAAACTACATAAAAAATAAGAGGCGGGTCGTTTTTCTACGGCATTGCTCATCTCCTCGCTTTCGTGGAAATTACCTGAAAATAGTCACATTAGGCGGAGGAAGGGGGACGGGGCAGGAAACAGGATCAGAAGGCTAGTTTGACGACAAAAAAAGGAGAAAATGTGTTTGTAGCCTGATGGGGAAAAGATCATAAATGGAGAGAGTAGTAATTCGGTAATTTGGGGGTAAACAAGGACGAGAACTTAATGTTTTAGAGAGATTGGCAATCGAAGCGAGATCGAAGTTCCCTTTTTCAAAAATGGGAGATCTCTCTCTCTCACTCTTTCCATAGTAAGACATAAACAAGTTCCGTAAAATCACCAAGGGCGAAAAATGGCGATATCCCTTGTAATTGCCCCTATTTCACGGAGTAAACGGACCGGAAAGTAGACAGCAAAAAGCGGCTTTTGCCGGGGGAAGGTTCCGGATTTTGACTATAAAATTGTAGAGAACCCTGTTGTTCTCTGCTCGAAAAAGGTATCGTATGTGACGTAGTAACCTTTTTACTGCAATCTGATTAAAACTTAATGCCCCATGGAAACCGGATTTTTTGAAACCTGGCTGGACATAAAGGCAAGGGATTATTGGGACCATACAACCAATTCCTGCCGTCCACCTGGAAGTGAACTACCTTTCCTTTGAATTTGGATCAAAAATCAAGGAAATTGACCTCGAAAGGGGTTAACCTGGGGGGAATTAAGACCAGTAGGGATCGCAACCTCTAAAAACGCACCAGGAAGTCTTCTCGGGGTCACTTTTGCTAGAAAAAGGAAGAAAATTGGAGCCAGGAGACCTGTAACCGTTAAGAGACCGTTTTGGCTTACTGTAGGCTCCCAGGAGACCTAGGAATCTTTTGAACAAGGAGAATGGGCTCCTGGGAAGTTTAGGGCAATCTCTACAACCACAGAAAGTTTCTAGAAGGTCTCTCTTCGGTAACAAGAAAAGGAAGAGAATGAACCACAGATTTTGGTAGTCCGATCCCCTGCACTTGTAAAGTCTTGGCAAGGCAAAGATATAAAGGTTTTAACAGTTTTGTAACAGTTTTGAATAAAGATGCTCCCCCTGCCGAGACTTTACGGATGCAGGGGATCGGGCCATGGAGAATCGAGCCCTGATCCCGAAACGAGGAAGAAGCTCGCCCGTCTCTCTCGTCAAAAAGAGCTGAAGCATTGAAATTCCATTAAACATAGAGAAGAAGAACGAGAGAAAAAAGGGCTGAGTCCATTAGCCACGCTGCTCCCTTTTTCTCTCTCTCGTTTTCGCTCTCGACCAGCAACTATCTGACCAAGGTTACGACCAGCGAGAGGAGGGGGGGAGGTTAATGGCCGGTGAATGGGGCTGAAGCCGCCTAACGGCCGAGAACAAAAGAAACGGGAGACAGTCTCCAGCAGAGAGAACAGAAAGTGTTACCCGCTGGTTATCAGGTAGTGAAAAACTGTGATGGAGAGGAGAACAGATGGTGATGGCCAGCCGGCAGGGGAGAAAGGGTGGACGGTTCAAAAACGAGATTGGCGGGCAACGACGCGTGTGTATGTGTATGTGTGTGAATCGACTAATTCACTCCTTCCTTTTGGAGGGAACACTCAGACCAAGTCTCTCTCTCTCTACTTTACAGCAAAGTTGCATGGAACCTGCCTGGATAGAGGACACGGCGGGGAAGAGGACTGCAAATTGTAAATCGTAATTCTGATTTTTGGACTTGGAACAATCGTTCAATACAGTTAAAGAATTATCAAAAACCCTGCTAATGCTAATAGAATACCGTAATCCTAGAAGAAGCCCCTTTCCCGGAGAAGAGCGCCGTAAGCGCGCCCTGACGATCTTTACCGCCACCATACACAATTTCCTTAATTTTGGACTATTCCGACTATTTTTCTCCACTCTTCCTTAATTCAATTAATGTTAACGTTACAAAGATCATATTGTAAAGAAAAAAATGAAGAAAATTGTAAAAACAACGATCTGGTACCCTGTTAGGAGGCTGTTCTCAACAGAGCGCGCTTATGGCGGACCAGCGGGTTATTAGGAATGTTACGGTAGGTCAAAGTTACCTAAAAATATTCCTAAATTATAAGGTTATTTGAATTTAAAAGCTGTAGCCAAAAATTAGAGAAAAGGTCACTAAAATCCAGAAATATAAGCCTACCCTCTCCATTCTTCCACTCTGGATTTTTGACCGCGAAAATCTCTGTTTATTTAAAAACTCCTCGCCATTGAACTCTCTTCTTTCCTTCAAGGTCTCAGGGGTCACTGAGAAGAAACGTGTTTTCTCCTCCAATATTTTTGGAGGTAGCCAAAGTGATAGTCTGTAAACACTGGTTACATTCCATCCTTCCCGCCCATTACCTCCTTCTCTACCGATTTTCCTCCCAAAATGTCTATGAAACAGCATCTAAAATACTATAAAAACAATGTAATCGCCTCCATGAAGCGCATCCACCGGGGGGACAGCCTCCAAGTCCAATCGGAGCCCCCCATCGACCATCGGAAGTTCAGAAGCGGGTGAGACTCATTTTTTCGTTAATTTCCGTTTTTCAGCTGTGGCTGGGCCCCATTTTGGATTATTTCCGTCCTAGTAGCAGCATTTATCCTCGGAGTAAGTAATTCGTCTTCTGTTTTTTGATTACCGTATTCCAGGCCCTAGTAACCCATGAGGAATGGCTAAAAGTGAGCAAATCTCGAAGAAATGGAACAAGCGGAGATTTTTTCGCGGGAGAAAGGCAACTGGTCGAGTATAATCGCGTCATATACGCTCTGTTGATATTATTGTGGCTGGCAACGCTCCCAGGAAAGGATGAGGTCATTTCTTTCTTGTTGTTGAATATTTAGCCTTTTTAGAAGATTCCCTACTATAAATTTGCCAGATTTTGGACAACTATTCTCTGCGTGTTGGTTAGTCTCGGAGGGTTTAACCTATTTCGGGGTTACTGAACGAAATTGACAAGATTTTTGGTCCTCAAACACGGATTGAAGGCATAAAGGCACCATGATTGTTATTATCACAGGGATGGGCGGAAATTTCGGTTATTTGGCTCGAAAAATGCCCACTTTTAAAAAAGTGCCACAGCTATCTTGGGCGGAATTTTTTGTGCTCTTTCTAATGATGCCAAGATCTTTAAGAAATTCCCATTTTATAGGGAGGAAATTGACCCGAGAAGCCTATTGAAAACACTCTAGGCTGACTCGGCCAGGTCCTGAAAAGAAGTCTTTTTCAGAACAACGATATAGTCTAGAAAGTGGTAAACCGACCACACAAATAAAATTTATCCGTCTCTGAAGGTAGAAGCTTTCCATCGGTACAATTACCGCGATGGTCGGGGAATTTTTGGTCATTTTCGGCTAAAATTCCAATTTTTAGAAAAGGGGCACGGCAATCTTGTTTAGAATTTCCTGCTCTTTCCGAGCATACCAGTAACCCCCGGGAAATTCGTTTTACCCGGAGAGAAACTGCCCTTTGAAGCCGAACACCCATGCGCTACAGTCTATCCTGGTTGAAACTTCTATTTCCTAAATCATTGCCTTTATTCCGTTTATCATTGTCTTCAGATCTGGGAAACATGCTCATCTCTCTCTCCAAAACACATAAAATTTGATAAAATGGCCAATTTAGATCGTCTTATGGTCTCTCTTCCCAGCCTACCTTTCCATTTTCGTCTACCACTCGAAGAACCTCCTAATTATCATCAGTAAGCCAACAAGACTCTCTCTCTTTTGATTCCCCTCTTCAGCTGCCCTCGTCACAGCAGCGTCTGCCATTCTTCTGACCGTCTTCTGCTCTCATTTCCTTCCATATCACTATGATGTAACTTTTTCAATCCATTATTCTACCTATTCCTTCTTTTAGCCATATTTCTACAATGAAAAATGGAACCTCGCCCGAATAATTACGAAAAATAATCAAATTGAGGTTGTAAAAAGTCGAGCATTCGAAATTGTCCTTAAAAATATTGGAAAGCAGGTGGACCATTTTTAGGGGGAGAAATGAACGGATTTCAGGCCTGGAGATCAAAATCGGGATCTGTTGTTATCCGCTCTTCTGGAGTTCAGCATAACCGTTGGAAAACGGAAATTCCCCTTCCCAGGGACATCCTACTCCTTCCTGAGAAAACAGTAACGGTAAATTTTAGCTCTAGTCTTTCTAAAATATAACGCAAAGTTTAGCTTATCCCCTACACGGAGACCTACCCTCATGGAGCGTCGAAAGTCCACGAATTCCGATGTTTCGGCTATGATAAGGGCGATTGGATCAGGACAATTGTTAAAAATGCCGATCCTAATGATAAAAACATCCTGGGACAACTGGATGAGCAATACGAGCACATGGAAGGAAGACAACAGTGGAACGAAGTCAAGGAAGTGCTCATTACGGCAGAAGGAGAAGAAACCGTTCGATTATTGTAGGAAAATAAATGACGTTCGGGTTTTATTGTCCACCACGAGTCGAGAGTTCGGGTTCTATTGTCCATCGATAAATTCGGAACGCCTCGATAAATTCGTGATCCATCGATAAATCCCTGTCCTGTGGCCTTATGTTTTCCTCTTTCTTTGTTTAACTCTTCCGTCATCCATTTTCGAAACTCTACGTATCCTTTGCCACAGTGAAGACACAGGTAGCCTTGACAAACAGTGGCCGCTCTCGCGCCGGTTGGTAAAAAAGCTTACGAGACAAGTTTGTCTTCCCGCTGCCCTTCTATCTAATAACAATTGCCATTTTCTCCAATTGATTCTCTAAATTTCTGCTATGCCTTCTCGTTTTGCTGGAAAAGTTGCTATTATAACAGGTACTTCTATATTTTATACTAATGCGAAATAACTACAGGGTCTAGTAATGGTATCGGCAGGGAGACGGCAAGACTCTTCGCTTGGGAAGGAGCAAAAGTGGCCATCACTGGTAGGAGTGAGCAGGCTCTTACGGTAAGCAGTGTATTGTCTATAGTAAGGATATTTTGACAGGAAACATTTGACCTTTTGGTTTCTGGAGGAGCCGCCGAGGCAGATATCCTTCGAGTACAGGGAGACTTGACAGAGGACGAGGTGCAGAAGAAACTGGTGGAAGAAACGGTCGGGAAATTTGGACAACTGGACATTTTGGTAAGTCCCTGAGTGGAAATCCTGAAATTTAGTTCTATAGAGGTACTATATTGAAATGTTTGCAAAATAAAAGCAAAAATGTCTATCCCGTGCGGGAATCGAACCCGGACCGCCTGGGCAAAAACAGCTCGGCCCCATATCCTCTGCACCCGTAAAGTATTGGCAGGAGGATCACCTTTCTTCAAAACTGTTACACAACTGTGACGCCTTTATACCTTCGTTTTGCTGAGACTTTACGGGTGCAGGGGAGGTATCGAGGACCGAGCCTGTGACAACCATTAGACATTTTTGAAGAACAGCTGTCCATAATCCCGTTATTCTAGGTGAACAACGCCGGCGGCCTCTGCCAGGACAATACCGAAAAAGCCGGCTTCCAGCAGAGCATTGAGACATACGATTACGTGATGAACTTGAACCTTCGAGCGTTGGCCATCCCTTTTTCTTATTTCGCCCCTTTTTAGAGTCATTACCCTGACAAAACTAGCCCTTCCCCATTTGATGAAGTCCAAAGGGGAGATTGTCATGGTTTCTAGTATTTGCGCCCGGCCTTACAACGTATAAAGTCTTCTTTTCTATGAGAAGAGGCTGTTCAGAACCCAACGCATCCGTTCTATTCCATTTCAAAGGCCGGTCTTGACCAGCTGACCAGAAATCTGGCCGCCACTTATATCAAGAAGGGAGTTCGAGTCAATAGTGTCAAGTAGGTTCGAATAAACTGTAAACCATTCAAATTTCAGCCCTGGTTGGATTTCCACCACGATTATGCAGAAGCAGGGAGTCAGCAAGGAGCAACAAGAGCAGGTAGCCTCATTTTCCTTCCGTTTTAGTCGTAATCCCATTTCCAGCTGGAGACAGCCCTTCCCGGCAATCTGATTCCCATCGGGCGCTGTGGTAAAGCCCGAGAAGTAGCAGAATTAATCGCCTTCTTTGCTGATCGCTCAAAATCCGAATACATTATTGGGCAAACCCTGGCTATTGATGGAGGAGCTACTCTCTACCTCCCGCTGTTCCAGAGCCTGACGGAGATGAAAGAAGTCGACGAGTAGATACTAATTCCGAGACGATTTTGTAGAGGAAGCTTGACAGTAAAAACGTTCACTTCAATTTTCCATAAATTTATTTTCTCTCACAAACACCAATTTCCGTCTCCAATTCCTAGCCTATTTGAATTATACTGGAGCCGGAAAGGAGCGCAGCACTGTTGTTGAGGTGCCGGACAAGCATTACGGGGGCATCTGTTTTGTGAGATTCGGGTCCACGGTCCTCTAAAATTTACCGAGCTTCCATAAGAAAATGGAAAAGCTTACGGGCATTGGCAGCCACTTGGATAACACCACCGTTTATCTTGCGAATAGCCGCAACCGTCACACGGAGTGTCCTACTGGTTGAAATTGAGCAGGACATCTCCTTGAATTGGGTCCTGTAGGGAAGGTGTTCACATTTCAGGTTGAGGATCTCTTCTGAACCAGACTTCCTTCCAGTTTAGGGAACATATTACCAAAACTGTAGGAATAGATCCCCGAGAACAAAAAAGATGAGAGAAGGACTGCGGGGTGCATGAATAGCTCAATTGGAGTTTTTTCTCCGCCTTTATGAGTTAGTAAAGAGTGGGAGGCAGGCATCGGAGAACCATATCGAACGAAATTTTACTGGAAGAGGGTGGGAATGAAGAGCGTTATACCAATTTTGTAGAGAATTTCTTGGAGAGCACGGGCGAACCAAACATTTTGGGGAAAATGGATGATTTCGATCCGTGGCGAAGTTTTGAAGAATGGCGGTTGGGTTGGTTTGAACGGTGGCATTTTGTATTTGGTCAGAAATACTCTATTTTCATGACTGGCTTATTCAGAATTTTTTCCTCTTCCAAACGGTACCAAAACCTCTCTGGATTTCAATTTTCTGGAGAGGGAAATTGAGCCGAGACGCCGGAAGACCGCGCTCCTCCGCCATTTTTTCGTTCTGTAAAATAAAATGTCTCAAGTTATACATAATCTTTATTTGAATATCTTCTTTTTTTTTCATTGGAACATATCGCCAATCCACCCGTCATTCAGATCCACAACTTTACTCCTGATCATCGGTTTGCTTCGGATCTTCAACAGGACCAAATTCTAAATGGAAATTGATCGTTTCATTCTTTCAAAATCCCCGCTTACCTCAAGTTCTGACTGAATTTCCCCATTCTCGTTGTCTTCTTTGAGCTGGCTGATCTCTTCTTCAATTTCCTCTATGGATTTTCCACTTTTCTTCTTACAGGAATCCAAAACAGCGACCTGGAGGACGTGTTCATCCCGAGCCAGTTCCAGTTGGACGAGATCTTTGTCTGATTTTCCTTGGCCAATCTTTTGCTTCTGAAATGGGGAGAGTTAGAAGGCAACACAAGGCTCGGTCTTCGATAGCCCGATCCCCTGCACCCGTAAAGTCTCGGCAGGCGGATCATCTGTATTCAAAAATTGTTACAAAGCTGTGATGCCATTATACCCTTGTCCTGCCGAGACTTTGCGGGTGCCGGGGATAGGACTATCCAGCCGCAATGGATTACTGTAGCAGCAATAAAGCCTACTTCTTCATTGATCAGCTTCTGTAGATATTCCTTCTTATGAATATTATACTGTAGGATGCTGTTTTCCACCAAAAATGAGGCGAATTCTTCTCCATTTGAGGTTATTTTCTTATATAAACTGGCGGTCCCCTCTTTTTTAGCCGTAGCTGCAGATAACTCGTTATTTATCCTAGCCACCTCTGCCTCCAATATGTTAATCCGATTCTGTACTGTGGTATCGACCACCTAAACCCATTTTTAGTCCAAAAAAAAACAGGAAAAGACTCGCATTTTGATAAATGGGAGTTAGATCATAGTCAATTTGCATGTGAGTCAGCCACAGGCAGCCACATGCGGTACACTTTAAAGTGGTCTTATCTATTGAGAGACACTGCTGCAGTTTGACTTCTTGACAAGTTTCCAACTGAAAAAATCACTGTCAAAGCCACAGTTAGACATCCACCTTGGCAGTAACACAGGAGAATCCGCAACCAATATGGCATTTTTTATAGCGTTTTTCTGAAGCATTATGTTCATCTGGGGTCGAACAGTCAGCCGAGGTGCAGACGGTGTCTCGCCGACCGTTTGCCCGCCTGATGCAAGTCAGCTGCTGGCGGTGGAGCTTCGGTCGAAGGGAAAGAATCTCCTTATTCAGCTCGAAGATTTCCTTCTGCTTCTCTTGGATGACCCTATCCAGAATTTGTTGCCTCTTCTTTAGATCTGTCATTGGACGGACTAGAATGTTGAGAACTGTGCGGACATTGGTGATAGCCAAGGTGTCGACTAGTTTATGGGGGCGGTGCTGGCTAATTCGGGTGAAGAACCTGGAAATTTTGGGGATTTTAAAGGACTGGAAAGCATTTCTGATACAGTAGCCTGATTCGAAGTGAAATTATAGACGTTTAGCCGAATTTCTGTTCAAAAATCCAAGTTCCGGTTGGTTTTAGAGCACGATTACCTGTTTTGGATGGTATTTGAGCTCCATAGCCCAATTTTTACTCTCCACAAAAAAATCAGGAAAAGAAGCAATTTCCCCACCTGAAGACCTCCTCAACTGATCTTCTCCAGCTCCCATTAAAGTCAGCGATGTGTCCTTCAGAAAACTTGACTCCTTTCTTCCAAGCGCATAAGAATCGGAAGCTTTCATTGTCAAAGCAAAAGAGGGACGATCTGAACATTTTTCTGTACTATCACCCAAAAATGTCTACCTGTTCAAAGGGATCTGGATATTCCGGGTCTTTTCCAGCTCTTTGATATAGGCCGAGAGGATGGCCATGGTCTCTCCCGGCCGGTAGAGAGTATTCCGGGTGCTGGTAAAGCAGAAGAGAATATTCTTCCTGGCGGAGGCGTGAAGACGGCTGAGCAGCTCTCCCAAGCAGTAGGTAAAGGTCGTATTCAATTTGGATTCGTTCGGCTTGAGAAGGACACAAATACCGTGAAGTTCCCTAAACGATTACTGTATTTTCACCTAGTGGAAACGATTTTAGGAAGAAATTAGAGCCCGAATACGGTACAAAACTCACTTATAATCAGCCAGATGGGTGAAGATATTATCAAAATTCTGTTTATCCTTCTCAAAACCGGCAACATCTCCAACCCCGGGGGTATCAATCAGCCGAATCTGTTTCTCTTCCCCAGGAGGTCCCCACTGGAAGACATAGGTCATAGCCGCCAAGGTAGACGACTTCCCGTCTTCTAAATTCTCATTCCCAACGTCGTCGTCAGCCTCGCAGACGATTTTTACTTGTTTGAACTGGAATTTTTCGACTTATGGAAAGGAAAGTGGTTACATTTTCATCTGTATGGGTAAAGTAGCTCGTGATGAGGATTTCGACCTCTTTACTGTTCTTGGCCTCGTGCATTGTACGGTATTTGAGATAATTTGCCATCCCGTTGATGAAGGTCGACTTTCCGACTCCGGTTTCTCCAAGAATTACGATGTTCATCACTTTGGGGCAACTGAAAACGGAATTCCTTGATCTGGTAAGGTTCCAGGGGTCATATTTGCCGGGAAATCGGGAGGGAGCGGCATGGGAACAATTTTAGGGTACAAAATGGCTCGGCAGAGGATAATTCGATTCCCTGCACCCGTAAAGTCCTGGCAGTTGGCTCATCTTTATTCAAAACTGTTACAAAGCTGCGACGCCTTTATACCTTCGTCTTGCCGAGACTTTACGGGTGCAGGAGATCGGACTAGTAAGGACCGAGCCAACAAAATAAGTTTGGGGAGGTTTCTAGGGATTAGAGACAAATTTTCAGCGTTTTCTCCTCCTTATCTCAAAAATTAGCCCCAAACTCCCTTACTTTTCCAAAAAATCCATATTAATCGCTGGCATTTCTTGTTCCCCTTCTTCTTTTGGGAATATAGGATTGTTTAGAGCCTAAAAATTACATTTTGCACAGAAAATAGGGATTCAACCGACCTTTTCCTTCAAATATTCCCTGCACTTCTTCCTATCCTTCCTATTCTTTAAAATGTGTCTCAAAACTTTCCGTTTTTCTATCACCGACAGGGCCGTCTCCCTTATAACAGCCGCCGCCTCTGCTCGACGTTCTTCAGGCAGTTCAGTCAAAAGTTTGGCCTCTTTTTCCATTTCCCGAAGAAATCTTCGACACTCCTTCAATTCGCCTTTCTTCGTGACAATCTCCGAGATTTTTTGCATCTTCCCAATCGTGGTGAGACCATTTTCCAGGAGAATCTTCTTGATCTCCTCCCTGACTTCAATTTCGGCTATTTTTTCAAGGAATGGGAAGTCCGTAATTGCGGGAATTTCCAATACGAAGCATTTCTTCTTCTGGTCAGAATCATTCTTTAAAGATTCCTGAAAAACATTGGGTCCTGAGTGAAAATGAATGAAACTGACCAGATTTTTCAATAAAGTCAAGCTCTCCTTCAAGAACTGGGTGTCTTTTGTAGCCAAGTGGAGGGCAGTCATCTTCTGGGCCAGGTTCAACACATCGTCCGTTACAATACTACCAATGAGGTCTTTCTCCGTTTCCGGGACATTTTCCAGGTAATTTGTCAACTTTTCCTGATTTTTTTAGTCAAAAATGGAAAAACAAAGCCCAACCTGGGATTCTAGCCGTTTCCGGCACTTTTCCACAACATTTTCGTCCGATATTACTCCCTTTAAGGCGTCTATCTTCTCCTCCAGGGATAGAGCGTCGTCTTCAACAATCAGCTGGACATATTCCTGTTCTGAGGAGGGCAAGTGGCTGATAAAGTCCATAAAAGTTCTAAATCTATGGTTTTGGCTGTTAAAAGAGGGGAAAGAGGTATTAACATGGACTAGACCAAACGAATTCAAAAAATTGTAACAGAAACAAATTTATTCGCTTTTTACAAAGAGTATTTAGAACTGAAATTTAACAGCGGACTTTCTTCCCTTCTTGGTCTTTTTGGACTTCTTGAAGAAGCTGCTGACGCCCTCATAGAGCCCATTCATCCAGCCCTTCTTGATGTTGACATTGGTGATCCGGTTGGTCTGCTCCTTGCGGACGCTTAACATCTCCAACTTCTCGATCTCCTGGAGCAGACCGCCACAATTCTTCATCCGCTTCAGTTCGTCCAGCATCTCATTGATCTGGTGGATGTCCTTATTGCTGGTCGAAGCAGTGCCATGGCTCTCCAAGATCTTGACCTGCTGCTCGTATTCGTCGCGATACTTCTGGAGCTGGAGGAGCATCCTGTTCGAAGCCCCGTGGCTCACTTTTCCGTTCTAAAAATGATTTTTAGGGGTTAAAATGGGGGGAAAGGTTACCTCTTCGCGGATCAGATGCTCAACATACTCCTTGTAGACGTCATTGTATGGAATAATCGAGTTCTTCTTCAAGAAGGCGGCGAAATCGGCGCAATGGCTGCGAATCTTGTTGGCCTCCCCTTCCAGAACAGCTTTTCTCTTCTTCTCCGTTTCGATGAACAACTCAGTCGTATAGATCTTGTCATCGCAGTTCTTGATGCTGTCCTGGACTGTGGGATCAATGATCTAAACCCGATTTTCATTTCAATAATGAGAAAAGTCTACCTTCTGAATGGTTTTGACCAACTCGTAGCGGATGTGAAGATGTGTGGTCCAGTCACAGCCACAGACATTGCACTGTTGGATTCCGTAGGCGTGGAAGCAAACACACCCTTGGAGTTGAGGGTTGGGAACGATTCCTGTCTGAAAAAGAGACATTTGGGTCAAAATATCAACAACTGGGAGCCTTTTTTGGTCTCTAGGATAATCTGGGCCACGCGGCGTTCCCCCTACAAGCTTCCCCGGCAATTTTAGGGGAAATCTGGGCGCTAAAACTGGGTTACGGTATTTCTTCGCGGGATCGAAACAGAAAATTAGCCCGGGAGATCGAAAAGTTACTGTGTTTCCCCTAGAACGCCACGTACTTGAACTCCGGTCAAAAAGCAATGAAGATGGCACTTCTGCTTGTAATAGGTCTCGTGGATAGTTCCATTCAGCTTGACGATCTCCACACACCGTTCATTTGTACAGACCGTGATGGGATAGTCGATTTCCTTCGGAGTGATGACCACCTAAATTTTCTGTATGACATTTTTAGGAAGAATAAGCTACCTGATCGACGTAGAGCCGCGCATTCCCCAAACTCTTGCCCTGTCTCACCAGATCCTCGACTTCTTTGACCTTCTCATCGATCAGCTGGGCATTGACCATTTGGTTTTTGGCTACTTCAGCCAGAGGACGAGCCATAGCCAAGATAACGGAGCGGATGTTGTTCACGCTCAACGTTTCTTCCGTCTTGTGGGTGGGAAGTTGGGAAATCTTCTTGAAGAGGCGGAATGTCTCGTCCACAGTGGTTTTCCAACTCTTGTCAAAGTTCTCAATGTCCTTATCCTCGAAGGTGGCGCCCTGCTTCCAGGCACAGAGGAAACGGAACGATTCGTTGTCGAAGCAGAAGACAGTATCACTAAAATTTAGACTTATTCCCAGAAAATAAAGAAAATCTCACTTCTGGAGAGGGATTCGAACTCCTCGGGACTTGTAGAGATCTTCCAGGTGGGACTCCAAAGCGGGCATTGTGTCTCCCGGCTTGTAGAGAGTCTGCCGGGCGTTGGTGAAGCAGAAGAGGATGTTCTTACTGGCCGAGACGTGGAGATGGGTCAGGAGCTCGTTGATACAGTAACGGTAGGTTACAGTAAGGCGGGCGTTGTTCGGCTTCATCAGGATCAAGATAGCATGGATTTCTCTATAATTTTTGAATATGTCAAGGAAAATAATGGGAAAACTGACGGATAGTCGGCGATAAAGGAGAGAATCTTGGCGAAATTCATCTGTTCCTGCTCCAGGCCGCGGACATCTCCAACCCCGGGGGTGTCAATGATTCGGATCTTCTTTCGGTTGTCTGTCGGTCCCCATTCGAACTGATAGGCCTTAGGAGATTGAGTGGAGGACTGTCCATCGGCCGTGTTCTCATTCTCGTCTTCAATTTCAATCGTCGGATCACATTCAACCCGCATTTTATTGTACTGAAACGGTTAAAATTCGTGTAAGAGGGGGAGACGGGGGCTTACATCCTCATCCATGTGGATAAAACTGCTCCGGATAAGAATCTCCACTCCGTGCTTTTTTGCCTCGTGCATGTTGCCGTACTTGAGGTAATTGGCCAGTCCGTTGATGAAGGTCGACTTTCCCACTCCGGTCTCGCCAAGAACGAGGATATTCAAGCATTGGGGGAACCTAAAATCGGCCGAAAGTTTAAAAAGGATGAATTCCCTACTGGTCAAAGAATTCTGGAGTAACGTTGGGAATCCATTGTGGCTCCTCCTCTGTCTCCATGTCCTCGTCGCTGATTTCCTCATCAGTTGAGTCCAAAATGTTGGGGACAGTTTTTTCTTCCTTCTCCGGGGCTAGAATCTTTTCCACTGGGACATTTTCCTTCTTCTCTTCCTGAAAAATTCATTTTTTGAATAATAAGAGGGAATTCGCTATAGAGAGCGATTCCGTCCTCGATACCGATCCCCTGCACCCGTAAAGTCTCGGCAAGACAAAGGTATAAAGGCCACACAGCTTTATAACAGTTTTGACTAAAGATGACACTGCTGCCGAGACTTTGCGGGTGCAGCGGATCGAACTACTGAAGACCGAGCCCGATTATTTAGTAAGAATTTACCTCCTTGACTTCCCGCTGCTTCTTGAACTCCTCATAAGCCTTCTTACACTCCTCCGACTGTTTGGAGATGAGACTGTCCAGAGTGGAGAACTTCTCGTGCTCGAGGAGGAGGTTGGCCACTCCCTTCTTGGTCTTCTGCATCAGAGAGATGAAGTCGGTGGTATTTGGCTTCTCCTTCTCGGCTTCCTTGGTCAGGAACTCCTTGACCTTTTCATAGACGTCGTCCCCGATCTGGGCATCCTTCAGCATGCGGAGCTTCTCCTCCAGGTTGAAGTTGTCCTCCTCGATGATCACTTCCACCAGCATCTTGTCATTCTCGTCCAAAGTATTCAAGAAATCCATTGTTTTCTGAAAAAAAGAAAAATTAATCGATAAAAAAATATTAGAAAGGTTAAGAAAGTGACAGCCAGCTCAAATGGCGGGAGGATAAATAAGAGACGCGATAAGGACTGACCTCGTAATTGGAGGAAAGCGAACGCGACAAACCATTTTGACAGGGATCTAAATCAGATGGGTAAATTGACGAGGCCTCGCTTTCCATGAAAAGCGGCTATATTTCCCAATAAGATAAACAGAGATCTTCCAAATTTGAATTGATTTCAACCGCCTAAATATACTTTCTGACGCCGCAATTTCAAACTCAGGTGAGTCACAACTTCCCGCGTCCCCTCTCTCCTACACAATTTTGATACTGATGTAGCCTTTTTCTATTTATCACCACGACTATTTTATACTGAAAAATCCATCTTTTGTCCTTTTCCCGCATCAATTTCTTGAACCAGTGCGGTAAAACTCCCCGGGCAGCCGATATGCGCTAATCTTTTGAAAGTTCTATATTTAGTGGATAAAATTTATGGAAAACAGTAGAATTTCTATTTCAGGAAACAATACCTTGGAACTAGTCAAAATGGAAGAAGAACATCAGCAATCCGAGGATCAGGCGGATCCCATCGAGGTCCTCATCGAGCCACCCGCCTTTGCCGACTTTTTGAACCTCCTCAGCAGCGACCAGAGAAGAATCTCCCTGACCGTTCTGCTCAAAGCTGGGCTATTGAAAATGGCGGACAAGATTCTAGCCGAGGAAAGCCCCGAAGCTCGGGAATATTTCCAAAAGTTGAAGAAATACGAAGAGGAGAAGGGGTCGACTGATGTTATTGAGACCGATACCGAGAATAAGTTGGTTTACAGTCTTTCCCATGAAAAAAATCCCAATTTTCCAGTTCTTCTGATCAAGCAGAGAATAATTCGGACGACTCCTCCGATGATGAGGATGACCCGGACGAGGATCCAGCTAAATGGGCCCCGAAGGTTAAGGACGACTTCTTCGAGAAGTGAGGCTTACTGTAGAGAGAACATTTTGATTGTAGGTTCCCCGATACGATGAATATTTTAATCCTGGGAGAAACTGGAGTGGGAAAGTCGACTTTTATCAATGGATTGGCTAATTATCTCCGGTTTGGGAATATCTATGAGGCTAAGGATCATTTCGAAATACTGATCAAGACATATTTTACTCATAGCGATGGAGAGGTACGTTCTTTTACTGGCAAATGGGTAAAATCCACTGGGAACTCTGTCTACAGTATGAAAATCACAGAAAACGGCCGTTTCGAGGGTAACAATCCGACCAAACCCCAATTTTTCACAAGAAGGGACCTCCAAATTTCAGTTCAACGGCCAAAGAATCGAATGTGATCCGACAATTTCCCGAGAGACTGAAGAAGAAGAGAATGAGAATGTGGAAGACGGCCAGTCCTCCACCCAGTCGCCTAAATCATATCTAATCTCTTGGGGACCTCCTGGCCATACAAAGAGGATCCGAATTATCGATACTCCAGGAGTCGGCGATGTCCGCGGCCTGGAGCAGGAAAAGAAGAACTACGCCAAGATTTTGGACTTTATTGCCCAGTACAAGTCAGTTTTTCCCCCTTTACAGTAATTTATAGCCAATTTCTTTCAGAGAACTCCATGCCATTTGTGTCCTGATGAAGCCTAATGAATCCAAGCTCACTCTAAGCTTTCGCTATTGTCTGAACGAGCTGTTGACCCATCTCCACGTTTCGGCCAGCAGGAACATTCTCTTCTGCTTCACCAACGCCCGGCAGACTCTTTACCAACCGGGGGAGACTCTCCCCACCCTTCGGGCCTATTTAAAACAGCTTCAAAAGTACAAAAATGTGGAGATTCCTCTCAACTCGTGAGTTTAAACCCCTTCCTTTAGAAAAAAATGCTTTCAGGTCGACAATGTTCAGCTTTGATAACGAGAGCTTCCGTTGTTTATGCGCCTGGCGGGAAGGAGTCAATTTTACGACGAATGAACTCGCCGATTTCAACAGCAGCTGGAAGATTACTGTAAATGAAACATTCCGGTTTGTTCTTTTCTACTTTATTGTTATTTTTGAAAATTTCAGACTTTTTAAGCGGATTTCCGAGCTGCCAGTCCATAATGTCGCCGATACCGTCAGTGTGAATAATATCCGAGCGGTTATTCTGACCATGGCCAAGCCAATGGCTGAAATATCGAGGAACCAGATGATGAATCTTCAACTAATTGATAGAAAGATCAAAGAGATTGAAGACTGCATCCGAGAGGGGGACGACCTCACAGGGAAGCTGTACGTCGACCAGGTAGGCCGGATTTCCCCCGTTAAATCCCCGCCATTTCATCTTTTTTGGGACGATTTTGCCATTACCGTAATCTTCAGAAAATTATCTATAAAATTAGCTAAAAATCATGGCGAAATTTTTAAATACGACTTTATTTTGAGTGAAATTCCCCTTACACTGCACCACTTCAAAATTTCGGTTCAGATTGAGCTGGTTCCCCTGGAGCTCAGCCATCCGATGACCGTTTGTGCCGCGGAAAAGTGTGTAGAACACAAGAAGATGAGCAGTGACCCCAACACCCAGACGGAAATCTGCTACACGACTGTTTGCCACGCTCCGTGCGCCTTAGAAGGCGTCACGACGGAAATCTGCCCAAATCCGGCGATCAAAAGTTGCTATGTCTTCCAAACTCCGGGAAATCTCTGTAAAATGTGTGGATGCAGCTGGGAGTGTCATATCCATATACGGTATAAGTTGGACAAGACGATGAAGAAGGTCGTGGATCCGGCGGTGGAGCAATGCCTGAAGAACTGTGCCGACCACCAAGAGGCGGCCGAATTATTCATCAAAAACGAAAAAGAACGCGTTGGTCCCTTTTTATCGGTTTAATTAAACTAAAATCTTTTAAGAGAACCAAATTGGAGAAAGAGGCCTCCCTAATTAGCAGCCATTGCGTGGAATTTGCCGCCTTCTTGAAGGAGAACTCCCTCATACCGTATAATGACGTCTATAAGGAATATGTCAGCCATTTGATCAAGGAAGCAGTGAGTTTTCCATATTATTTCTTGACAATAATATTTCGTGTTTAGAAAAATACCGCGGAAGAGGATGGATCCTATGAATTGCTGCAAATCCTCGAAGCGAATAAGGAAGCCTACGATGCGCAGGTAATTCCCCGTATTTCAAACTTTAATCCATTTTTTTGAGATCCAAGTAATTGAAAATCAACAAACAACGACAAAAAAGATCAAAACTGTTGAGCAGATCAACACTATGGTGGAAGATTTGAAGAAATTGGAGGATTGCGGCACAGTATTGCAAGAAGTTCAGGTAAATACCCTTATAAGGCAACTGGCATACTAAATCCTTCAGAAATTGGAACTGATCAGTTTGGAGAAACAGCAAAAAGAAGAGGCAATCGCTGTGAAGATCAAAGGAGGCTGGTTCGATAAGAAATTCAACTCCTTGATGGATGGAGCGGCTACCATAATGAAGGGAGCTAAGAAGGCGGCCAAGTCCTTCTTCTCCCTAGGTGGAATGCTCAAAAAGAAAGAAAAAGCTCTATAAATTGTCATCTATCAATAAAGTATTCAACAATCCTAAGAGAGTTTTTGTAAGAATAAAAAGAGCACTTGAGCGGTCGAGCGGGTGGATTCCATGGTGGCCAAAGTTAAGCCTAAACGGTGGACAGGTCCTCTGGTGGTAGAAAAGTTAAGCCTAAACGGCTGACACGGCATTACGGTGGCAGAAAAGTTAAGCCTAAACGGTGGGCAGGACTTGTGGTGGCAGACCTAAACGGCGGGCACGGAGGGCAGGACGGTATCGGGAAAAAAAAGTTTTTATTGAGTTCATATCTGTACATCATGGTGAGATCACTGTTGCTCATTAGAAGCCTCTTTGACTATGTCTGCGATCAAACTTCCCGACAGCTTCATCTTGCTCAGGTTTTCAATCTTCCTTCGGAGCTAAAACTCTCTTTTATTTTGTCTAAAGATTGAAAACTCACTTCGTCAGAGGTCAACGGAGGCTTCCTGCCCTCTTTCAGCTCCTCCATATTGTAAGCGACCCCTTTGTTGTACTCCTTTAACATAACCTTCAAATCAATTACCAGGAGTTTGTTTCCCCCATGTTTTGCTTTATTTTCCTAAAAAAGCTGGGTAAAAACAGGGAAAAGGAAGAAAATGCGTACCTCCACTTCAATAAGATGATTCAAATAGTCAAAATATGGATCAACGCCGGCTTTGACGGAACTGAACTTCAGGAAGGCGGAGAATTCAAACGTGGCTTCTTTTATAAGGGCGTACTCACTTTGAATGTTGGCCAGCTAGAAAGTGTATCATAACAGGAAGATTTCTATCTCTTACCTTGATCTTCAAGTACTCCAGGACCATTTCAGCTCTCTGCTCGTCATTTTTACAAGTGTGGAACTGGTTCTTGTCTTCTTCCGTTGCCGTCGTCTCCTCTTTTCTCACAAGTTCATAAGTCATGTGCATGTGAACCTTCCAGTGGCACTTACACGTGATACAGATTCCCGTTTTATCGTTAAAAAATGCACATTTTTGAAGGCTAGGATCACCAATGGTTAGCGGCTGAATTGAAGTCTAGGGAAGCTATAAGGGTAACGTACCGTAATAGTGTTCATGAAGCAGTTATCGTGGCAAATTTTCTTAGGAACCGGATAAAATTGCCCGTCTGATTCTTGAATCATATCATTACATCGGGAATTAGTACAGATCGTCCTTGGCTGGGCTAATTTTCTCTTATAAATCACTATCTGGAAACAGACAAATTATTGAAGTTTTTAGCCGAAATGGGCCCAAGGTTCACTCGGCGCAGTAATGGCCGCTCCCTTCTGACATTTTAGCTCCATTTCCAAAATTTTCAAATTTAAGAGCAAAATGTCCTCTACAAAACAGTTGTGGTACTTTCTAAAAGTAGGCCTTTTCGCACCTCAACGGCACCGAGTTTAGTCGCTGCCGTTATGGTAGTTCAAAAGGGGATGGCTTTCCACTAAAAAGCCCCGTTTCAGGTAGAAAACGTCTGTTTTTTTCCTGGGGATGGTTCGCTATGAAACTCAACGGCTCTATCAAACAGAAAATGCCAGAAGCATCCCAAAATTCCCACAATTCCCAGGTCCAGGCCATAGTCAAACCGCCTTACCTGTTTCTGTTCCATAACACTTCCCAGTTGTGCTCCTTTTTCCTTCAGCTTCTGGATCTAAAACCGTCCTTTATTTTTTCCCTTTTCATAATCCCTACCTCCTTAATCTTAGTCTCCATCATTCTCTTATTAACAATTTGATTCTGCGCTATTTCCGTCAGCGGTCGAGCCAGGGCCACTAGCAGGCGTCTTGTGTTGTTGATATTTACCGTATCCTCCACCTGATGAGCCAGAAGTCCTTGGATCTTGTCCAGTAACCTAAAACCTGTTTTCTAGGAACAAAAAGGCCCTACTTTTTGCATTCTTCGACATTATGAACCCATCCGGCTGACAGGGTCTGGTGGGTGTTTTCTCCTCTGGCCAGCGGGAGCTTTATCAAGGTGCACATGTAACGGAAGCAGTCGTTATCAAAACAGAAGATATTTGACCTAAAAATGAGGAGAACATGAAAATTTCACTGAAAATACTCACTTATTGGCCTTAATCATAACTCCGGCTGTTTTTTCCAGTTCCTCCAAGTAGTGACCCAAAACAGCTATCGTATCCCCGGGTCTATATAGGGTAGACCGGGTGTTAGTGAAGCAGAAGAGGATATTCTTCGTGGCGCTTCGATGCAACTTGATCAGAACGTTATCCAAGCAATTCCTGAATCCCATAGACAGTTTCGACTCGTTTGGCTTCAATAGAATACAGATGGCGCTGAGATTTCTGAAAATAAGGTCTCAAATGGAACAGGAGCGGATTTACCCTATCTGCCGGACGAGATCAAGAATTTTGCCAAAATTAGCCTCATCCTGAGAAGCGCCGCGGGTATCATTCACCCCCGGAGTATCAATGATTCGAAGCATTTTAGTGGCTCCATTTTCTTCCCATTTGATACAATGTAAGAGTGGTTCCTGAAGCGAAAAGAGAGATTATTTTAAAGGAATAAATTCTTACCTGGGTCCGGGACCTTCCTCCCTCTGTAAACTGCTCATTTTCGCTGTTCTTCTTCCCTTTATCACAATTCGCCTCGACTGTTATTAACCTCTGTTTCATGATCTTAAAAAACCGATTCTATAACCTTTTCTATAGATAAAAATACCATTTGTTCGTCCTTGGTCTTGATCGTTGTCACGGAAAAGGAGGATTTCATCAGGATAACGGGTGTTTCCTCCAATGCTTCATCCATGGAGTCGTATTTGACATAATTGGCGAAACTGTTGATGAATGTCGTCTTTCCGACTCCTGTTTCCCCCAGGAGGAGAATATTAAACACGTTTTTCGGGTCCACATCTCCGATGGAGAGGTCCTGCTCCGTTAGCCAGGTGACAGGAGGCGGCGGAGGGGATGGAGGAAGAGGACGGGCGGCTACAGAGGGAGAAGCGTTCCTGAAACTGGGTTTCTAACTTCCAGGAGATATTTTGGAGACTCACATTGGTGATTCCCGTCCATAATTGGAATTTATCAAGTCCAGCCCAGAGTTAGCGACCATTTGTTTAGGAGTTCTATAGGAAGGAACCGTTACTCTGAAGATTATCCATAAAGGTTAAAAAATAGACCGAACCTGGGTTTTTCTTCCTTTTCCCTGGTACTAGACCCACTAGAGCCTGTTAGACTGCTAATCATGGATTTGAAGCCCTCTTTCATGTGGTAGATAGGCCCGCTTCTCACTGGTGGCTCCTCCTTGAGCATCCCATAGGTTCTAGTGGATGGTGCAGAGTTCAGGGCAGCTGGTTCTTTCACTTGTTGTGATTTTTCCTGCCTATTAGCTTCACCTCTGACCAGAGAAGGCAAAGAAGGGAAATAATCGGTCCTAAAATTGGGGAAACTCAAAACAAAATCGGCTGAAAATCCTACCGGCCGGAATTTTGAACACTTTTCGGAGAATAAATACCGTCCGAAGCTTGTTCCTTATCCCTTTTTGAGATACCGTCATCCTCAAAGATATTCCGCTCTCTAAAATTAGAGAAACATTATCCAAAGCCCCGAAAAACCTACAAGGTCACTACAGTACGATTCTTCTTATTTGCCTCTGACAATTTCATCGTTTGAATCTTAACCGGGCTGACGGTCTCAATATCTCCGTTGTTCTTCTCCACCATGACCCAAGAATCTTCGGACGAACAGGAAATTTGCTCCTCTGACCTAGAAGAAACAGAAAAATGGAATAAAACTAAGGGAATACCTTTTTGTCCCTTTGGAAGCAATCTGATCGAAGCGATAACTCTTCGAGTTGAATAGTTCCCGCTGTTTAACCGCCTCATTTTGTGGACTGATGTCTGCTACTTTTGGAAGGGCGTTAGGATCCCGGGGAACTAGCCGTTTTCTAAAAAAAAATGAAGACTCCTCAAAATTTGATAGGAAATTTAGACCCGGATCCCGGCAGCCCGATCTCCTGCACCCCTAAAATCTCGGCAAGTTATAAAGGCGTCACAGTTTTGTAACTGTTTGGAATAAAGATGATCCTCCTGCCGAGACTTTACGGGTGCAGGGGATCGGACTACCGGGTACCGAGGGAAAACTTACACGGTGATGTCAGCATAACTTGGCGGTGAGGCCAAAGACGACTTCCTAGCTTGTTCTGCCTCCAAATTCTCATATTTGACCGTCAATTTTTGTACTTTACTCTCCTTTTGGTCAGTTTTCTCTTTAGGATCCTCATATTTCTTCTGTTCCTCGTTAAATTTGAGAAGAATTCTAGAAATAAATCAGCAAGTAAAATAAGGAAAGGTGAACTCACTCCTTAGCTTCGGCTAGTGCATCCTCCGCCAATTTATCCTGGTCCACAATAAGGTCATACCATTCTTCGGCTAGTTGACGAGTTTTGGGTTTTAGATATGGAAAAAGGGTGTTAATTTTGGTCCAATTCTTTTTGGCTATCAGCCTATACAATTCATCATTGCATTCCGGCTTCAGTTCGGAAAGAATCTCCGGAGGAGGATTTACTCTTTTCTGAAAGGGAAGATATTTTTGAGCGGACGGAAAGCAGCTTCAAAATAGGATATAAAAAATCCTACCTTCTCTGTCCAGGCTATGTATTCCGATGACCCATTGGGCTCCATGTTCAGGACAGTCTTAATGTTGAGATGCTTGAATTTCGGTGAATCATCTCCAAGGATATCAGTATGGATGAGTTTAATAGTCTCAGCGTTAGATGACTCCAAAAAGGGGAAGGGCGTCTTCTTTTCCATCTTGAGAACTTGAATAAGAGCTGGGTTGACTAGCGATTAGCCGGGGTAAGGGATGAAGAAATCGATATCTGTTTTCGTTTGGGTCGGTGACTTGAAAGCGACGCATGAATCCTCTGCACTGTTTACTACGCTTTGAGCTGCCGGGGGAACTACGGGCAACTACGGGCAAATATAAACCATCAAAGTCTGTTTTCCACAAATTCGGAAAGGCTAGTTGGTAGAGAATTTTCTGGCGATAATGTAGAACCCAAACAGTTTGGAAAAAGGGCAAAATCTTATCCGGAACGGCCTTCTCCATCCCGTGGTGAAGCTTGGCGGTCCGTATTATCCATGGTCCTCTTTTAAAATTGTATTTCCCCCTTATTGCTGGAAGTTTTCAACAGATCCCCAAAAAGAACCAGACTATACCACGTTGAAGTTTGTTTCATTGTGTCTTCTTTATAAGAACGACAGCCACCGCCGACAATGAGCCGACTATTCGATGGCTGCACTTCCCGCTTTTCTGCTCCTTTTAGGAAGTGCCCTGGCTTGTGATCCAGATCTCTCCTCTGTCCTTCTCCACAAATGCGTTACTCTTCCCTTCCGAACCCTCACCTCCAAGGTTCTTCCCTTTTTTTCATTAGAAAAGGGGAAATTTTTCAGTTTGAATGCGTTGCTTCGACTCCTATTAATTATGACTGTGGCCAGTTGGCATTCCTTGGTGGAACAACCGAACGAATCCTTGTCACAAGCCCTAAAGCGGCTCAATATATTCGGCAGGGGCTGATGTCCGATGAAAACAGTCAAATGTGCCTGATTCGTAAGGGATTAGTCCTTTAAATGGTGAAAACTGAGGTTTAGAATGGAAGGGAACCTGTGATGGAGTCGACAGGATCGATGACCTTTGCGTAAAGGTCGAAGAATCCCGTCAGTTTTTAATTTTGTTCCTGAAAGTCTCATTCCAGCTAAGACCTGGTCGGCTGCTTCTTCTGATTGTGATTCCCGCAGTTATAACCTCTTCACCCCTCACACTGACGACGATTTACAAAAATTCTGGTCATACGTTCGGGATTATTCCTCCGAAGACTTCTGGCTCGGCGCGGCTACTGCGGGAAATGTCTGGCTATTCAGTGACGATAAGACCGTCGATTTCTTCCGACTCTTTCCAGATACCTGTAAAATTTACACACTTTCTAATAGCCACAGCGTTCAGTCAGTAATCAGAGTCTGTTATCCTGTAATGGAACTGAAGGAGGCGGTGGAGGAGGAGGAGATGGCACGTGGACTGGGGACTGGTGGACTCCGCTGGTACTGCCATCGACAATTTACAAAAGACAGGTCGACGGATGGCCACAGGATCCCTTCTGTGATTCCTCCAGCAATGGAGACCTCTGGCCACATCGGTGGTCTAACTGTAGCGGAAATAATAACAATCCCGGCAGCTGTGGAGAAGGAATGGGAGCAGACGGCGCCCTGGCTCTGATATTCCATTCCAAGTCCCAGAGCCACGCTTATTTGGGCTATGAGGCGGTTCGAATGGCCAGCGACAGGTAGAAAAGAGTAGGAATTAAATAATTCTAGCAATTTTAGATTCCCCTACGTCTGTGTGAAGCCATCCTCCCCCTACGTGGCCCTGCCGTCCCAGCCGGTGACAACCGTCGCGCCCCCGATTGCCACCACCAGTTTCCCAGACGTATGGCCCAATCCATAAGAATAAATAAAGAGTTCATTGCTCACATACAACCACTACAATGCTTTCGTTTTTGGAATAATTGAACACCGGCTCGCTGGTATTTGGTTATGATTTCTTGCTCCTTTCGGGTGAGTTTACGGCTGGGTATTAGGGATGGGATGCCCTTCTCCAAGAAGCTGGCCTCGATTTCGATTTGGATACATTCAGCAGGCAGGAGGGTCACCCGATTTACCCAAATTAGAGGCTCCAGTTTGTCGGAAATCCTAAAACTATAGAAGCAATTGGTTAAAACTGGGTTGAGACTCACCTGTGCCGGTCTAAAGAGGGCTGATCAACTTGGAGCTTCTCCCCGGTGAAGAGCTGGACCAGTTTGGCATTGGAGAGGAGATAGACGACGCCTTCTTCACAATCCTTGCCAGTCCACGGGGTGGGGATATCTTTCAAGATAATTGGAAGAGCATCAAAGACGGTTAATGATATATAGGTGGTGGTGAGAACGGTGTGGGTATGAATCTTGAAAGAGGGCATATCTCTCGCGGCGTGGGAAAGTCGTAACTGGCAGATTGAAGCGAAATCGATCGATAGGGAAAGCTGGGAAGCGCCGTCCCGAGAAATGGGCAGCTCGCTTTCGAAGGGAAGTGCTTTCGGAAAGGGAGTGGGGGAGATAACTTTGGAATCAAACTGTGGATAGGCGGATCCACGACGACGGTATTCCTCTATGCTGGTGACTCTCCCATTGTCATGGTGGAAGGCTGCCTCTACTCAACTGAAGCTCCCGGTAAAGAATCGAATGACTTTTCCGTCACAAGTTTTCCACTTCTGTGGATCAATCATATCCCACTGAAAAGAGCTCCTCGAACGCTATCCATGCGTGTTCCTAGCTCCACCGAAATGAATTCCTTGCAAGTATTTCAATTTGAAATAGACTTAATACTAATCCTCCACAGCAGCCTCAATTGAGTTATCCCCTCCCGAAACTGATGGAGGAGCCACGCCCCGAAATATTGGCTAGAATGGAAGTCCGATACCTCCTTGGAATCGTCTCCTCAAGCTGGTCAAAGAGCACCGGAGCTGAATCTGCAAAACTAGCTCTCGCCGTTGAACGAGGCATCTGAACCACGCTATGGCTCCAAAATCAATCATTCAAGAAATTTTGCCCTAGAACATGTTGGTTCCCCATCGGGTCTAAAAAGTGGAAGACCATAATTCGAATTCGCGGTAAACCATGAATTGGATTTTCCTGTTTTTTAGCTGGACTTTTTTTTCGTTTTTACGCGGCAGTCTGCATTTTTACGCGGGAGTCTGGAGAGGTGGCAGGAGTCACCACGGCGAGAAAAATACAGAGGTGGCAGGAGTCACCACGGCGAGAAAACCATGAAGACCATAATTCGAATTCGCGGTAAACCATGAGGCATCTTCTTTCACGGGGCAGTCTGCATTTTTACGCGGCAGTCTACGTTTTTACCCGGCAGTCTTTACTTTGCTCACTTGCTATGGTTTACCATGAATTGGATTCTAGTTCTTCGAACGTCTTCCCGAGAGAGAGAGAAAAGAGACGAAGGGGGTTGGCCACCGCGTGAAATGAAGCTAGAGGGGAGATCCAGGGTAAGAAGACTTTTTGTGGCGGTTTTATTGGGGAACAACTTACTGGGCGAAAAAAGACGATTTTATTACAAAAGACAACCCTTTTCACTCCAACCTTCCTTTCCCTGTGATTATGGAATATTTCCAAATTTCCTTGTAGTTTCGTCTCCCGTCACTCCTTTCTCCCCTCCTATTGTCTTTCCGGCTTCCTGATATATTGTCCTTTACACTCTGTCTAGGCAGGAATGAATAGACCGCTGGGAAAAGTATTCTTATTCTTCTCTTGCAGGCCTCACCTGGAAGACGCCTCGTTTATCGGGCATCCGATGTATGGCCCGGTTCTTCTTTTATCTCTTGTTCCATTAATTGCTGCTCAAAGTTGCCAACCAAATGGAACATGGAGCGCCTGGTATCTCTCCGGAACACAACCAAATGGTATACTAATTTTACTGAGAGACAACGCAATATAATATAGGCTATGATTACTGTGGCGCGTGCCTTAATGCCAATTTTAGCCGAACTTGTGAAACGAATGCGGCAACCTGCCCTTGTGTGTTAGTGTATTTTCATATTTGTTTAAAGGAACGAAAATTTTAGCGGAATAAATACGCAGTTTGCCAATACGAACACGGAACCATGTCTACCTCCTCGTGAACCTTGTTGCCCCGGATTTACCGTTCAAGCTGATGGAAATTGCGGGCCAATCTCGCCCGCATTAGCGCCAGATCCAACTCCACCAAATCCCCCTCCTGTCAATGGAACTTCGTGCACAGCAGCACGGTACTGGGGAGCGTGGGGACCGTGGAGTGCTTGCAATTCGAGTTGTGGTGCCTGTGGCGTCTCTCAAAGGATTCGTCCCTGTGCATCAGTGGCTTGGGGCTGCCCGTGCCCCTCCACTGCTTCTAGCTTTAGTTGCCAGACAAAGGCTTGTGGAGAGCCAGTCTGTACCACGGGACCTCCCTGCTGTGGCAATGCTACCGTCACTGTCGGCTACGATGGAACGGAATACTGTAATCCCTTCGCTGCAAAGATCCTCGCTGCCGGTAATCAGTGACAGTAGCTCAATAGTGTAATATAATGCAGGCGGAAATTTGACGTGTGATGGACTTTGGGCAGAATGGACCGGCAATGGAGTTTGTTCGGCGAGCTGTGGTGCCTGCGGAAGCAAAATGGAAAAGAGAGCATGCTGGCCAAGTGGATGTCATTGCGAGTCAGTTTTCCTCTCTTTTTTGTAGCAGCTAACTTATTTTTAGCGGCCCTTTCAACCGGTCATCGCCGTGCAATGCTCAACCCTGCCCAGCTCCCAGCCAGCCGTGCTGCCCGACGTATGGAGTCTATACTGATCCTGCGACCGGCATTAACTCCTGTGCAACTTGCAATAGCAGTTACCTCTGGGCTGAATGGACCGATGCCCCTGGAGCAGTGTGCGCGGTATAGTAGTCCATTTCCAACAGAGACACGAATTCAACGTCTTCGCTACGGGACCCGGTTGCTTTAAAACAGGTCCCACAGCGGAGACGCGCCGCGACAATTCGTGTCTTTTTCGCAATAATTTCCTCGTTTTTAACTGATTTTCTGAGCTTAGGACTACTGTGGGTCCTGTGCCACTATCGACCAAGTTCGAAAATGTGCTAGTGGATGTTGTCCGTGAGTTTGAATTTGAAATACGACGGTAAAAACGAAATTTATAGAGCGAATGGGCAAACAACCCAGACAGTTCCATGCGGTTTATCCGTCTGTCTCTACCCGAGAGCATCATGCTGCGCTCCATATAAGAAAGTGATATTTAATTCTACACCCATTTGCGGTCTGGACCCTACGACAACCACCGGTGTTCCAAACACGACAACAACTACACCGCCTCCTTGCCCGCCCGGCGGAGGAACCTGGAGTGTTTGGAGCTTGGCACCAAATCAAAATGGTCAATAACCAACAGGAGATAGATGACTGATCACGTAATTCTAGGTTTTGATGTTTGCGGCTCATGCTGGCTGGCAAATTATGTAAGAACGTGTCTGGATGGAGCAACCTGCCCCTGTGTGTAAGTTTAATTTTTGGCCATTTACGTTCTTGAAATCCTGTTGTTATGAAATGATTTCAGAGGTTCCAACACTGCTCAAGCCTCAGCCAATGTCGACGTCTGCCTCTATCCCCGCTACTCGTGCTGTCCCGGCAAAACAAAACAAATAGTTAACGGCACCTTCATCTGTGGACCATTAACGCTCCTGCCGCCGGATTCCACTCCTTTAACCTGCACTCAATATGGCGCTTGGGGAGGATGGAATAGCTGGTCGACGTGTTCGGCCACATGTGGAATGTGCGGGGTCCGACAAAGGAACCGAACTTGTACTTCTGAACCAGGCTGCCCTTGTAAAAACCCGGACATTGACAAATATCAGACAGAGAGGTGCGGTGGTTATCTCTGCCCCACTGGCTCTCCCTGCTGTAACGGCTTTGCTCTGGTAAAAGGCTATGACGGGTATACATATTGTGGAACATCCACCGTAGCTCCTGTCTGCACCGGAACTTGGAGTGCATGGTACGGGGCCAATGAAAACTACCCAAATACTACGACTTGCACGGTATTTCGCAATGATTTCTTTAATTATCCAATTTTTCTGAGATTAGGACAGCTGCGGCAACTGTGGTTTAATAGCCCAATATCGTTTCTGTTACCCGTCTGGATGTCAATGCCCGTAAGTTTTATCTTTCTCCCGGTGCAAAACAAGGCATTTCAGAGGATCTCGCTGGCAAAATGTCGCCTGTGGGAATACCGTCTGCTTATATCCGAGACAATCCTGCTGCACTCCATACAAGAAGTCTATATCTGGCTCCACGTTTATATGTGGTTAACTACTGAGGCAATAAATATCATTTATGCAGTTGATTCTACGGAAACAGAGTAAAAAATACGGGTTACAGTCCATTTTCTAGGGAAATTTCAGATCTTTTTGCGATTTCGGGTCATATTTCCCTACTTTTTGACTCAAGATTACTGTAAAAAGTGCCCTAATTGGTCTCACAGCGGAGGGGTTAGCCTTCCCTCTTAAGCTGGGAACGAATTAAAGCTTAACAACCCCTGAAATCTTATTAAAACCATCATATCCCTGCTATTTCCATTCTATTCCCAGTATTCATTTCCAGTCTATATTTATCGGAAGTTTTTGTAGTCTTCTGCTCCTAATTCCCCCCAGAGACGTGATTACTTTCTGTCCCAGTCGCGGCTTATCGGTAATTACCCCTCGAGTTGAGATCTCTTAATTTACCTTTCTATAATTAGCCAGAAGGGCACCCGCTCCCCCCTACCTTCTCTCAAATGAGCCGCTATCCTAGTCCCACTCGTCCACCTGCAGATATTTCCCCTCTGACGGGGGATCTTCCCTATTATATTGAAGAACGAATGGTCAACGACCTCCAGCAACATATTGGACAGCTAAAGAAGGAATTGAATGGAATTCCTACTGTAGAAATGAGGGAAAAGTTAGTCTTTCATTCATTTTCAGGGAAAGAATCAGAGAGGGCTAATAGAATTATTTCCAGCCTTGTTCATTACTGTCTGGAGCATGAGAATGACGATCCGTTCACCAATAGCCAGCTGCTGAAAAAGAATCCCTTTGATGAGACCAAAAAGAAGAAGACGTGCGTGATTTTCTAGACTATTTCCCCAGCTAACCATTTTCTTTTTAAATTACTGTTTACTCTGACTATTTTGTATCCAATGACTGTATTCTTAACAAGGGAACCTTTTTAGTTTGGTACACTCGTGAAGGAAGACCTACACCGTTCGATAGAGCATCAAAAGTTATGCTAGAAACTGTTTTCCATTTCTACGAAACCCCCTCATGGTACGGTCCCCCGCGCCGCTGAACTTTACGTGTTAAATTTGTCGAAACTGATTTTCGTTATGCTTCACGTGTATGCTATTTCACTTGATAAGCCTCTAACGTGGGTCATTTCCGTTAAAAAACTGTATGTGCCGAACTCAAAATCACATCATAGCTAATAGGTTCTCGTCCAGTTGTACTGCTCGAACGTAAAGTTCAACAAGACAAGAAAAGCTGTTTTATTTCCCTGTGGGCAAGCTGTCTATTTTTCACTATTCTCTTTATCACCCATTTGGCAATATAATATAGGGAAAAGCATAATTTGTCTTCGTGGTTCCAAATACATTTGTAATCCCCCGTTTTTTGAATCCCGAATGGCCAAATTTGAAGAAGGAATAGATTATGCCCCTCATGAAACGATACCCACTTTCTGATACTCGAATATGACTGCAAACTCTTGATCGGTTGACCACCGTTATCAAAAGTCGTTTTTCCCGTAAAAATACAAGAGCAAAAGACTATTGCTCCAACGGAGACTCGAACCCTGCCAGAAAAAAAGCAAAAGTTTTGTGAGCATGTGCGTTACCCACTCGACCACCGCTTCACATTTTGTTATCTGCGATCACTAGTATACAACTGCGAAAATCAGTTTTTAACACGTAAAGTTCAGCGGCGCGGGGACCGTACCATGAGGGGTTTCGTAGAAATGGAAAACAGTTTCTAGCATAACTTTTGATGCTCTATCGAACGGTGTAGGTCTTCCTTCACGAGTGTACCAAACTAAAAAGGTTCCGTTGTAAGATGTACCGCTTTTCTAGACTTCCCCGCTGAATATTTCCTTCTGGGGCCCCTTTTTAGCCTCAAGAGAGAGCCTACAGTACCAATTGGGTTCTCTAGACTTTAATCAGTTTCTGTTCTCATTAAAAATGTTCTCCAAAAAACTTTCTAAACGTACCCACCAAGCCAGAATAGAGACTATTCTGGCATTTGAATCCTGAGGGGCGGTAATAGTCTTTTGTGTTTTCCCATTAAATGGATCACTGCGAAAAAGATCTGGAAGAGATATACAGAAAAGCGGAACCTGAATTTTCCGATGCATGTGGTAGAGGGCGGTCTCTATCCAACCGAAGCTTCTGGTCAAGAATTGAACGACTCCGTCTCACCTTCTCCACTTCTGTGGATCTATCATATACCGCTAAAATGAAAAATATCTACAAGATGATGTTTTTATCTCAGCCAGAATGAATTCCCTGCACGTATTTCGACCTGAAATAGGCCCCATACTAACCCTCCCCAGCAGTCTCAATTGAGTTATCCTCTCCTCAGACTGCTGGAGAAGCCACGGCCCGAAATCTTGACTTGAAGGAAAGTCCGGTAGCTCGTTGGAATTGTCTCGTCGAGCTGAGTCTGAAAAACCGAGTCCTGTAGCCGTAGTTCTTTGTATTCAACAGTAGTAGGGCGATTGAGACAAGCGGAAGATTTGAATTTTTAAAATCTCTTCCCGAACTTGATTATGGGCTAAAGGGACCAAATCTTTTCATTCAAGGAAGTATCAAGGGGCAGATATGTTTTGTTTCCATTTATTCGAACTCTTTCAATAAAACTATAAAACAAAGACCAACAAAAATAACTCCTCATAGAGATTCATAAAATTCTTTCCATTCAAATTTCTGCAGCTCATTTGTCGCGTCGCATTCCATCAGTCGAATCTGGCTGCTGTTTTCTTCGTTACCGCTGGGCATTGTGATGCAGTGACTGGCGATGGTCATAATCTGCTTCGTCTCCTCGTCATATCTCCACGGACCGTCGACAGTTCCCTTGACACAGGCCTCCGACTGAACAGCGTTCCCATTCGGCCTCAAGCACCATTCTCCCTGGGCCAGTTGGCCTTCCGTATTCAATCGAAGGATTCGTGTTCCGCCGTGGCGACAGTTGCCAACACCCAAGCGGCCAGGAATCGAACCCAATCTCTCGAGGCACTGCTCTAAAATGGAAAGAATTAAAGGAATACAGTAGCCACTTACGGGAAAAAGTATTCTTCGCATGACCCCAAACTTTATTCGGCGGGAGGAGCGGATAGCTGGGCAACACATCATATGCCACGTTTTCCATATACCTGAAAGGATACTGTATTTAAAAAAGCTTTTAAGGGCTTACCAATGAAAATCTTTACACTGTAGCCGTTCCTTGATAGCGATCTGCTCAGTTAAATCACCAGGATCAATTTTAGCCGCTTGAGGCTCCCTCGTCAAATAATACTGCTCATAATCACCCATCCATGTCTTCACAACTCGTTTCATATTCTAAACTTCCGTTTTAATTTGAAATAAATCCAATTGTTACCTTTGAAGTGATCGGCTTGCCGCTATACTTTCCATAAGTATACGGTACCCGACTGCGATAAACATGGCCGACGTGTGAGCACGGAACAAAGAGAATTCCGCCCCCACACATCCAACTCTTGAAGCTCAGCTCATACTGCTCACCGCCCCAGATTTTCAGCCCGTCATCATAGTAATCCAACTCGGCGAACCATTTCCTATCAATTGCGAAAAGACCGCCAGCATGAGTGGGAGATCTGAAAGAAAATCAGCTCAAAAAATGGATTGTTGCCCCCGGCACCCGTAAAATCTCGGCAGCTGACTGTTAGGGCAAGATCGCGCCTACAGTAACCCAGATCTGCTTCCAAAAACCTCCAGAACCTTGTAAAAAGAAAAAAGACCAACCTGAAGGGCATGCTGTCCCTGTGGCGATTTTTCTGTTCGTTTTCCGTGATCTGCGTCTCTTTGTACAGTAATCCCCATTCAAAAATGCCACTATGAAGGCTATTCCACAGACTGCTACGATATTCCCATGTTTCCGCTTCAATTCCACCGATAATTGGTACCGTCATCACTTTCCTATAATATCGTCTTGAGACTCAAAATGAATATGAAAGAGACCTGTTATGTTTGATAGGAGCCAACAGAGGAGGCAACCAATTAACGTTGACTTCACAATGAGCATCCAAAAAGACGACCACATCGGCTACGGCTGCTTTAGCTCCGAGATTACGGGCTCCAATCAATCCGAGACGTTCGGTTGCTCGCAGGAGACGAACTGTTCCATCAAATTGGCGGATGTACTCCTCCAGACGGGCTTTCAAATGTTCTAAAATGGAAAACATAGGATAAAGAGAGGGAAACAAACTTTTTGTTGAAACATCGTCGACCATTATGATCTCCTTGAGCAACTGAGGAGGACTTCTCAAGAGGACAGAATGTACCGTTCGGAGCAGAGCAGACCAGCCCTCATTATGGAAGACAATGACCACGGAGACGGTGGGAAGGGACTTCGGATAGTGCCAGTATTTACACCTGTATAATTTTGTATTCTGCTTTTAAAAAAAGGGGCCTACTCGGTCGAGCGAACGTCGGGAATTGTCCTGGTCAAGGAGATCTGACTGCTGACGTATTCATTGAAGCCATATTCTGCGATGGACGCTTGCGAAGCCTTCTTACCTTCTTCGTCGGTGATATGGACGGGACGACCATTTTCTCCGGGGTTGCTGCTTGGCTTCTCCTGTTCCACTGGCTCGTAATTGCCTCGAGTTGGATAGCGATAGACTGTAGCCGGATCAGGGTCGCCAGGAAGAGCCACAGTTGAGGAGGTAACAAGTCCTGGAGCTGGCGGAGGCGGCGAACTCCATCTGGAGACGATGAAGACGAGAAAGAGAACAGCCGTCACAACAAAGAACTTGAAATATCTGGAAAGCAAATAAATTAGTAGAAAACTAGCAGAAAAGCGAGAAGTAAACAAAAGTTGGCAAGGAGTCAGCATCTCTTAGACGGGACGCGTTTACAGCGGGCGCGCCCATTCTGATCATTTTAGAGCAATTAGAGTAACTTTTCCTTACCTTTGCCGATACAGACGCATGCGGAGGAGTTGTCTTCCCACGTAGGACATTCCACTGCTGGCAACTGACGTTAAATGAGCAAAAGTTTAGTCCAATTCGTGGTCAAAAACCGTAAACTGTCCAAATTTTGGTCAAATCTCGTCCAAGTCGGGTAAAAGCGAAGTTTTCCGGTAAACTTCATTTCTACTACAGCCACGGTCTGGAGGAATGTGCGTACCGAAGAAGAAGTCTTGTTCTGATAAGACCGCGATGCTGAAGAAGTCAACAGCTTCAAAACTCTCGGGATGTGACACCGTCAAGGAGAAGACCCAAAAAGAACAGGACGAATACCGTATGAAAGAGGTATTTGCCCAGATGCATGCGGATGCGAATGCAGCCGGCGTGGCCAATATGTTACAAGAGGAACGAGCCAAGGCCAAGAGGCAGATAAAAACCAGCCTAGCAGTTGGGGATATTGGCTTCTCGTACGAGCGAGGCGGCGGAATTGAGCCAAACATCAAGGATGACACGATTATGGAAAGAAGAAAGCCGAAGAATTCGAAAGAACGGGCAGCCATCAAGAAGAAGATATCCTACAAATATGACCGCTCAAATTCGTCGAGTGGCAGCTCCGTGGAGGAGTATCACTTGCAGCTGCCGCGGATAGAAGAGGAAGAGCCGACGGCCCAGAAATATATGCACCTGTACAAGGACATGGAATATATGACGCATGGAATGATCTATAACATCAATGCCAAGGATATGCCGAAGGTATCGGTGGATCGGAAAGTTGTGCTGGATCCGTTTGGCCCGCTGGATCAGCTGGAGTGTCCGGTGTTCACTTGGGACCAACTGAAGTGCAACTCCCTCACTACTCAGGTGACGACAATGCCACTTCATAAGGAAAAAACGGCGGAGGAGAAGACAGCCCAGGAGATTGGAGTCGAAACGGTTGGAGAGATCCGAGTCCGGTGGATGAATCCAGTGGTAAAGAAGGTCATCACCGAGTGGCTCGACGAGCAGACGGCCGAGATGCCGTCCGAATGCGCCACTGGCAGGGAATGAACAGATCAAACTGAGGATAAGTAACGAAAATGAAGCTTCTTCTTTAGTTTTTCTTATTCATTTATGTTCAATTTGTTAGCTGTTTCTTGGTTGAAGATTCCTTCGTGTATTGAGACTACAGCACCCTCCATTACCGGTTCTTGTGTCCCGCTCTTTCGAGGGGATTCCAAAAATTGAATACTACTCATAAGCGTCCACTTGCACGGAAATCTTTAGTAAAAGGCGAAAGATTTTCACGATTGAATGCAAGAGGACCAGAGGTAGCGGTAACTAGAAAGCGACGGGGGGAATGCGTCGCGGCGGCCGACTATTTACGGGTGCAGCGCCAGTTTTATTGGCTGGCTGGAGACGGGGGGAACGGTGGGCTGTCTTTGGAAGGCTCTGGGAATTTAAAACGGCACTTATGGCCAGGATTTTTGGAATATAAAACGCTTCGAACCTTCTTGAGAGACCCAGAGCCCGCCAAAGAAAACACAGTTAAAAAAAACGAAATATTGAATAGAAAACTTCTGCATGTTTATTATAATTCGTATTATTTGGATTGCCCGTTATCACAACAGCCGAATCAGTCAGTTTAGGGTTTTTCCGGCGGCAGTGTATTAGTCATCGGATGGTCGTCCGGCTTCTTGACCTTCAACTCCAGCTCACACGGATTTATCTCCCAATCATACGGGGTGTCCGTGGCCAGGCCGGCCGGTTGAAACTGATCAAACAGCTTCATCAGCACTCCATAATCCGGTATTGTGTGGTATTTCATCGACATGACCTCTTCCGTAAAGGCCAACAGCTGCGGCTGATTGGTACAGAGCTGCTGGTTGCTGATGTCGCTCTTCATCTTTTCAATTCTATCCTTCTCCGCTACGTGACTCCACGGCAGGCCGGCATTTCCCAGTTCAACGGTTGAGTAGAGAAAGGCCACCAAGTCGTTACACGGTCCAAATTCTTGCTTAGCATGGCCCGCGAGGCTGGCATACCGTAGAGTACCGCGGAATGGCGCCTCCTTCCTTGGTTTGCGCACCATTCCAGTACAATCGATATATTGACGGCATAGACCTTTAAAAGATACAGTAACATTTTGAACGAGTCTTACCAAAATCCAGGAGATATATCCTTCCCACATCAATAGCTCCCAGACAACAATTGGGCGGCTTGACGTCGCGATGAAGAAAGCCAACTTCGTGGATGACGGAAATGGCCGAGAGTACCTGCCGCATGGCTCGGAAAAGGGTCCCATGGGAGAAGCGCCTAGCCGGCATCTGGCGACGAACATCCGCCAAACTGCGCCCGACCAGCTGCATTACCATGGCTATTCCTACTTCATTCGGAAGAGGGCAAGCCGCTATCAGCAGGGGAATATGATCCTGTCCTCTGAGCCGGGAATAGAGCATCATCTCCAGCTTGATCCGCTTCTCCGACTCCATGCCGCCCTGTACTCCCTGTACCTTCACGGCACACTTCATCCCGGTCACATTGTCCGTTCCCAAATAGACTTGACCAAAGCCGCCGCCGGCTATCATTCCATCGATTAGGAAGCGCGACATCAGTACGCTGCCCTCTTCGACTAGTCTCTTCATCTTCGAGTGATCCAGAGCATCCGGCTGGGCTGCTTGGATCCGTCTGGCCTTCTTCTCTCCTCTCTTGTCCACAGACGTTGCCGCGGGAGTCTCCATTTTTGGCGTCAGTGCCTCCAATCTTTGCGTCGATTGCGGCGATTCATGAAGATCTCTCGACAGGCTGACTGTTGTGGCATTCCTCTGTTTGCTTGTCGGATTCTTTGGCGTTGCTGTTCCTGTGTTCAATAGGCTATTTTTGACGATCAATTTGGCCGTCTCCTCGTAGTGTTCCTGGTTGGCGATGGCTTTATCAGCCTCTGCTGAAACGGTACGAAATGCTTGACAAACAGTAGAAAAGGAACAACCTTTGGCCACGTTCATCTAGTCAGAAATGAGCGAGAATGGCATGAATTACGCTTTTCTTTACTTAAAAACGGATTAAACTGGTTAAAATTGGATAAAACGCAATTGGCACAAGACTTGGAGCCACCTAGCGAAGAAAAGCGGCGCTGCACCCGTAAATAGTCGGCCGCCGCGACGCATTCCCCCCGTCGCTTTCTAGTTACCGCTACCTCTGGTCCCCTTGCATTCAATCGTGAAAATCTTTCGCCTTTTACTAAAGATTTCCGTGCAAGTGGACGCTTATGAGTAGTATTCAATTTTTGGAATCCCCTCGAAAGAGCGGGACACAAGAACCGGGTAAAAGACGTTACTGTAGCCTCAATTGTCTCATAAACTTGGAAACACCGCTACAAAACCAAGAATGATTGAAAGAGTGGAACCTAAGGAAGTAGAAAGCCAACAAACGGCTAACAAACCACGAAAGAGACACAAAATTGCAAATACAATACATATATTTTTCCTGCATGGAACAGAAAATCAGGGAAAGGGGTAAAGAAAACAACAGGCCAGATTTATGGAGGATCACATTTTTTCTCCTACCGAGATGGATGTCCATATCCAGAATGTTCTGCTGCCTGACTTCTCTGCAGCTCCGGGTACTTCCGTCCCATTTGATGGTAGCGCTGGCCAAATTTGGCGGCTCTCTTCTGACCACCTCGTCCTCCTCGCTGCTTGTGGCATACTGTAGCCAGTGTGGGGGCACTTCTCTTCGGAGCCGTTTCCGCCGGCCTCACGACTGCTGCTGCTGCCGACTTGCACACATCTGCCATTGTTTTGACCTTTGGCAGCTGCTGTTCTTCTTCTCCTTCCTTGTGGTCTTCTTTCTTCTCTTCCACAGGCAGTAGAAGCTCAACGATCCGCGGCTGAATCGGCTCTCCGAGCACCTTGAAATATGGCTCCTTCAGCGGCGGCTCCGGGCTGTATTGGGATCTTCTTCCACAATTTTGCATTTCTTCAAAGATTCCAACCAAATTGCGTTCAGTAATTGTAGACGGCAAAGTGTGGTGGAGAAAGTCTTCCAAAGACGAAGGAGCTGCATCTCCAGAAGCGGTAGGAATCGTCACGGGCGGCTTGACGGCTGCAGCATAAGTCCGGCCGAAATTACCCAACAGCTGGCTCAATCCTTTCTTGTCCAATGGAACCAGCGGCTTGGTAAAAACAATGGGAAGCGACATGCTGAAATAGAAAGATAAAGTAACCTCCACTTTATATAAAAAGGCTTTTTATCCCCGAAAACTAATTCACAAAGGTCCCAGGTAATACAAGCCAAGAGAATAGGGTAATAGGGTGCGATTATTGTAGACAATAGAGTAAAAGAGGAATTACCTCGATTGATATGACCATTTGAGTACATCGTTGAGTTCTTCGTGCCCCGGTGGTCCTAGGGTAACTGGCAGTACGAGGCGCTCTTGTGCCATTTGTTGCAGAGCCCAGCTCAGTCCAGGCGGATGAACGATGACAATTTTCCATCCGTTGATTCGATGCTTCCATAGAGGAGTAAAGTCACCGCCCTTGGCAATAAGGACAATTGTTCCCGGCAGGGGACACTGCTCTATGTACCAGTTAATCTTCTCACAGGCATAAACATTGTAATAGTGGCCAGGGATTACATGCACATCACAATTCTGGAAACAAAGTGGTTAATTAGGCCGGGAAGAGGAGAAAAAAAACGGACCGGAAGGGTGTAACAGTCCCAGAGAAGGGTATCAACCTCTTGAGGATCAAGCAAAACGATCCATTTGCCGATTGGCTCGTTCAAACGAATCCGCACCTGAAAACCGATTTCCTCTTTAAAAACACATTTTAAATCATTATACTTCGTCCTTTTAATCGTAAAAAGCTTGGAAAGCAGAAAAATCACAGAGAAGCGATCTGAATTGAAAGAAAAGCCTCCTCCTTCCATTTTTGCTGATTCGGCGCCAAATACATCATGTTATTCGATTTTTAAACATCAATATTGTTTGATTCTACTCTATAAATCTTTGCCACATCCTGATCTACAGAATGAGCACAAAAATCTAACGAAATTCTTAGCCGTTTTATCGGCCCAACTTTGGCGCCGCCTCAATTTCCGTTCAAATCACAAAAATTTCCAAAATCAGGGCATTCGACTGACCAGAAGTAGGTAAAAACATGTTCTACAGGTCAAAACGTTGGCTGGAATCGCTTTCGCTGGCTTCGCTTTCATAAAATAGCAAAAAAAATTCTATAAAAAACTTTGCCAAACCAATTAGGAATCAGTTTTTCACAGCGCAAAAGATTTCTAACCAGGGATGGCTACTTGCCTCAAAAAAACGCCGAAGACTGATTTTTGCTCATTTACAGTAGTCAAATGAAGGACATACCCAGTGATAAAGGTTGTGGAGAGCGTGGGACACGATGGGCACGGTGAGATAGGTGTGAACTACCAGCGTCGGTCCAGTTTTGGCTGTCCAAGACTGCTGCAGATGCGACGTACCGTCGGGAAGGGAATCCATAGCAATGAAGGGCCATTTTTGGTCAAGTTTACCGTTTTCTCGCTTGTCAACAGGTAAAACTTGTAGCTTTCGACCATTTTCTGTTGGAAAACAGTCCAGTCGTCCAGTCAAAGATTACCAAAGATCCTGTAGAACCATTTTTGACCAGAAAGATGACAGAACGAGCCCAAATTTCAAAACAGTCCGTTTAGCAAGCAAAAAGGAGATTTTCCCTTCTATTCTGGCTTCCAGCAGACTGTCACCCAACCTTGAGGGTATTCAGCTGCCGTAACCCGCTCCATAGATCTTCGACTATCCTAAAATTCGGTATCCAGGCTCACTTATCCAGAAAAATATGCCCTAATCACGAATTATCACAAGTTCTGCTCTGATTAAGCGGGCGTTCCCAATTTCCGGACAGTATGCTCTCCCCACGGCTCCTCCTCCCCACCTCATTCAGTTATCTGTCGACATGGCTCAACAGTGGCCCCAATTTGGAAAGACCTCCATGGATCTTGGCGAGATGGCTGAGAAGGCTCGAAAAGAAGTCGAAGATCTTCGCCACGAGGCTCGACGCGACCGGAGACTGACCTCTGAGGTCATTTCCGAGTGAGTTTCTCTTGTAATTATTCAAAAATTGACGGTTATTTATTTCAGCCTGATCAATCATTGCCAAGAGAACAAGAAGAACGATCCCCTGATCAATGGGCAGCTGAACGAGCCCGGAGGCAATCCATTCCTGGCGAAGAAGGCTTGCTGCATCCTATGAGAAGGAATACCGTAGTCGAGAATCTGTAACTCTTCTTATTCGAGTTCTGTGAGATATATCTTGCAATAAATCATATATGTTGTTCGACTTCTTGATCATTGTAGTCAATGTCCACTTGTTGATGCTAAATCTGGAAAGATAATGAAGTAGCTTCCTGTCAGCTGGGTCCAGGCCGGGTATACCTCACCAGGGGCTAATTTCCGGATCAACACCTGGAGCCGGTTTATCGAGAACGGGTGGCTATTTTTCTGGGAGGGACTGGTTATTTCAAGCAAGATCGGAATGAAGAAGATCTGATAGAGGAATCCATAAAAATAAAAATGCACCTCTGAAGATCTATCATATACCGCTGGAAAGAGCTCGTCGAGCTCTATCCATTCCTGTTTTTATCTCCGCCAGAATGAATTCCATGCACCTATTTCGAGTTGAAATAGGTCCTATACTAACCCTCCCCAACAGTCTCAATTGAGTTAACCCCCTTCCGAGACTGACGATAGCTCGTTGGACTCGGCTCATCTAGCTGGTCAAGAAAAACTGGGTCCCGTAGTCGTAGCCCTTAGTATTCAACAACACCAGGGCGATTGAGAGAAACGGAAGATTTGAATTTTCAAAATCTGTTCCCCACCATCTTCGAGGGCTGGAGGCTTGGTAATGGCCTATTAGAGACGGTTTTTGTGTTTTCCCCCACTAAACGGGCCCTGACGAAGAAGGTCTGATAGAGTAATCCACAAAAATGATACCTAATTATTTCGATCTATGTGAATTGAGAACGTGCGGTCTCCTCACCTCGTCTCGCTTTTACAGTAACCAGCATAGAAATCATTGTCTTTTTTATTCGATAATCATTGGACAGGGGATAAGCAGTATTGTGCATGAATAAATGAGCCATTATGAGTTGTCGAAATTGTAATTTTTCTTACTCAATATGAGCGTGGAGAGATCGTTTGAGCCTCCGCGGGCTCAAACAGAGCTGACAGTCGAAATATGTACGGGAAGAAAAGACTAGGAAGAGAGAGAGGGGGACGTATATACACAAGCTTAGGTGAATGTACTCATTCGCCTCTTTTTCATCTCCTTGAAAACGGCTCTGTCGTCTTTTTCGTCTTCCTTTCCAGCTAGTCCCAGCCATTTCAAGAACTTGTTCGATTTTCCCTGATCTATTGAAGCCCGGCAATGTTCAGAAGAAGTTGACCTCTGGGGACCGGTCTAAAATCCTTCATTTTCTTCTTATTTTCAAGGGAAAACTTACACTTTTCCCTCCTTTACTGTGAATCTTCAATTTTTCCAGGTCTTCCGGGGTTATGTGCAGGTGATTGACATTAGTAGCATGAAGGCTGTGCCGGTGTTTAGGTGTCTGCTGCTTGACCAGGGGAACTGCCGTTTGGGCTGTCATTTCAATTAATTTCGAGGCTGCTTCTTCGCTAAAATGAGCCATTTCTCATAGAAAAGTCAAAAATGGTTACCATGCCGCTTTGTGCAGCTTTTCTCGTTGTATTTCAATGCTCCTCAATCTTTCACGATGTCTCTTCTCTTTTTCACGTTGTTCAGCTTTCTGAAAACTTAATAATTTGCCGAAAGTCTATTAAAGGGCTGTCCCCTGTCCTACTGTAGCTATCCTTTTAAAATTGGCCAGTTTCCTCATTTTGGCGGCAATTTTTTCTTCAAAAATGTTATTTTGAGCCCCGAGAGCTCTACAGGACCCGCTGAGAGCCCTCAAATTTTCCTCGTGCAAGATTTCAAAAACCTTATCCCGCCAAAAGGGCCCTCACTCCTTTTTGTTTTAAAAAGACCACAATTCAGCTGGACCCTCATCCCTCTCTCCCCGACCTCGTCACTTCCTTGCGAACGTGCATTCTCTCCCAATTACTTGAAAAGATGGGAGGGCCCTCTTCTCTTCTCTTGTTCGCTTTGGCCACAGCGGCCGGCGACAAATGGCAATTTGGCCTTTAATCCCAGCGCTTCCTCTCTCTCTCTCTCTCGCTTTCAGTGGTGGCGGCAGCACGCTGACAATTCCCGACAACTTATGGGCTGCTTCTCAATGGCGAGGGTGGCTCCCTTGGGAGTAGTCGCGAGGGGAATGGAGGATAAAAAGTGTTCCAAATAAAAAAGAATGGCTCCGGGAGTACGGTAGTCTTTGTTCTTTGTGCTTTTTCAAGACGATACAGTATGAAACCCTTCTGGGAAAATGGATCCCTTCAATTAGAACGGAGCAGATTCCTCTCCTCCGAGGAAAACACTCTCCTCGGATGAAATTACAAGATTTGCATCAAGTTTCAAGCAAAGAATCTCTCCGCCTTCACGTGGTAACAAAAAAAGAGGAAACTCGCAGAAGTTCCCCTGCAAACTGAGGAGCTCAAAATGACCTAAAAATGGGAGTAGACCCCCCGTAAAAAAGTGTTTATTTTAGTTGTCTAGTAGCCAAATGAGCTCGTTAGTTTCTGCCGCCGGGACCTTCTTCTTCCGTTTACTCTAGAGCCGCCCTTTATTGTGAAACATCACGCGACGTTTCCCCAAACGTTTATGCCCAGTTTAAGGCGGTTTACAACCGGCTTCTCCGTAAAATATTGACCGGCCGGGTGATTTCTCCATTTCTTCCGACGCTATTTAGTAGGGGGCTGCCGTTTCCTGCGTAAGCGCCCCCAGTTAAATGGTCTAATCTCTAAAAATAGCCTGGACTACTCCCAAAACAAGCGTGGGAATCCCTATTTTTAGTGCAGAATGGATTCTTTACTTCCCCTTTAGATTGCCTTGGTTAGGAAGGTACGCGGAGGAGGTACCCGGGGATTGTTGTTGTCCCTCTTGATTTAGCCAATTCTGGGGCTATTTTTAGGCTTCACGTGAGGGTCAAAAGGTGGAGAAAACAACGGAATACGATAAAATTTGTTTAGCCGGTCCTCTGTTCTCCCCTTTGTCCAGAATAGAGCACGCGGAAGGGTTTAACTATTCATAAGTCTGCCCCACAGCATTCAGGAGCCGTCTCCATCCCCCTTTGCAGGGCGCCACCCTGGCCACCCCCTGGCTGTTTTTTGGCCGGCTTACTATACAAAGGAGCACCCTCTTTTTCAAGGAGATCGGCCCAACAATAGACCAAGAATTGGTTGACACGCGGGCGATTGAAAGTCGGAATTTGGCAGTTTTCCTTCCCCCGAAGCTCCCCCAGAAGTGGGCTTCTAGGACGAAGAAGAGGGAGGCATTTAAGATGAGTTAAGTCCTTTTTCTTAAAGAGAGAGATGGGACGGGGGAAAATGGTGTTTTTGTGTTGAGTAGAGTTTCCCTCGAGGGTAATCAGCAGACATGTAACGAAATGTAGTGCAAGAGGAGGAAAATTTGACGAATGAGGAACTGGAAGAGCCGGGTTTTTGGAGAGCTCTGCGGCACTTTTAATATAGTTCTTTTCCAAAAAATAGGGTTACCGTAACGGGTGGCAAAACATTCCGCGCCGGACCTTTTGAGCAAAAGTGATCGGGGTTTTCGAGTTCTCTCGAGTTTTCTTCGTCGTTAGACCAAAAGGTCCTGTAGAGCCAAACAATATAACAAACCCAATTTTTTGGAAAAGGACTATATTACCGTAACCATTTTCGTTCAAATTTAAGCCTCCGCTTCAAAAGCCCGCCAACTTCGCGTCTTACGAAACAAAGTTCCAAAAGCCATTGAATTCTGTAACCTTTTTGACTCCGTCGCCGCGCCTAATCTGCCTACCTCAGCAGAATTCCTGTTTAGCAGACAAAAAACATGTTTATCCCAGCACATCACATCCGTTTTTCATATTTGCGTCTTGTCAAATTGGAAATGTCAACCGTTGTTGTTAAAAGTTTGCTTTGATTAATATATTTTGTGTTGTTGTCGCGCCAAAAAGACGGGGATCCGTTTGGTTTGTACTTAAGTAAAAAGTCCGTGAAGATCGCATTTCACTGGCCCTGTTGATTCCCTAACCCCGAGTTAAAAGTTATTTGTCAAGTCTCAAAAATAGACGGTGTAATGGGTCCCATCCTCACCTCTAGTGTGTGGCCTCGGGGCCGTTGATCAAGTTTAAAGCTCGATGGGACTGGCTGGCTGACCCTTGGAAATTTGTCAAAGTGCCGGAGGAGATTACACCCGCTTTCTTCTCCCGAAGAGTACTACTCGTCGGAATGAACCCTAGATAAAAGAGGACGAAGACGAAGAAAATGAACTCCGATCCCCCAAAGGGACAACAAAGAGATAAATTTCCACTGAATACACTTGAATTTGAAAGTAAAAAGAGATCGCTGGACGACCAAAATATGGTGTCTTCGGCGGGAATTTTTAAGAGAAAACGTAAAAAGAGAAGAAAGGGAGCTAAATATGGGAGCAGAAGACCAATACACCGCGAAAATTCGCTAAAATTGGCGCTGGGCCACAGCTAAGCAGCGAAATCGGCACTGTTTAGTCTTAATTTCTACAAACTAGTCCATTTAGTTCTTTTCCAAAAAGTAGGATTACCGTAACGGGCGGCAAAACCTTCCGCGTGGGACCTTTTGAGCAAAAGTGATCGGAATTTTCGATTTCTTTGTATTTTTCTTCGCCGTTAGACTAAAAGGTCCCAAAGCGACAATTGTATTGTAATCTTATTTTTTGGAAAAGAGTTCATACAGTATCATAGGTAAAAAGAAGAATTTTTGGGGAAAATAGTTTAAAAATGGGCAGAAGAAACTTGGTCTCACCTCAAAGTCCGAGAATCCTCCGGCAAAAATCATCGTAGTCTATTAGAATTGGGAAATTAGACGGCAAATCCTTAGCCGAAGTTGACCACTGGCACCACTATTCGAGTCCGAAGCGAGAGAGGCGGAGCCAGTGGGGAGAACTCTCTCCCAAAGAATGGAAAACACGCGACAGCCTTTGAGCTACAAATGACCAACAGCTGGCAGAGAGGAACACGAGTAAGTCGAAAAATATGAGGGTTCTTATTCTCTCTACTCTCGGTCTCGGTGAATAAGAGGCTGGATTGAAAAGGGCGCCTGGAGGGATTAGTTTAGAAACGGCGGGAGAGTAATGAAATGGGGTTAGGGCGGAAAAGTTGCGAGGTGAACACTTCCGTCTAGGCCTCTTTTGGAATGGAAAAGGTGAAGTTATGTGGGAGAAAGTTTCTGGGCCTGGATTCTATGGCTATCCAAGTCTTGGGGTCTGGGTTCTGGAAGCAGAAGAAGCCCCGAGGGTTTTTGGACTGACGCGGTCCTCGATAGTTTGGTCCCCTGCACCCGTAAAGTCTTGGCAGGAGGATCATCTTTATTCAAAACTGTTACAAAGCTGTGACGTCTTTATACATTTGGCCTGCCGAGACTTTATGGGGGCAGGAGTATCGGATTACCGTGTCCTTTAGGAGATCGGAGTTTTAGTATAGTCTTTTTCCAAAAAATAGGGTTACCGTGCCCTCTTCAGGACCTTTGGGTCAAACGGCGAAGAAAAATGGAGACAAATCGAAAATCCGGATCATTTATGCTCCAAAGGTCCCGCGCAGAAAGTTTTGCCACCCGTTACGGTCCATTATAAATGATCCCCAAGCTTCTTTTGGAAAAAAAGGCCCCGTCTCCAGGTCATCAAAGTCCAGACCCCAAAACCTCCGCCATTTAGAGACCTCGACTTTGGCCGCCAACTTTCAGTCTAATTTCGAGTACTCTTGGATCTTGATACTTTAAAAGTAGCTGTTTCAGATATTGTTTTTTAAAGTTCTTCCTTAAAATTCCCCTGCTTATCTAATAAAAATAGGCGCCAGTTTGCCAAAACAATTCGCAGGAAACGAAGATTTTGTTTTTGGATGCCGTTTGCCCGTTGTTAGCTGTCTAAACTGCTGGAAATTTGGCAAAATAGGCCCCGATGATTTCGATAAACTGAGCAGGAAAATGTCTATAATGGGGAGAAATAAAAGGGAATCAGAGACTAAGAAGTAGCCAAATTGTATAGACTATGAGGCCTGACGATGACTCTGCTGGCTGCTGGGCCGATTCCCATCCTTTGGCTTAGTCTGTGTATACACTGGGGGCAGTGGCATGGCTGCTAACAAGGATTTGAATATCTTAACAGTTTCTATAGATTCTCCTGGTTTGAATGACTCAATTTCAGGGTGATGTACTATTCCTGCCCTTTTGAATGGACTCTTCCTCCCCATTTAATTGTGCTCTACTAGTTTTTGGTCCGTTATGTGATGGATTACTTCCAAGGCTCATTGAATTTCTCCTACGAGCACCAATTCTGATTCTCATCTTCTTTTGCTCTTAGGAAAATGGGAAGGATTTCGGCGGCCATGAAACGGAATGAAATGGGAAGGGGGACGAGCAAAGATCATGGTTACGGTAAGGTAGTTGCCTTAACTGAAAAATGAGAAAATTGTGTCCCACAACGAAGGGAAAACTCTCTCCCCCGGTGGCCTATTTATAGCCGTAATAGAAGTCAACGTGACCTCATTTTTTAATCTCCCCCGAGTGTCTGATAATTACCTCCTTTTGTCGCCCTCTCCAGCCCTCCTCCACCTAGTAAAAGGGGGAATGTTTACCCTCATTCCCAGATACTGCTGCTGGCAATGACAACGCCTAGGGGCACTCAGAGAATTCCAGACTTTTTGGAAAACAAAAGCGGCCGAGAACAGCTGACTTTAAAAATAGGCTTTCATCTTGGGGCTAAGCAAGAGAAGGGGCGGATAAATGGGTTCACATTCTTCTTCTAGTCGTCCCCCCGCTTCTTTTAATAAGCATGTGGTACTGGGAGCGAACGTGTGTCACACGGGGCACCAATGGCTTTCCCATTGGGGAATAGATGACAAGTGCTGGACGAAATCAGTTTGGGGATGTCAAGAGGGTTGGAAAGAAAGAGAAAGCTAAAAAAATCAACCAAGAAACGTCAATTTTCATTGGAGAACGAGCAAAGAACCTATACAGGACGCGGGAACCTTCTTTTCAAGTCTGGAAGAGCGACGATTAGAACCAAATCCAGCGACGATTAGAACCAAATTTCAGAGGTATTCTTGCTCTGTTCCGAATTCTACAGGCTGGAACAACTTTTAAAACTTGACAACTGCCTTCTGGTTTGTTCTTTTCCAGAAAATAGGGCTACAATTGTCTCTTCGGGACCTTTTACGACGAAGAAAAATCGAGCGAAATCGAAAAACCCGATCACTTTTGCTCAAAAGTCCCGCGCGGAATGCTTTACTACCCGTTATTGTAACCCTATTTTTAAAGAAGAACTATACCGTCAGTTTTTCCCTTTCCAGTTCACCTGACACCTTCAACCCTCAAAAATAAACCATAACCCCCTTGAAATCCTGCTTTGTCCCTTCGAAATCGCAACATTTGCCATGCTCCTCCACTTGATTTTTATTCGAAAATTTCATTTAGCCGGCTCTTTCCTGACCCCACCGTAATTGACCACGCAATAGGATTGTATTTTCCTCCTTTCGGCCCCTCTAAATATGGCCAAGAGTCGGCTCAGGGCAACTGGGTAGTTGAGGTTTCTTCAAGCTCAAAAAGAAAGGCCAGTTATGGGCCATCGTTTCCCGTTTTATTGCACTTTTCGGGCAGGCTTAGAAAGGCATCAAAAACTGCTGAAATATGGAAGGAGCGGCTAATGACCCCGGGCGGAGGTTTTCAGTTTTGAAATCTTCCAGTTAAAGAGGATTTTGTTTTTATCTTCGAGCCCCCGGGGCGTCAAAATGATAAATAATGGTTCACTTGGATTGTTTGTACAGCTCCGCACCTCAGCTTTGAACTATTAAATATGACGTTATTCTCTTTGCCTCCCTCTCTTTTTTTGTCGCATTCTTCAACGTCCCGGACATTTGGCATCGCCTGGCTTCAAGTTAAGATCCATCCCCCGGGACAGACACTTTCTTTTAAATGTCCGCACTGGCTTTTGCCACTCAGTTCTGTGTTTTCTGCTGCTTCATCAAGGAATACACTGGAGGATGCGTAATTCTTAAGCCCGTCTTTCAATGAACCCGAGTTTGGAACACTATAGAACCACAAGTTGGCGGTAATCAACCAAAACTACACAAGAGTAGGCTCAAAAAGTACATCGGCTTAACTTTTTCTGTCATGGGAAAGGTCAAGTTAGCTAAAGGGTGAAATATTTGTTAGGGAAGCCCTTTATCAAGACTTTACTGGGTTACTGTAGGCAACTCGGCATCCGTTTGAAGGACTGGCGAGATAGGGGATAATTCACTCGGTTGTCAGCAGATACAACTTCAAAGAGACCACGAAAGGCTCTAGAGCCAGAAATTGGATAGCCCCTCCTTGATGGGCCATCAAGTTAGCCTCTGATGGATCTAATCTTTCCAGAACAGGTTACTTTTTATTCTACGAGTTCTAAAGGGTTCTTTTGTCAGACTGGACAAGCAAAAACGGTAAATAGCCCTTTGTCAATGGTTGCTTCAGGACTTTTCTAAAGCGGAAGCCCGTCAAACTGGTATTTTCAACACCAGAGGGGTTGAAGCGGTACCCTAATGGACTACTAACCGCTCTGACCCTATCAGCTTCTGGTAAAGACGGAATTTGATGGTATGGCCGGTCTCCAATCCAGGGGAAAGGAATTTCAGCTTCTGAATTAGAAAGCAGGTAAGTTTCAGTCCCAAAAGTCGCAAAATTCCCAAATGGTCCCGAAGCGCCTGGTCGAAATGTTGGAAATGAACTACAGAATTCTAAGAAGAAGACGATTACGGTATAAAAGGTCAACAATCCTCAAAATGGCTTGGGTTCCCGCCACGAAATGTACAAAACCAGCTCACCTCGAGGAAAAAGCTCTCATCGGATAAATTAAGAACAGAGAGAAGCATTGCGTTGAATGGCGTGTGTCCGGTGTGTGGTGTACTAGAAATGGCTCCTGGGCCGTCTGGATCCCGTCCGATCCCTCCCATTCTAGATATATCACAACAAAGCCCAAAAATATTTCCACTTGAAAAATTTATGCGAAAATCTGGGCGCCGGGAAGCAACAACAACGGGTGTCTGTGTTTATATTTATGCTTAAATAGCCTGTGGTATAATAATAGCTGGTTCTTTGATTTCGCAGAGACACAGTCCCCGGAGAGGCTGCCCCGGCAGAGAGAAGGAGAGAGAGAGTCACATAGCGCTTCCAATGTTTTTGGTTTTATGTTTTCGTCGCCAATTTTGGAAGGAACACTGCGACATGGGTGAGACGAAAGTTGTGGAAGCGGGAAACGATCAGATTTTGTTGATTTTAATCCGGGAAAAGGGCAAATTCTGTTGCTTTGGATTGCGGAAATGCAAAGGGGTTGTGGACGACAGTAATTGCAGCGTTCGGGAGCTATTTTTGGGCAGATCTACTTTTAAAACCCGTTGAAATCCAAGGAAAGGGGCCATTTTAACCCTTGGATGAAATTTTACCGCATTCTTTAGATTCTAACGTTTTATTCTTAAAAATTCAAGAATGCAGCCTCCTAGGGTCTCAACGCGCGCTACTCGGCTATCCTGGAGTCTATCGGGACAAACTTTTGCTTAGATGAAAGGGCGCATCGTGGTCTACAAAAGGACTAGCCTAAAGTTTTATGAAGACTCAGTCATATGGCGGCATAGACCAGTCTGTAGCGGACCAGGATAACAGAAATCGCCTATACAAAACCATGTAAAGTTCTGGATAATTAGCTAAGGATCATGTTAGCACCAAAATCATCTCGAAAAGTGCTAAAAATAAAAAGTTATGTTCCTTTTGGGGCAATCCAGTAAAACAGGCTTTTGGCGGTAAAATTGGGGAAAATAGAAGGAAGAATTCGAATTTCCCTCCATTCTTGGTAGATTCCCATCTGGGCTGCCTAATAGACTCGATGTCATCTGTCTTCCTCGCAATCTCCTGGTGTCTAACTGAGATTTGCACAAACATAAACATTCAAGGAAATATATGGGCCCCTAGGAGTCTAAACCACCCCTTCTGCCGCCATTTTCCAAATTTCTAAGAACAAAAAGCTGCCTCACCTGTTTAGTCCGTAGTGCTTGAGCTCCTAGCATGGTTTTCGGTTGAGTTGGGAGGGAAAAGGAACAACTGGGGGTCTGAGACTCTTTGCGGTTGTCTCGAGGGCTTCCTTTGACGGATAGGCTGAAGAGGCGGGGCAAAGACAAAAGTTTGATCCAATTTTAGAACTTTTTTATGACATTGAAGACAATTTGTCGACTGGGGGACGAGAAAAGAGCAGAGCAGGGAAAAAGGTGTCGAGCTCGGGGGTGACATCTCTCTTGCCACGTGTTCGTGACAGCCAAGAGTGACAAAACTACTCAACAACCGGGGGAGGAGGTGTTCGGGGGCCATTATTAGCATCTATCAACATTTGAGTCATAAAAATCACAGGGAATCTGTTTAATGGATGCAATCCCTCTTCTCTCCTTCGAATTTCCCCGCCAATTGGAAGACGCCAAAGTCGAAGAGCTTCTTGGGCTCCTCTCCGCTGCTGATGTATTTGTCCGGGACGTAGACGGTGATCTTCCGCTGGCAGGGAGTGATTCCATCGTCACAGTCATGGTAGATACTGGTTAAAGGACTATTTGCCCAGTTGTTGAGACAGGCTTACTTGAATTTGGGTTCAATGGATGTGAACTCCTCGGCATGACCTTTCAGGAGGAAGGAACCGTCGCTGTCGGTTGTTGTGGTGGCCATGTGCTCGTCAGGACTCACTGAAATTGGAAATAAACTCTTTTGGATGTTAATTTGGGATTTTGAGAACCGGAAAAGGGTCTAAGTTTCGATGCATAAGTCCATAATCGCTCTGGAAGCCAAATTTCAAGTTTTTGACTACAAAAAATCGACCACAGTCTAAAAAGAGGGCGCGGAGGCCCTTTTCCTTGAATTTTTAACTATGGAATATGTTCCGGGACCACTAAAATAACAATTCAGAGGTATTTCTGCACTATTTCGAATTCTAATGACCGCAGCAGCTTCTTAAACTTAAAAATGAAGTGAGGAGTAGAAATATAGTATCCATTTTCAAACAACAGCTCCAAAAATCAAAAATGGAGCAAAATCCGCTTGAAATCTGGCGTGTAGGGACAATATGACGGTCAAGGTTAAAGAACTGCCCCAGAAAACTTCGCGATTCCTTGAAAACTTACATTTATCCTCGTCATAGAGCTTGATCTTGACTCCAGCGGCCGGTTTGTCATTACATCTGAGAACTCCTGAAATCCATGAGATTTCCCGGGAACATTGTTTGCTTACCTTTCACTCCGACGGACTGGGTCCTTCCCAGGGCATTGATACAAGGGAAAATAAGAGCGATGAGGAAGAGGGAGCGCATTCTCTGAAAAGTGCTCCCTATTCTTTAAAGATGGAAGGAAAGGGCGAGAATGGGAAGTTTAATAGCAAATGTTTGTAGAGAGTATCATTGACGGAGAAGGGGGCTAACGTTCTCTTAAAGAAGAAAACAAAAACGAAGTGTAATAGGACGAGGCCATCGACGCCCATATAGAGAGCCGAACCGCCGGAGATTTTAACACTTTGGCGAAGACCGACCGATGAGATGACGATGGGGTGGGATAGGGAAATGATGGGTGACACTATTTTGGGAAGAACTAATGACGAGAGGCGGAAGTGAATCATATACAGGGAAAGGAAGGGAGAGGAGACAAAAGCTGGGGGAACTGGTTTCATCCAACGATTGTTTTGTGTCTTGGAGATGGTTACGCGCGGTCCGTTTGTGTCTTAAAGATGTCAAGAAATGAAAATCCGAATATTTAACCTTTTAGGAGGGAAAACAGCCAGAAGCACTTTTCTGAACCCTTTTGAAAGTCGCATATTGTCGAAACTTGGAATCAAGCCCTGGAAAAATTGAGAGGAATCCAGTTAGGACCCAAATAAGACCAGAATTCAAGCGTTCTATTGTTAAAGGTTGCAGCTACCGTTACGGGACCCTCTGGCCCAAATTATTCATTTTACAGTAAGCCTGGACCAACTTTTCTGGGTTGAAAACAACGAAGTCTCAAAGAGCCGTAAACTTTTCGCTGTGTTAGCAAATTTCGTTCCATAGCCCGTATTTTCAAAAAAAAAAAGAGTTCATTGGTTATTGGGCATCAGCCCCATCTAGACGAGGAAATGGCCGGTTTAACCGTTAAAAAAAATTAGATTTTCCATAATTTTCCATTTGAAATGGACTATAAAGTTATTCGGCAAACTATTCGAATCAGAAATTGAGCTATCTCCTCTGAAGACCGGAATTTACGGCCAGGCCAACTCGTATGGTCTAATCCCCACTTGAACCCCCTCTCTAATCCATTCCAAGGAAATTGTTCCAATCCCTTTCATCGCATTGGAAGGAATTGAAAGATCTACACCAGAGAATCGACTCCACTATTCCACAACTGCCTTTTATCTTTAGGATAAGCCCACTTCCAGGCGGAAATCCCTCCACTTGTCCTTGAAATCACACTGCTCATCTTCCCTCTTCAGTCACACTTTCTTGTCGCCATAAACTGCCAAAACGGACCGCAAGAGAAATCGCGCTTCATCAAACGTTCTGGATCTAAGGGATGAGAGATTGCTTTGGCCTAGACGGAAAACGCCTCTCAAGGCCGTGGAAAGAAGGAGAAAGAGAAACAATGCCGCCTTGCCCTTCTCTTGTTTTGGGGGTAGACGAGACGGGGGACAAGGAAACTGGCAATGGCAATGGTCGTTTTATTGGGTCTTTTCTTGTCTATTACTCATTTCTCTGGCCTGTTCGGGGCCGATCAATGTTACTGCGTATTCATATTTATCTCTGTCTGACAACATCGCTGCCGTGACCTAACTCTACCCGTAAGAACAAGTTTAAAGTAGGCGACGCAGCGACTTTTCTCCCCGCAGTAGCTTTTGCTCTCGTCGGGAATAGTAAACAGCCTTCCCGTTTCCCCCGTCTTTCTATTTCCCTTCCGGTTCTATCGGGTATTTTGTCAGATCAATGGGGCCAAGGTTGCCACAGTGCCACAGCCAATTCGCTCCAGACCGTGCCGCCATAGCTCAGTCGGTTAGAGCGTGGGTCTAATAAGCCCAAGGTCGCAGGTTCGACCCCTGCTGGCGGCAAATCCTTTTTCCACAATATTCAAGCCCAATTCGGTCATCATAATCGTCGCTAATATTTCAATCTTTGTTCTTCTATACCGTACCTCCGCGATGTTCCTGATCAAAGCAATCCGTCCAGTGAAACATGTTCCTCTAGACGTCAGAGAGGCTTCCCCCTTTTTTCTGCTGATGTCTGTCCGCTCAGCATTCCCTCCGGCCTGATCTCGTATCGTCCACTGACCCGTGCAACTTCCCATGGGTCACTTATTTTCCTCAAAACATGGTCTCGGGAGGTCGTTATGATCGTCCGACTGCCAAGTTTTTCTAGTCCACTGACCTAGCTACTCCTCTCCCTTCATTCCGTTGTAGTTTCTGTGCAGAAAAACTGCCTAGAATATTTTCGATTTTTCTCTGGAGATGATCTTCGCCAAACTCGTACCTGTGCTTTGTACTTTTGGGCTCTCTTGCCTTTCTTGGCTTTTAGACTTTTCTGTCTTCATTAGGTGATTAGTTCAGTTCCAATGATGTCCACTCCGTCCACTTCCACTGCCAATAGCACAATGGATGATATCGAAATACTGCCTCAAATAAAAGTGAGTTTAAAAAACTTTAATTTGGAGCCAGCCCGGTTGGAAAGGGTTTTGCTTTCCAAAAATGAAAATCAACAGAATCTCGGCGGTTCAATCTTACCAGGGAATGCTCGAGCGTGTCATCAGATCCAAAGGCGACAGCTATACCATCGTATTCAGCACCCTTTAAACCCCCCGGAAGCAAATTTTTAGCTGTGGTGCACATAACCTCACGGAGCTATGAGGGGTTGAAGTTCCATTGGGAAATACCCAAATTTTGAATTAATTCCGAAACTTCAAACCCTCATAACTCGGCTGGGGCATGTGTTTCGCAGCTGAAAATTTGTCTTTCAGGGTTTAAAAGGATGCTGAACACAGCCGGCATTACCCCGAAAACGTTTTTTTGCCTGAAGATATTACCTCGACTTCATTTTCGAGGCAAAGGCCCCCCAGGCACAGTGGTACAGGTTTCGCCCATTCCCTGGTTAGAGCTGAAAATGGCTTCCACCCTTCCTAATCGTCCTACCAGGCCCTGCAAGACTTACAGAACTTCCTACCTGACCATACAATCTGTTCAGGTGCCAAAGTCTCCCGCGGAAGAGAGACAATTGAAAGAAGGCCATCAAGAAGACGATAATTCGGACATAGCCTATATGAACTTTCCTCTCTACGTTCCCAACCTCCTCTTTACCTGTTCTTCTTACCTCCTTTTCATTGGTAACCAATGATTCATCCAAAAATTGTGGAATTACAGCGGCCGTTTCAATTTCCCTCTATACTGACTGGATCCCACCGCCTGATCTTCTCCGTAGCGGGTTCAATGTTCGCTATGGAGCTAGTTTATTTCTCTGCCAGGTTTGTGGAAGAAAACATCAAATCGACTTTATATTTATCGCCTATAACATATAATTAGCCATGCGTTGTCAATCTGGCTAAAGTTGTTCTAGCCACTTGTTCTCCATCGCAATCACTAGGGAAAGTGGCATAAAACCAGTCACTTACGCGTTCTCCTGAAGGAGCTGTATAATTTCGAAAGCTTCTTTCTGGTCTCCTAGAAAGTTTTTACGATTATAATTGGTTGAAGATGAGACTAAAAAAAGTGGTGTTTTCCGCATTTAGAAATTATAGCTGAGAAAAGGGTCTCGCCGCGATTGGAGCTACTATTTCAGTCCTAGACTCTGGACAAAAATTAAGACAGTAAGACTCATTCGCCCGTCGAATTATAAAAATTCGGACTCTTTTTTGCCCGGCAAACCCCAGTTGACCCTCTGCTGGATCCCATTCTACTCCCCGGAACATATTCTATCCTTTTCAGTCAGATGTTCCCTTAGGAAAAAATTGGCTCCCCTCCATCCTGCACCTTTTTGAAGTCAATGTCATAGGGAACGTCCTATTCCGTCTGGCTGTCGGGCTTCCAATGGTTATGAGGGTTGTCAACTCCTGGACCATGAGGTTTGTTCTCTCCCTGCGTCTATATTTCTCTCTTACTTTTAGAAATCTTTTCGCCGTGGAGCAGGAAGACTCCCCTTCGGTAATTGCCAAAATATTTAATGAATTGATATCGCCTCTAATGCTCATAGAAGTTCTCTCCCTCGCTCTCTTCAGTATAATTACAGTACATTCAGATTTTCAAGGAATCCCTGGTAAGGGGTTTTCCCGCCCAAAAACGGTTCTTTTCCAGCTTGGAACAGATATTTTAAACTGATTTTTGCTTCGGTTTCCGTTTTGAATATGTTCTTCATGATGGTTTTGTTATTTTCCTTTACCAAGAGGTCAAAAGAGGTCAGAATTTTGAATTTGTACCCATAAAATAGATAAATTCAGCTTCCGGATGTTATTTCTATCGGCATCAAGTCTATCTCCTTTGCTGCTTATACTTTTTCAGCCCATCAGTTCTTTCACAATTTCCAGGCTACCGTATCTTTTCCATTTTGCCATAGTTACGGTAAGTCGGGACGAATCTATAGAATCCAGGGGAGACTTACCACGAATACCTCTTGAAAACCTGTCCAGCTCCTTCCTCCAGTAACCATTGGAAATATAGCCCCTTTCCAAATGGAAACCCCGCCGATTTTCGCATTTCTCTGAAGATTACTGTAGATATTTCGACTTTGGGTCCTGTAACGAATGAGTATATACCATTAGCCGTGGAGTCTTCACTGTAAATAGGCAGCAGTTCTTTTCCACAAAAGAGGGTTACCGTAATGGGAAGCAAAACATTCCGCTTGGAACCTTTTGAGCAAAAGTGATCGGTAGCTTCGAGTCTCTCTATTTTTCTTCGCGGTTTAGCTAAAAGGCCCCGAAGAGACAAATGGCTAGCTTATTGTTTGGAAAAAATACTCTAGATAATTTCAGTGCCGTTCCATTACGCCATAATGGAGTATATAATGATCCTGGCCTATGCTGCCTTCCACACTTCAACGCTTCTGGATATCCGAGACACTTACCTCATCTGTTATCCCAGAACTTGCAGGTAACTCGGTCAAAAAAAAACAAAAAAGTGACCCGTTTTAGCGGAGAATGTGAGCCGGTGGCCCCTGCCAACTTCCAAAAAGGCGGCAAATTTGAACACTGCCGCTCGTTTGAATTCAATCAACGCCGCCATCTTCATCTCTAGATTCAGTATAAATTTATTGAATAACTAATTTTTAATTAAATTTATTTAAAGACAAAACCCGTCAAAGTAAGAGAAGCTGAAGTAAAGAACAGAGTTGGAGATTATAGAGAGAGAGATATCAATGGCGCTAGACTTTCTTCATCAGGAGGCGGCGAGCCGTGTTCCTATCCACCTAGAAATATCGTATTTATGGATTAAAAGGGTCAATAATAATACCTGAATTTGAATCTTAACGCCGCCTTTTCCTAGGCGCGGTAATGAGCGACAGCTAGATCCTCGGCCAGAACTGCTGGACTCCTTTCGGAAGAAAGGAGTCATCTCGTCGTTGCGACAACGCTTTGTTGGCCTGGAAAAGATTACTGTAGCTATTTTTAAACCACACGTTCTTCTGTTTCTTTGGTTTTTACATGAATAATCCCAAAAAAGTGTTTAATCCAAAATTAAGCCCTAAATGCGAAAATTTTTCGATCCGAAGGTATTCGTAGCGAGAACCTGCACCCGTAAAGTCTCGGCAGTTGAAAAAAAATTTTTCCTGGGAGCGCTACAAAACTCTGCTGCCTTTATCCTGCCGAGACTTTATGGGTGCGGGCGAGCCTGGGAAACGTTCCCGAGCCAATTCATCCTAGCAGGGATTTTTCCAACTCTTTTGGACCATTTTCGGGTGCCTTTTAAAAAATATTGCTACCGTACATTTGTCTCTTGGGGCCAAAAGAAAAATCAAGAGAAATCGGAAATCCCGGTCACCTTTGCAAAAAGATCCCGCATGGAATCTTTTGAGCCCCTATACCCCTTACAGTAACCCTATATTTGGAAAGAACCATAGCCAAAAAAGAGGTCTCTCTTACTTTCTGTTCTTCATCTGTGTCTTCCTTTTTCCAAGTTGTGATGAAAAATTTTGCGGAAAACCAGACGACGATGACCTCTGAACTGGCTAAACTTGCTTCTATTCGTCTCTTGAACAGTAATTACCGAAGTATTCGGATCGTCCGTATCTTCCTCGGGAATGGCAATTACCGTAATGTTTTTCTTCTGTTGGAACTTGGCAAATGCTTCTTCCTGCTGTCCACGAATTTTAGCGGCCTGTACTAAGTCCTTATTCTTAAAATTTGGGATAAAAACGAGCTACAGTACCCGGGTCGATCATCGAGAGCCCGATCCCCTGCACCCGTAAAATCTCGGCAAGACAACGGTACAAAAGCGTCACAGTTTTGTAACAGTTTTGAATAAAGATGATTCTCCTACCGAGAGTTTACGGGTGCAGGGGGGATCGGACAATCGAAGGCCGAGCCACAGTCTCTTCCCCTACCTCTAAAGCTTCTCTCTTCATTGCTTCATGTTTTATTGAGCAATACGTGAAATAGACCCGTTTTCGATACCTCCATTGGGAATTATGTAAGGCGTATCTTAATTTCCACACTATAAAAAAGAAAAACAAAAGAGGTTACTTGAACTTTCGACTGTCTGAAATAAAATGGTAGACTCGTTTTGTCATCCATCGAAGGTATAATTGTACTGGGAGGAAGAGGAGGGAAAGGAAGGCTATGATTCGGATTAAAGTTGGATTCCTTTGGCAGTAAAGGCCCTAGAATAATTTGAATTAGTCCAAAATGGTCGAAAATGACAATGCCTCTTCATTAAAGCCGCCAAAATCAGCAGAAAGGGCAAAACTAGCGTCTAGTAGTAGAAATACACAAGTTGTATATTGAAAAATGAGCTGAACCCAAAATACTCGCCATCTCCTCTCCAAGATACCGATAACAAATAATACCTGAAAGATTAATACGATTTTTCCCTTTTTTTGAAGTTTTATCCCCAAACAGTAAGCTCTAATTCTGTTCCTTTCCACACCGGGAGTGGTCGCTACCCTATTTCTCTGCCACCGGCCAACCGCGGTTGCTGATGGATTTTCCCTACTTCAGCCTGTGGTGCTTCTCGTCTGCCGTCGTGCAGCCGTGACAAAGAATAGAATCCCCAAGCCGGACTAGAGCATCGAAGCTGTACGCTCTACTGGATTCAAAATCCTAACCAGCCCGAGACTTCTGCAGCGAAAACAAAAGCAGGTATGGATGCGGACTCCCTCTCCCCGTCCGCCTGGCTACCTGGGAGAGTACTATAGTCCATTCCCAACGGATATTCCTCGGAGTAACCTCGCCGCTACAGGACCAGGAAGCTTTCAAACCTGGTCCCGTAGCGGAGACGCGCCCCTAAATTGAATCCGAGGACTATCCGTTGGAAATGGACTATAACCACCTCATCGTCCGCCTGTAATTCACGCCAGCAAAAAGGGACAAGAGGTTTTTCCCATATTGATTATGGGAATATAATTGTAAAAATTGTAAATTATCCCCAAAACATAAGGCCACTATAGTGCCAACCGGTCCCTGAAGCACCCAAGCGTGTCAAATTTCCCGCTATTCCCACATTTTTTGTAAAAATATCATAAATTATAATTTTTTTGTTTTGAGACGGCTGTTTGTCTGGTTAGCTGTGAAAAACAATAGGCAAGACATTTTCTTTCAAAGTTCCGCCAGTTGACCGCTTTTGTGAAGTGCAGGTGGAAAAGCGGAGTGAATGGTTTGATAGCGCTAACTTGTACCATTTTTTAGGAAACCGCCCAAAATCTTTTGTAAAATATGTTCCCTGGGCTAAAAATAGCCTACTGACAAAAAATGAGGGCTTCTTTGGGGGAAAGAGCCACCTCTAGAACATGGTGCTTTTTCTCCAGCTGGGAATAGAAATGCGGAGCCTGGACCCCATAAAACCGATAATAATATGGTGAACTTACTTTAAAGCTGAAGAAGACAGAATACTGTAACATAGTACAGAGGAATATGAATATCGGCATGCCAAGTGTCATACAGTTCCATATATTTATAACAAAGTGGAGAAAATTGAAGGAAAATCCAATTAGTCCAAATAAGCACTCGACGATACATACCAGAAGGGCCCTGAAACGAAGAAAAAGTTTAGAAAACTTGGTTTTTTCTTTCCCAATCCCATTACGTTTGTTTTTACTGCCAAAAAGTGATCAAAAGTCCAGGCTCCTAGCTATTTATTTTGTGGAAATTGGAGTTTGGTATCACATTTGGGTTAGCCTCGAAATGGAGACGAAACCAACAGTGACGCTGTACCTTTAGGGATCACGGAGAAATTAGTGTTCTTCGAGAAGGTTTTCGAAGGTTCCTGATTCGGAAAGAACTTCGTTTTTCTTCTCTTCTATGACAAAACAAAAAATTAAGGCAAAAGTAGGGTAAAATATGGTGAGAAGAGGTTCTAACTCGGCTGACAACGGTATGGATCTCGTCAGCTGAGTTCATTTAAAAATAAAAAGGTTCCCTTGTTAGATCATGGACAGTTTGATCTTTTTAACTTCGGAAAGTAGGTAGTTCCACTACGAACAAGGTCGGAACCCGAAACAAGGAGTGTTACCCATACTTTGGCTAGTTCTGTAGAAAACGTTGGTCCAAATGACTAACGGCTCAACTTTCAACATTCTGTACTGTAAAACGGTGGGTTTGAGCCATTTTGAACCATAATTAAGTTTGATAAGGGTGGTTTCAAGGTATAGCCCGTTGCCAATGAAAAGAGAAGAAATTTTGTACGCGGCTGTTCAAAAACTTTGATAGTCAGGGAAATTTGCTGGCCAACGTGTTCCCCGAGCGGAAAAAACTTTCCTGTGTCAATTATTTTCGGGGGAAAAATTCAGTGCTTCATTTCTCGCCCAAAAGTTCGGAGCGGGTCCCATAACGTCAGCAACCGCAATGGGGCCATGACACGGCAGGATCTTTTCATGCCTTTTCATTTCATGAGGGGGAATAGGACGTGTTTCGTGGTTAGAATAGCTCCCATTTTGAAAACTAGGAATTACGAAGGTCTATAACTCACTGTCGTTTAATTTTAGAATAAGGTGCAAAATAGATTTGTGGCGGTGGCAGTTTAAAATCTTCTTCATAAAATAAAGAATCGAGCCGTTCTCTTATATCACTGGTTGACATAAGGAGGGAGGAAGCGTGTCACCGAACGGCGGAAAGACGTCTCTCTCGGTCTCTCTGCTACACAAAAATGGCCGAAAGAATTTTAACGGTATTTACGAGGCAAAAGATCGTCTTTATCAACTCAGAACAGGGGAGACGAGAAGGAAGTCAAGCGAACCGCAATGAGAGATGGTGCTACGGGGTTCAGTGAGAGATTTCGATGGCTAATTGATACGATTCGACTTTCAGACTTTTCTTTTTCTTCGAGGGGAGGAACTAGTTCCTGGTTCAGAAAAATACGTGCACACTGTACGGTACAGTAAAAGGAATCGGAACGGGTGGTAAAACAGCGAATTAGTAAAAAAGGGAGCTATGGGTCTACCGCTCTTTTTCAACGGAAAAGTCACAATTAAAGGAGTATTCGATCCTTCGCTACAGGACCCACAGAGCAAATTTGAAATATTTACCGTAATTTTCAATTAAAAAGTACAAAAATTAGGGAACAGCGCTTTGCCTTCCATTGGACTCGGCCCCCATTAGTATGATTTCGTGCACCCCCTAAAGTCGCCTTTATATATTTGCCCTGCCGAGACTTTACGGGTACAGGGGATCGGAATATCGAGGATCGAGTCTCCCCTTGAACTCGCCATGAAATTGTAGCCGGGTAGATTTTTTCCGACCAGAAAAACGGCATCCGATATTTCCAGCTCTCTTCATTAAATCTAGCTGGCTGGACAAGTTCGTACACTTCGAGCGGGGTGTTGAGCGGCCAGTTGAAGTGCATCTCTGTAATATTTTCAATAGTTTCTCTATTCCACCATCTCTTTTCCCATTAAGCTGGGATGTGGTCTAATGGCCGAGACCCGATCTTTTACCTTCAGGCTAATAGCTTCCCCCGTTTTTCATCCGTCTCCCTTGTTGACAGTGTCTATTGATTATCTCCCCTACACAGAGAGACGATTGTGGCCGTTTGCACCGCATCAGATCAAATTAATGGCATAGGCCCGTTCCGATACCGGCTAGGTGAATTGTGAAAGCGGAGATCAGTTCCATTTTTCATAATTTTTTGGAACGTACTTTTTCAAGAAATACTCAAAAGTCTCCTTTATTTCAAAGAAACAAGTCACCAGAGCTTCCTATTCTTAGATTGCATCCTATGGCGTCCTGGATGAGCAGAAGATTGTTTTAGACAGAAAGAGGAAGGTAAACCCTCTTTTAAAGAAAACAAAACGCAGAAAATTTGGTTTTTACTCTCGAGGCGGTCTTCACTTTTGAATTTTCACCTTTTGGAGGGGCTAATGCGCGCTTTCGAACAGAAGTTTTAACCCGGAGATGATAGAATACGGAGAGGTTACCAGTAATAAGGCGACTTACGTAATTTCCTCCATATGTATTTGAGTTTGGTTTTATTTGGAAGCAGCAGCTGCAGACGGGAGCGCACCGCCGTCGGCGACATTAACACCACTAACACACTCTCTTACCCCCCTTGTCCAGTCCGTGGCTTAAGAACCCGGAAGAATGTTGTCGCGAAGCAGAAAAAAGAAAAAGACGAACATTTTAAACAAGAAAGCACCTTTGATCTATCCATTTCTCCCTTTTCTCAAGGTGAACCCCGAAATTGCCCCCATCTAATCCCCCGGGTCTTGATTGCAAGACTTACGTTCGGGATTGGAGAGAACGTGCCACATTGTCCGCCATTCTGCTTTGAGTCGTCTCCGTAATTCTGCCAAATAGGGAAAGAATGGTTTGGATTTGACCGGGGCATAGGAGGCGCGACGGCCACCCAGCATGGGCGAGAGGAGAGGTCGACCGGAGCAGGGCGATCCACGTGGAAGGCTGAAAAAAGCGAAGACTTTTTAGGAGGAGGGAGCCTTCTTTTCCAAAAAAATAGGGTACCGTAGCGGGTCGCCAAACATTTGCGCGGGACCTTTGGAGCAAAATGAATCGGGGGTTTGGGATTTCTCTGGATTTTTCTTCGCCGGTTGGCCATAAGGTCCCGAAGAGAATCTATTTGTTGAAAGAAAGATTAATTTCGAAATTGGGACAAAAGGAAATGCGCTCTCGAGACGACGGAAGGAAAGAAAACTACACCGCTCGTTAGTAACACGTAGACGACAATAAATTTGGAAACTGTCCAACGGCCGACCGGGGAGAACGCTGCGAGAAATACTACAGAAGGAAAATAAAGCGGGAGCAGACTCTTAAAATTCGAACTGGGGCTTGATTATCCATGAATCCAAGAAATTATGCCCTATTTTCTGTAAAAACAAAAAACAATTGAGACTAAACATCCAAAAAATAAGACCTGGTGAATTGTATCGTATGAAGGAGAAATGGAAGAATTCAGTTCACGTGCCCTTGAATTATAACGGCGAGCTTAGTGCGTAACCTCGTCAATTTTGTTGTTCATTTCATAGAATGACTAACTGTTGCGATTTTGGTGTGGTTCTTAGGAAATTGGGTAGAAAACTCGGAATTGTTCCATTGAAAAGTGTTTTAGACTGCTTAAACTTCTTGTTTAACCGGTAATTGGCGTTTTCAGGAAGGAAATAAATAAGTAAGGACTACAAGAAGAAAAGGAAACATAATTCAAACCAGGTAGCCTGCGGCAGCCTTCGGCTGTCGTAAACACAGCAAAAAGGTTTGACAGCGGCGGGGATCGAACCCGTCACCGACCGCGCGACCGCTCTCTTAACCACTACACCATGAAATTTCGACATGTCAAGTCACAAACGGACACCGTAGCGCTTTAATATATAGGATCGTAAAATTACGGTACCCTATTTTTTGAAAAAAAAGTTATAACCGAAGTTTTTCACTGAAAAGTTGAATAACCCGCCAAATTCAAGGGTAAAAATGTCAAAAATAAGGGAAAAATAAGGTGAATAAGGAAATTCTTCGGTAAAAAGTGCCATCAGGGTGAGTCGAATGTTTTGTCAAGTGACCCACTATAGTTTCTGGTCTGGGAAGCTTTACACCAGAAGAAAAATTGATCTCCACCGGTTGAAAACAACTGTATCAAGACCAGAAACTATTGGGAAAGTACAAAATATGATAAGAAATGGGGTTTTAAAAGGAAAAAAAAAGCAAAGAGCCGGGGATAATGGCCAGATAGCTGAACGGTTTGACAGTTTGAAATCAATGCGTAGAGGAGGCGCCCGCTGTCAGAACAGATCGGGTATCTTTTTTGTTTCTCTAAAATTGAGACCAGAGCGACAGAATTAGAGTGAGAGAGAGACAGAGGGCAGGGGGAGAAAAGGTGGAAAAATGATAGGTTTAAGAAGGCCGCCGGAACTTAGTTACGCCGTAAGCAGGGGGTCCGGGGGGCGCAGCCCCCCGGAATTCTCACTGGGAGTTTGGAGCTCTGTAACATTTTAATATCACAATATTTGAAATTCCAGGGTAAGAATCCGGGAGGCTGCGCCCCCCGGACACCCTGCTTAGTGGCCGCAGGCATGTCGACGAGGAGCCCCAATCAGGGAGGGGGGTGGTTGTCCGCTGAAAAATAACATAAATATTAGTTGAATAACAAAGGCGGAACTTAGTTACGCAAAAAAAATTAACCCGGAACTTAGTTACGGAAGAAAAAAATAGACCGGAACTTAGTTACGGAAGCGAAAAAGGAGGCGGAACTTAGTTACGGCGTAACTAAGTTCCGGCAGCCGTTTAAGAAGCTGCTGCGTCGCGGTGACACGACACACAAGGTTACGCAATTGTCGCGCGAGGCGCTTAGCAGCACCCGGTTAGGGTTCCGCTCTGCGTTTCTCTTTCTCTCTCTCTCTTCTTCTAGCATTCTTAGGAATTCCTGCGAGTGTGACACCGGGTAAAAGAGAGATGACCCACGTGGCGGACACCTGAACGCGGTGGGGGAGCCTCCCCCTCTCGCTGGGGGGTAGGCAACCGGGAAAGGCGTGAAAGAACCGGGAATTTACAAAAAATGGTAGCCGAAATAATTAGTGGAGAGGACAAATAAGACGGACAGGTTCTATAGATTGGTTATGTCTGAAATGACGGAGATGCAATAACGAGAACTTAATTAGAAAGCCACATAAAACAGGGTGATGGAAGGCATCTCGAAGAAATTGTCCGCGCGGGCTTTTTTGAAAAACTCTTATGGATATTACAATAACCCAGAGTCGTCTCTAGCTTATTTCCGTCATAGATTATCAGCAAGTCCCAAAAAATACAATAGGCCATGGAAATAAGCAATACTCGGAAAAAATGCTCTTTAAAAATGGATAGCCCGTCCGAATGGCTCACAACTTTTTACTGAAAAGGGCTACAGCCAAACGGATTGCTGGGGCAGGTACACTACGTGAAGCCCTTTCCAACGCTTATTTAACTTTTCCCGTTGGACCATTTCTCGAGTGTTGGCGGGGGTTTGAAACCTTCGTTTAAAACTTCAAACACTGTTTTCGTGGGTAAGACGACAGCTTCCAAATTTTTGATGTAATAGGAGTGGGGACAACTTTTTTGGCTCTTTCTAATGACGCTTTCCATTTTTCGGTTTATAAGGTACATGGAGACCAGGAATTCGATTGGTAGTAGCGCTTTCCAGTAAAAAGTTGGGAGTCACTCTCGGACCTACCCTAGTAAAATGAGGAAAAATTGGAGGAAACGTTACTGCCTGGTTTTTTTTGTTAATTTCGTTACTTTCCCAAGCTTTCCTTATTTTTTCTGAACAAAACGGAAAGAAGACTTTTGGATTGGAGCGCGCTTACTCTAGGATCCGCTGCGAAACCTTTACCACCCGTTCTAAAGACAAAAGGATCGTATACTAAATAACTAACCTGGTTAATTGTGAAAATATCGGGTGTACTTGCATGTTTGGTGGTCAGAAATGGTAGGACTGATAAAAAAATATCCACCAGGGAGGGCACAATCTCCGCTATACGTCAGAGTTCGTTCCATTCTAATTTATTATTTGTTTCAACTCTCGCCCCCATCATCGTTTTCATCAACATCTAATTCTTTGTTTTTCTGTTGACGAGCGAAATACAGGCAGAGAACAGACGAACTATTCTATTTTTGCCTTAATTGGTCCTTAAGATCATTGATACAGGAAGTTTTCAATGGCGTATGGGTCAAGTGCCCGTCTCGGGCAACCAGAGCCTGATTATTAGCCGGGAGCTTTGGTCTGAGGCGTTTTTTCTGCTGAATAAAATGACCTTCATGCGTGCTGATGACCTGTTTGAGGGTGGCGGGGATGACTCACGCCCCCGGGAAACCTCTAAGTGTTCAAAAAATGAGGAGCGACCTGCGGTGACTCAACCCCCTGATCGAATTAGGGCTCTCCTCTTGCAAGTGAGGTCATAATTTCCTGACTCCCGGGAGATTTTCCACCTGGAAAAAGGACAAATAGATTTTTTTCTATTCACATAGAGGAGAGAAGGATAAATAGGCAAAACTGGTCAGCGAGCGCCATAGCCTGCCCAACTAATTAGATTTCCCTTCTCAGGAAGTTCCCACCAACCGGTGTAACAGTGGCGAGCGGCAGAATTGGGGAGAAGAATGAAAAGAACTCACACGGCAAGCAGACAGCCACAGAATCTTAGAAATTCTTTTTTTTGGATCGAATATTACTCTCCCTTGGAAGCTACAGGCTGCCAGATTTCGTCTTCAGGTTCCAGAGGAAGGATAGTCCAATCCAAAAGGGCTGTAGTTCTTTTCTAAAAAGTAGGATTACCGTAAAGGGGCGTAAAACATTCCGCCCGGGATTTTCGGTTCCTCTCGATTTTTCTTCGCCATTTGGCGAAAAGGTCCAAATCCTATTTTTTGGAAAAAAAGGACTAAAAATTTTGTTTTTGGATAGCTTTTTTTTTGGGTTTTAGGCCTCACCTCTTGAATTTTAAAGTCCTAGGAAAGACCGCCCTCCTTTGTTTTACCTTTTTAGGTCCTCCCACGAGACGATCCTTCTCCTCTGGCCATTTGAAGGTCATAGTTTACGCAACAAGCAAGATTTTACTCCCAAGGAGGAGAATGGCCAAAATTGTCCACGATCTAAAGAGAATTTCGGACTTATCGGCCCTCCAAGGCGGTCCTCTTGATAAGTGGCCACCATTCCCCAAATCTGAAAAGGAAAATTTGATATAAACATGTTATGGGAGGTGTATGAAGTCCAAAATGGCTTGTATATGGTGTCCACCTGTCTGGGATGGTAAATGCCCGTTCCGGAGTGTAGTTTGCCTAAACTCGATTCCGCCACTGAACACATGTGCTGAGATAAGACTATAATTGAGAGCGATGGAGTGTTCAGTAGAATTTGATCGGAATTATCTTTAAAGAAACGTGTTTACTTGAACTAGAGGCACTTTTGCAAGATAACATCGGCAAAAAAACTTTAATACACTACAAAAAATGGAAGAGATTTGAGATTACGGTAGCTTTCAGAGGTATCGAAAGGATGCGGGTCTGAATCCAAGGGACAAGTTTTGCGCGTCGGGACCAATTGATAGTTTACGGTCAAATTGCCCTGATTATCAAGTTTTTCCAAAAATCAGGGTTGAAATCCCGTTGGAATCGTCCTATAGCCTTTTTTCAAAAAAATAAGGTACCGTACATCTGTTTCTTCGGGACCTTTTACCCAAACCGCGAAGATAAATCGAGAGAAATCGACAATCCCGATCACTTTTGTTGAAAAAGTCCCGCGCGGAATGTTTTGCCACCCGTTACGGTAACCCTATTTTTTGGAAATGAACTATAGAAGAGTTTTTCTGGGCCATATGGATCCAATTTGGCCGGCAAAATAGCTTCTCGGTCTTCTTTTCGCTTCACAATAATGCATAAACCTTATCGTGACGGCAGAAGAGGCTTTGTGGCTCAGAAATAGAGAAGACAACTTTTCTGCTTGACTACATCAAATCGCCGGTGGCTCCATGGAGCTGCCCGTGGATGACTCCTGATGTGATCTTTAACCTGTCGGAGAACGGTCACAATCCGTATAAAGTCTTTTCTGCTCTTTGCAATCACTTCTCTTGTCTTCTCTTATCTACCGCAGGGCTTTATCAATCGAGCCAGCTACCCCAACAGTCGCAGAACAGAGTCCCGTCCTGCCAGCTGGCGCCATTGCCTCTCCTCTTTCTCTCTTATCTGACCACTAGAATCTTTACTTCACACGGCCCATAATCCTTTTGGCTCTGGCTTCTTCTTATTATCTTACTGTACCCTCCTTTTCTAGAGAAAATGGTTGCCGAGGATCACTACCCCTCCGTTGCCCAACTGACTCCTTATCACCGTGAAAAGATTGCCGAACTGAGGCAAAGAGCCGCCGAGGATTTGGCCACCTACCCAGAGTATGACACGGACTTCTCCCTCCTCCGCTGGCTAATGGGATGGGACTACGATATTGGTAAGTGCTGGAAGATATCGCTAAACAGCGACAATCCCTATAAAATGAGCCCCCTTTCAGAGGCCATCCTGCCTAAGCTGAAATACGCCATCAGCGTAATCCGCAATCTCGGGATGGGCGACCAGAAAACTATTGAACCCGCGGAAATTAATGCCTTGATCCGGTCGATGAGCAACGCGGCTGATTACTTTCCTGGAGGATTGATGGGAACTGACGATGATGGAAACGTCATCTACATGCAGTCCATAGCCTTGACCCATCCGAAGAGTCTCGTAAAGACGGGAGCCGTCAGCGAGCTCTTCCGCCTGAATATTATCGAGACGGAACTGGCTTTCAAGCTCGTCCGACAAGCAGAGGCCAAGAATGGCAAAAAGCTCGGGGTGAAGATTGTGATCGACTTGGATCAGTTCAGCATGGACCTACTCTACACTCCAGGATTGATGATTTATAAAGATCTCCTTACCATAATGCAGGTGCGGCTCATTTTCTCCTCTCTAACTGATCTTCCCCATTTTCAGTCCACTTTCCCTGATTTTGCTCGTAAAATCTTCATTATCAACACCCCGGCCGTGATGAAAATGGTCTACGCTATGATCTCGCCGGTGTTATCGAAGCAAACCCGTGAAAAGGTCCAATTCCTTGGCTCCGATTGGAAAAATGTCTTGGCACAGGAGGTAAATGTTGACATCAGAGGATTTTCATGAATCAGGGAGGGTTATTTTTTCGAGATTAACCACGCTTTTAGTCATCGGTTCTATTCGTTAATACGGTCCATTGCTAATGTTTCTCCCTTATTAAAGCAAGCTTTCCTTTTTCAGCTGGGATCCCACAACATCTACCCCCATTGGGGCGGCACCAAGCCGCATTCCAACCCTCGAGGTGATCTCCGATGCGGTGGCAAGACTCCGGAGAAGATGTGGTACGTCTCGGACAAGAATCCTCTGGAGCAGGGATTGACGAAGGTTAACGTGCCGGCCAGGAATAAAATCGAGGTAAATACAGACTGTTTAAAGGTCTATTTTGTGTTTTTCCAGGTAAAAGTACAATGCGATGCTGGAAAAGAGCTCAATTGGTTCTGGAAGGTCAACAGCGGCGATGTGGACTTTTCCATCCAGCGAAATGGCAAGGAAGTCTACCCGAAGTTCCGGCTGCCGACGGAATTCCATGCCGAATTTGGAAAGATGCCGATTAAAGAAGCCGGCGAGTATTGTTTAATTTTCGATAACTCCCACGGAACTGTCTGGTCAAAAGATGTCAAATACAGGACCTGGCAATAGCTGCCACCGGCCGGGGGGTAAGAGTACAATGGCGGGAAAGTGCTGAATTTTGAAATTTGAGCCTATGGGTATAGACAATTTTGTAGCTAACCATTTTCACTGACTATTAGTTGTTTCCTAGATTTTGTACTGATGCTGGTCTGTTTATAGCGGTTTTTAGAATTGTGTGTGCTGTTAAAATAAACCTTTCCATCGTGTATTACTTAAATTACAGCGGAAACCAACGAAAATCATCAATTAAGAAGGAAATGGTCGAGTTTCACAAGAGATTTCTAGGGGTCTAAACCAACTTTGGCTATCCAAAAATTCGCCTAGATAATTTCGTTTAGGACTCAAAAATGGCTAGAAGATTTGCTACCATCGGCAATAAAATACCCCTCCCTTCGAGATGAAGAATAATTGGTTTGACCGAGGCGCCGGCCGAATGGAGGTCAAGGTGCGCGCACTGGTCATCCCCCGGCCACGCAGTTCATCACTTCATTCTCCTCCTAACATTTCCTTATTAATCTTCTATCCTATCACTATCCCTCTACCATGATTAGAAACCAAATTCCAATACCCCGCTTCATTGCCGGTTCTATTCTCTGGCTTATTCGGTTGATTATCACTTCTGTGGCTAGTTATGCCCTTTCCGCTGCTTTATACCGGCTGACGTATCTGGAAGCCGCGGATGAGGTGAAAATAACAAATAGTAGAAGGTATTTTCCCATTTTTCAGCTAGCACGGTCGATTTTTCCCGGCAATACGGCAAGAGTGAAGAAAATGGCGCGGCTGTGGCCTCCGTTTGATTATCCCTTCTTATGGGCATTGCATTCCGCCGCGCTGCTATTAATTTTTGGGTAAGGATTCTTGTTTTTACTGAAATAATGAGATGTTCAGTCGATTTGCTAAAGAACAACACCTGGTGGATGCAGTTAGGCGCCTGGGCTGGCTGAAAGGCGGAGTCACCCCGCTACAGAACCTACTCTTCTCTTTTTTATTGTGTATTCTTGTAGCTGTGGCCGAATTCCAGGTAAACTGCCTTTTCTGGGGGATAGGGACGTATAAACGTTTACCGAGGAGTTTACCACTTATGCATCGCCACATTTCGAGTAAATGGGCCCCCAACCGGGCAAACCGGACCAACGGAAAAAAATTTGACTTTAACTTGGAAAATCTAAGGTTTCCGCTATTTTTGACCAATCCAAGAGAGGGAAAATTCGTGAGGGAACTCAGGCGAAACGGGTTCACCTTCAACAATATGGCGGATCTTCTATTCTTCTCTGGGATATTTGAGGCCGGAAATTTCAATGATGGAGTCAGTTTTCGTGTAGGTGAATTTACCGTCCGAAAAAGGTGGACCTATCGTTTTTGGCCGAACTGTAGCGGGAGTTCCATTGGTTCTCGAGAAATTATGACATGCGGGTCGGTTTCTCGGCCGATCGGTGCAAAAACATCTGTCAGACCCAGTTTTCCCTTTCCTAGTCACTATTGAACCGGAACCGTCTCCGTCAGTCCGCAAGCTTTCTTTCTCCTTTTTTGAAATGTCCTACGGTAGAAAAGATCCCCCCAGAACCGGGAAATGCTCTCAAACGACCCTTTTATAGAGATTTTCCAGCTTCTTCTCCCTATGATCCGTCTCTCCGAAATGCATCCAATCATTCTTTTCATGGACTTTTTCTACATGCTACAGACCTCCTTCATGGCGAAGATCGCCATCAGATCGACGAGTTTCTCTATTAAACTAGAAAAAATTGAATAAACTCTTTTCGATACAATTTATTTCAAGGAAAGATATTGGCTGTTGACAAGATGAGAATGGATAATTTGCTACAGTATACCCGTGGTGTGGATCTCGGCATAAAAGATCTCTCATAACATTTTTTTTGAGAATTAGAAGAAAACATATCTCAATAATAGGATAACAGGGGGAATGACGAAGGAAGTGGTGCCGGACGCGGATTCCTGTTGTTTGTGGGAGTCGGCATGCTTCAGGATCATCCAACCATCGCCGCCTTCCTGCTCTTCCAGGTCGTATTCCTTCACATGGTTCTCCGTCACTGAAATTGCTCATTTAGGGGATTTTACAGACCCCGAACATGCAAAATTTGGTGGCGTTGCCCTTATCATAGAAGAGGAGGTCCCCCACAATAGAGCTGTGCGGGTCCGGCGTTTTCGGTTCAGGTAGGATCCGGTCAAGGCCCTATCTCGCAAAAAAAAAATGTTGGGTCCAGAATCTGGAGGGGCCGGTTAGGACTAGAGTTCTCCCCATTCTCTAAGAAAATTCGGGCCTTATCCGATTCCGATTAACCTGGACTGAGCCGGTCATTTTTCGGCCCAAGTCTAGATTTTGCGGTTCAAATAAGGGCACCCGCACAGCCCTGCTGTCCCCCTGTGGTCTAACCTGCTCCAGTGAACAATAGAGCATTCTTACCGTCTCTCGTCGGGGTTACGTCCTTTTCCATGGCCTGATCACGTTGAATTTCCTCTTCCGAATCCATAACTTTCGGCACTTCATAGTCCAGTTCTTCCTTCTTCGGGTGGTGGTCCCAGTAGTCGTCGTTGTCGTCTTTCTTCTCCTCTTCTGATTCCTCCACGGCGCTGTAATCCATTCCAATTTATAAAATAGCAGCTAAAAGCGTACTTCAAATCGATACTGTGCTCATCGGCCGTCTTCACCGCTGCTTGTTCCAGGACACCGGCCACTGCTCCGACAGTTTCATGATCATGTTCCTCCTCGTCTTCTTCCGTCTCGCCAGATTCTTCTTCTTCTTGTTCCAGATGGGGTTCCGTCACGATTTCATCTCTGAAAAAAACTTGAATAAAATTGGAAAGATTGGTTAGTTCACCCCAAGTCAATCCCGTGTTCTTCCGCTGCTTTATTTGCTGCATGTTCCAGGACTTCGGCTACGGAGCCCAAGGGGTTAGAAGGAGGCTTCTCTATCGCCGTCTCCTCGGAATCCTGCTCGGTTGGCTGGCTTTGTGAAGTTCCTGAAAAGCTATCGTAATCTCAGAAAACGTATTTTCCATGGCCTCCTCATTTTGAAGGGCCAAACACGGTAAAAAGCCTACCTGCATCATTTTCCCAATTGATAGCTTCTGGCTCCTGATCCGGTTCCAAATCTTCATCGGTCAGCTCGTCGCTGTCATAGTTCTCTACCCTCCTGCCCTGTTCTTGTTTAGGTTGCTCCTGTTTGGCCTCCTCCGCCCCTGCCTTCTGCTTCTCCTCTTGTCTCTTCTTCTCCTCCCTGGCTGCTATCAACTTCCTCAGATCTTCTTGTCTTCTCTGCTCCTCGCGGATTCTCTGCTCTTCTCTTATTTGTTCCTCTCGCTGGCTCTGGTAGTCTTCTTGAGAAGGAGCAGCTCCCCGATTTTCGTTCTGGGGCCTGGTAACCCTGTTTCTTTCCAACTCCTCCCTTCTAGCCAGTTCCTGACGTCGTTGTTCTTCCATCAGCCGGCGTTCTTCCTCCCTTCGGCGGTATTCCTCATGGTATCTTTGACGTTCAGCTTCTTGGGCTTTTTTCCGGGATTCCTGTAACGAGCTATCGTTATTTTCCCAAAGGAGGTCATAATTTGTCAAACATTCGGGGGTTTCTGCCTGTAGCTCGGTAATTGCTTGACCATTTTCCCATATTTAAAGACCAGGTTGGACAGCTTTTCAAGGCAAATTTGGTAAGCTGGGATTGAATTCAATCCCCTTGATGGAAATGTCTGTAGCCGCACAAAATTAGATTTTTAGGATGTTTGGACATTTGTGCTAATACAGGCTTTCCTACATACCAAACAGAGTTGTAATTTGGTTTGTTAGAATCGGCTTAACGTGTTCTCCATGTAACATTTTGAATCTCTGAAAATGGCCAAGAAATGGCCGAGATCGAGACCAAAATCGGGCGCCCATTTTATGGGTGTTTCCTTGGAAAAGAAGTCGATTAAAAAGGGTACGGTAGGGTACCATTAAAAGCCGTTATTCAATCGAACCCCCGTTGTTAAAGATACCGTACCTCTTCCTGAATTTTCCTCTCGTAGTCCTTTCTTCTCTGATCATTCAAGCGGGCGTCTTCTTCCTTTCTTCTTGCTTCGTTTCTTTCCCTCTCCTGTTCCACAATTTTCTGTCTCGCTTGAGTTTGGTCAACCTTCTCGGTTTGAGTATTGTCCTCACCAACTGATAAATTGAAAAATCCATAGAAAAAACCCCTACTTTTAAATTGGCAGCGATCGCCAGAATAGACGCCGATCAGGCAAATACAGCTGTGGACAGACGGATCAGAGAAGGAAAACGCGCACATTCCTCCATTTTCACACCTGGAAAAGTTTATTTTAAAGGTCTATTTTAAGCCAGAAAGTCCCTAGTGTATTGTTCTTGTAATAAACTTACCGTATTCTACAATTAGACTGGGGAAAGACCAGTCCCTGGCCGGAGGGATCAGCTGCTACCCAGATTGGGAGCAATAGGAGAAGACACCACCGCATAGAATAGCCGAAGTAGTAACTCTGAACCGGGATCAATACTGTAATATACATGAAATTAAAAATAAAGAAGAAAATAAAATGATTGGAATCGAAAGTTTGGATTTAGTCTCTCCATGGAAATTTCTATGTTTGTACTTGTAGCTTGATCATTTCTCAAGCATTTTCAAAAATTCAAGCGGTATGTTAGATAACAGACCGAGGCGGTTCTATCTAGCCAATTTTCAGCTCAATAACCGTTCCCAAAATTTTGTATAGAGGCAAATATTGCTTTTTCGGTGTTTTTTACAAGTTTGTAATCATAGAAAATTTTCTGTACGGCCTATTGAGCTGCAAATTAGTTTGCTAGACCCGGCTTGATCTGCTCTCTAAGATGTTCTTTGAATTTTTAAAAATGGTCATGAAATGAGCAAGCTACAAGCAGAAAAATGGGGCAGAAGATTCCAGTGACCTGCTTTTAGTGGAAAGTGAGACGATGTAACTTTTGGGAATATTCAAGATGGCAAAATGGGTTGGAGGAAACTTTTCTGAGGTCCCTTTTTTCAAATTTCCCGTTCTTCGTGCCACTTACTTATGAGTAAAAGATCTGGGTGGTAAATATGTCAAAAAGAGTGGGGGAGACTGTCACTCAAATAGCAGGGTGAGACCCAGGTGAGATTAGCGTGGCAGGGGGATAGTATCCTCCATCATTATTCAGCTCTGTAGACCGTAATCGTGATTTTTAAAGAAACAGTAACATATGCTCCAATCGTGTGAACAATTTGTGAACAATTTTTTCGCGCTTACTGTCAATTGCATGTAAATATGGTTTTTATGCACTTTCATAATTTTTAAATGAGTTATTCATTTTTGCTGACCCCAAATTACTATTAAGCAGTTGAGAAAATACAAAAATATTGTTGAATACATGTTGAATTAATTTATTACAGTAAAAATCACCAGAAAACATAATGAAAATCTTGCCAAAAAAGAAATTTTATTGCAAATGACTATCCACATCAAGAGCAACATTTTGACACCAAGCACCATGGAAAAGTATGCAGAAAACTATTTTTGAAGCCTAACTGTGGTTTTCCTGAACAAAATTCATGAGTGTCGCATTCTCTCCAATTCTTCCGTATTTTCTATTTTTGTCTTTCTCTATATAGCAATTCGGGGTCGATAAAACCAGAGAAACCGTCAAAAACGCATGAAAATGCATAAAACCAAATTTAGCATTGGAGCGCCCGACCATTAAAGTGCCGGGTTCGGCGAGCTGTGTGCAGCTCTAGTAAATTATGAAAATCTCGGCACTGAGTGGTCCAATTTGGTCACTCTAAAAACAAAAGTTGTTAGTTATGATGAGACCTATCGATTGGTACTAATATTGAAGGTCTACGATGTAATCCAATTTTTGAGTTAAAAAAGTTCCCTCGTAAGCCTAAGCTAAGCCTAAATAGCGTATATCTCGGGAGGGAACGGTCGGATTTCCTTACTCTAAAAACAAAAGCTGCTAGTCACGACGAGATCTTTGGATTGTAGCCAAAAACTTTTGACTTTACGGGCGTCACAGAACCGAATAGTTACATAAAGCGATTGGATCCGTCGGAGGACAGAAATCGGCTCTTGACTGGCCCCATTTATCGGTGTGAAATGTGTTAAACAAACAATAGTCAAGGTGTCGAGAACCTAATTTCTTTCGGCCCCCGTAGACCCGGCCAATTATCCCCTGTGTCGGCTCGTCTAACAGGCCGCCTGCCGCAGCCATAAAAATGCTCTTGGACAGTTGTTACAGCCAGGGTTGAATGAGGTCAAAAGAGAGTGTAGCAGGGTCGGTTAATAATATATAAAATAGAGAATAGATTAGAAGAACGGAACTATAAAAGGAGCGGCGAGTAGCGGTCAGGGGAGGAAGGTGTGAGTAAAAAGTATTGGCCACGGGGCGGATAATTGAGTGGAGTGGCTGTTGGTCCCAACAAACGGAGGTTTAAAGTGGACCGAGGCTTTGCCCAGGAGGAGAGGGGGAGAGAGGGGAGTTGACCCGAGAAGGGGACAGCTGACCCCTGGAGATGGGGGCGGAAAGTAGGAGAGGGGGGAGAACAGCGGATGAGGAAAAAGTGGGGGGATGACAAATTGGACCAAGTGGAGGAATGTATTGAGGCGAGCACAATTTTGACCTCAAAATCAGATTATTACAGAATTTTAGGTAGAAAGATCCTTTTTGACTTTGTTTCGGACACTTCTAGGGTATATACTCTAAATTTGGCGTTTAGAAATGGGAAAAAGTAGTCTTTACTATTTTTGACTCCCTACACAGCTCGCCGAGGCCAACACCTTAAAGGTCTAAATATTCGCGCAATGCTCGAATGATAATGCCGTTTTTATGCATTTTTATGTATTTCTGACCGTTTCTCGTGTTTTATCGACCCCGAAATACTATAAAATAAATGAAAATAAAATCAAACACACCAAAATTCGAAAGAAAACGGAAATGAGTGCATTTTGTTCCGGAATGACCCAAAAACAACTTTTTACCATGATATTCTTTCGTTGATAACTCAAAATGGTCCCCATAAAGTGCCTAATTGATTGCAAAAAAAAGAAGAAAAAAAATCGGATGTCACAGTTTTGAGAAATAAATGCTCAAAGAATTTCATCAAGTTGAAAGTGAAGAGTGGGACAAAAACGGGGTGTAAACAGCAAACAGCAAGCTGGGCTTTTTGTTCTTCAAATTACGGTATTCAACTTTGTCGACGTCTGGCAGCTTTATTTAGATATTCATTTTTGGAGTTCTTGGGCTTGTTTGATGCAGAAAAAAAAGCTGAACCGGAAGTAATTTTGGCAGCACAATCTGTCCAGCCGATTTTTTTTTCTTTTCATATAGAAAAACTCAAAAAACTCAATTTCTTTTCAATAGCACTTTTTGATGACCCTCAAAAATTACTTCCGGTTCTTTCGAACATGCTGGATCGAATGCAATTTACAGAAAAAAAGTAAAAATATTTCGTTTTGTCTCACTGACTTCGACAAAGTTGTATTGCCCGAAGAGCAAAAATTGCACTAGTTCTCCCTCCTGGCACGACCACTGTCGCGTTGACCTCTCTTCTTCCGCGGCGAGCTGTGCCTACAGTATTCCCAGAAAGCCCTAACACGAAAAGAACCTGTTCGAAAGCCGAAAGAAAGGCTCTACTGTACTTCAGGCGGTCAATGGGATCCCTTCCGACATGTTTATAACTGTAGTTTGTTTATTTCTCGACCATCTTCACAAATTCAAGTCCCATCTTGGAGAGCAGATCAAGGCGGCCTTGGGACACTAATTTATAGCTCAAAAAGCCTTACAATAAATTTTCAATAAAAGCAAATATTGGTTGTACGGGTTTTAACATGTTTATTCACATAAAAAGTCTTCTGTGAGATCTACTGACAAGGGAAGGATACTTGCTCGGCATCACTTTTTCAAACTTTTTTGATGCCATCTTGTAGAGAATTTTCTGGCGAGCATGACATATTCTTCCGATTTTGCTAAAATCGCGTTCTCGAGGAGGAAAGTGCAAAATAAGATTCAATGCTAAACGTGTTTTTGGACTTGTCTATTTTCCATTCTCCTTCTAAAAATGTGAAGTGGTGGCTGAGTGGATAGTGCACTCGCCCACAAAATTTTTGTGTTTTTCTCAACTTGGGCTCGATCCTTCGATGGATGAACACCATTTTTGCAATTTTTTTCGGGGTGATTGGCACCGTTGGTTGCTCTGTAACACTCGCAATAAAGTTGGGAAAGAAAATATTGGGAGATTGAGCAATTTTCTCAATAGAAGGTAACTGAAACCCTCCTTGTCATTTTTACAGCATATAAAGAGGACAAGAGTCGAAAGCAGATTCAATCACCCCGAAAAAATTACAAAAATGGTGCTTATCCATGGAAGGATTGAACCCAAGTTGAAAAAAAACAGTAAATTTTTGTGGGCGAGTGCACTATCCACTCAGCCACCGCTTCACACTTTCAGAAGGAGAATGGAAAATAGACAAGTCCAAAAACACGTTTAGTATTGAAACTCATTTTGCGTTTTCCTCCTCGAGAACGCGATTTTAGCAAAATCGGAAGAATATGTCATGCTCGCCAGAAAATTCTCTACAAGATGGCATCAAAAAAGTTTGAAAAAGTGATGCCGAGCAAGTATCCTTCCCTTGTGAGCTGAAAGCTAACCCTGCAGAACCAGCTTCACCTGCCCTCCGAGATGCAGCTTGAATTTTTGAAAATGGCGGGGAAATGAGCAAGCTATAGGTCAAAACATGGTGCAAAATGACTATAGACCGGCGAAAGATAAGCAGAGCGGTATTATTTGATCACTACAGTACTCCCCGGAGCTCTAAAAGGAAAAGAATCCGCTCAAAAGCCGGAAGGAATACCCCGCCCACGAGGTCACCGTTTCCTTGTTTTTAAGCCGCTTCCCACTGACAACTTCTCTCAAGAGTGTGTCAGTGTCTCAAATCAGAAGCAGCTGTGCATATTTCGCGATTATGTTTTCTTTTTGTGGTGTGCAATTGCTGTCGGGGAGAGCTGAGGTGATTCATCTGAGCTGACAGGCAGTTTCAAGGGGGGAAGGATTGAAATTTTCGGAAGAAGTTTAATAAAAGCCAGCTTAGAACTCGTTAAAGTCGAGAAGGAACATCTGTTTCGGGCAAGAAACGTCGGCATCCTTGTTCATGAGCAAAATTTTATGGTCCAGTTCCAGGCCCACTGAGCCCGGAACAAGAAATATTCCTTGACCATTTTCGAAAATCTAAAAGCTAACATGGAGAGGAGGTCCAGGCTGATCATTCAGGCAAATTTCAGCTCAATTTAATTTGTAGATAATACTACACGAACGGAAATATGCCAAAATGCGGAGTTTTTCAAGTGTTGTGTTTCCTAGGCTTCATTTTTAAGCGGTTTGCGCTGAAATTTGGACTAATGATAGATATGAACGTCGTCTTCATGTGGAGTTTTAACTTTGCGAAAGTAGTCAAGAAATAACCGAAATATGGGTCCAATGAGACCCTGACTGGACCGTTTCAAAGCGCGGGCCTGGAGATTTGCCATGAATAGAGTCTTGAGCCTTTACAGTAGGCGAGTAAGTGAAGCGAGCTACAGCTGATCGATAAATAGTGAAAATGTCTTTTTATAGTAATATATGGCAAAAACAAGGCTTGTTTACGTATAGAAATAACGAAACGTTGGGGAAAAAGCTAGTCACAATCGTAGCCAACATCTGTCGGGATAAAGGGAGCTGCAATAAAGAAGCGTGTCTTTCACTCCAGAGCAATGCGGAGTGTACAACAGCAGTGGCAAGTGAGGTGTGGCCCGCTGGATAGGATCGGGCTAGCAGGGGGGAGTAGCGGCCTTTTTATAGGGTACAGAAGAAGAATTACCGCTCGTTTCGGACACATCCTACTCTTTTGATAGTAAACTAGTTCGTTTCTTTTTTGAAATGAGAGTAAAGTTGAAAATGGTCGGCTGCCATCTGGCAGAAGGGGGACTTCTTGCTGATCTAATGGTCAACAGGTGCGCCCCGGATAGTATAGCGATAAGGCGGAGAGGTTAGCCGGTGGTTGAGGCTACGGAGCACAAAAAGAGAAACCGGAGTGTAATATGCGTCTTCTCTCGCTCTGCCCTAGGCTTGATCATTTGAATAACAAGAAAAAAGCGTGTACAACAGGCTCCGGGAAACGAAAAGGGCCGTAACCTGGGAGAATCTGTCGCCTTTGGGGGAATGACAGTTACTTATGGGTTTAATCGTGGGAAACCTTGTTGGAATAAAGTTCCCAGTGGCTGGGCCTGTGCCTCCTTGCTTATTCCATTACTAGCCAGTTTTTTAGAGTTTTACAATGGTTCAACGTGTTCAGCTTGGGTGTTTTTGTAAGTCGGTGCTAGGAAACTCGGTTGACATTTCCATAAACTGAAAATTGATAAATTTGTGGTCCGCTCGGTAGCCACATGTCTCCGTTTTTAAAACCTCCTGCCAACCGCACTCGAGTATCATTTTTCAACTGCTCCCCGATTACGAATGAACAAAAAAAATGTTGTAATTGCTGGACAACACAACGCAACAGGTGTCCGCAAGGCAGCTGGGCCACTATAGCCGCAAATGTTTGCGGGATTTGAGGCAAGGCTCGACGAAAGCAGAGAAATTAAATGTTTAGCTTTAATTTTTTAAAATTTTTTTTTTTTTTAAATTCAGAATGGCGACAATTTTACCAAATTCACGTCCGCATTAGCCTGCCCCTTTTAATAAAATCTCATACGTTCCATAGATTACAGTACTATATGGCTCAGGCTCAGCCACAGCCGAACCAAGGAATTACAAAGGTTGGCTACCCCATTGATCGATATCTTAAGCGAATCCTCCGATTACTTGGGCTACGATGGGATTTGAAGGCGACCTCCTGGGTTTGTTGGCCGGGGGGCTCGATTGATTGTATTGCATATTGAGTATATTGTAATGGAAATCCAGATTTATTTCCGTATCACCCACAGTTAGGACTGGCCACGAACTGGGCGCGGGCTCTCCGCGCACCCGGCGGTTTTCGAAATCTGAAAATATACTTTCGATAGAATATTTTACACTGTTCGATTCTACAGATGGAGAAGTCTCTTCAGCTTTGTAGTTGACCCCCTTCTGTGGTTTTTTGAAGAGCTAGACAGGTTTTCGTCCGAATTTTGCTAATTTTTGACGGGTTTTCAAGAGTTTCCTCACATAATTCTCTCAGGAACTCTCCCGATTCTAAAGATGGTAGCCATCTTCAAAATCGGAAGGCAGAGATATCCGGTTGAAGAAGCCTGTCTCCCGATACTAAAGATGGTAACCATCTTCAAAATCGGAAGGCAGCTTTGTTGGAGGGATGAAGCCTGTCTCCCGATACTAAAGATGGTAACCATCTTCAAAATCGGAAGGCAGCTTTGTTGGAGGGAGGAAGCCTGTCTCCCGATTCTAAAGATGGTAGCCATCTTCAAAATCGGAAGGCGGAGATATCCGGTTGAAGAAGCCTGTCTCCCGATACTAAAGATGGTAACCATCTTCAACATCGGAAGGCAGCTTTGTTGGAGGGAGGAAGCCTGTCTCCCGATTCTAAAGATGGTAGCCATCTTTAAAATCGGAAGGCAGAGATATCCGGTTGAAGAAGCCTGTCTCCCGATTCTAAAGATGGTAGCCATCTTTAAAATCGGAAGGCGGAGATATCCGGTTGAAGAAGCCTGTCTCCCGATTCTAAAGATGGTAGCCATCTTTAAAATCGGAAGGCGGAGATATCCGGTTGAAGAAGCCTGTCTCCCGATTCTAAAGATGGTAGCCATCTTCAAAATCGGAAGGCGGAGATATCCGGTTGAAGAAGCCTGTCTCCCGATTCTAAAGATGGTAGCCATCTTTAAAATCGGAAGGCAGCTTTGCTGGAGGGAGGAAGCCTGTCTCCCGATTCTAAAGATGGTAGCCATCTTTAAAATCGGAAGGCAGCTTTGCTGGAGGGAGGAAGCCTGTCTCCCGATTCTAAAGATGGTAGCCATCTTTAAAATCGGAAGGCGGAGATATCCGGTTGAAGAAGCCTGTCTCCCGATTCTAAAGATGGTAGCCATCTCTAAGATCGGAAGGCAGAGATATCCGGTTGAAGAAGCCTGTCTCCCGATTCTAAAGATGGTAGCCATCTTTAAAATCGGAAGGCAGCTTTGTTGGAGGGAGGAAGCCGGTCTCCCGATTCTAAAGATGGTAGCCATCTCTAAGATCGGAAGGCAGAGATATCCGGTTGAAGAAGCCTGTCTCCCGATTCTAAAGATGGTAGCCATCTTCAAAATCGGAAGGCAGCTTTGCTGGAGGGAGGAAGCCTGTCTCCCGATTCTAAAGATGGTAGCCATCTTTAAAATCGGAAGGCAGCTTTGTTGGACGGAGGAAGCCTGTCTCCCGATTCTAAAGATGGTAGCCATCTTTAAAATCGGAAGGCGGAGATATCCGGTTGAAGAAGCCTGTCTCCCGATTCTAAAGATGGTAGCCATCTTTAAAATCGGAAGGCAGCTTTGCTGGAGGGAGGAAGCCTGTCTTCCGATTCTAAAGATGGTAGCCATCTTTAAAATCGGAAGGCGGAGATATCCGGTTGAAGAAGCCTGTCTCCCGATTCTAAAGATGGTAGCCATCTTCAAAATCGGAAGGCAGCTTTGCTGGAGGGAGGAAGCCTGTCTTCCGATTCTAAAGATGGTAGCCATCTTCAAAATCGGAAGGCAGCTTTGCTGGAGGGAGGAAGCCTGTCTCCCGATTCTAAAGATGGTAGCCATCTTTAAAATCGGAAGGCAGCTTTGTTGGAGGGAGGAAGCCTGTCTCCCGATTCTAAAGATGGTAGCCATCTCTAAGATCGGAAGGCAGAGATATCCGGTTGAAGAAGCCTGTCTCCCGATTCTAAAGATGGTAGCCATCTTTAAAATCGGAAGGCAGCTTTGCTGGAGGGAGGAAGCCTGTCTTCCGATTCTAAAGATGGTAGCCATCTTTAAAATCGGAAGGCGGAGATATCCGGTTGAAGAAGCCTGTCTCCCGATTCTAAAGATGGTAGCCATCTTCAAAATCGGAAGGCAGCTTTGCTGGAGGGAGGAAGCCTGTCTTCCGATTCTAAAGATGGTAGCCATCTTTAAAATCGGAAGGCAGCTTTGTTGGAGGGAGGAAGCCTGTCTCCCGATTCTAAAGATGGTAGCCATCTTTAAAATCGGAAGGCAGCTTTTTTGGAGGGATGAAGCCTGTCTCCCGATTCTAAAGATGGTAGCCATCTTCAAAATCGGAAGGCGGAGATATCCGGTTGAAGAAGCCTCTCTCCCGATTCTAAAGATGGTAGCCATCTTTAAAATCGGAAGGCAGCTTTTTTGGAGGGATGAAGCCTGTCTCCCGATTCTAAAGATGGTAGCCATCTTCAAAATCGGAAGGCGGAGATATCCGGTTGAAGAAGCCTGTCTCCCGATTCTAAAGATGGTAGCCATCTTCAAAATCGGAAGGCAGAGATATCCGGTTGAAGAAGCCTGTCTCCCGATTCTAAAGATGGTAGCCATCTTTAAAATCGGAAGGCAGAGATATCCGGTTGAAGAAGCCTGTCTCCCGATTCTAAAGATGGTAGCCATCTTTAAAATCGGAAGGCAGCTTTGTTGGACGGAGGAAGCCTGTCTCCCGATTCTAAAGATGGTAGCCATCTTCAAAATCGGAAGGCAGCTTTGTTGGAGGGATGAAGCCTGTCTCCCGATTCTAAAGATGGTAGCCATCTTCAAAATCGGAAGGCGGAGATATCCGGTTGAAGAAGCCTGTCTCCCGATTCTAAAGATGGTAGCCATCTTTAAAATCGGAAGGCAGCTTTGTTGGACGGAGGAAGCCTGTCTCCCGATTCTAAAGATGGTAGCCATCTTTAAAATCGGAAGGCAGCTTTGTTGGAGGGAGGAAGCCTGTCTCCCGATTCTAAAGATGGTAGCCATCTTTAAAATCGGAAGGCAGCTTTGTTGGACGGAGGAAGCCTGTCTCCCGATTCTAAAGATGGTAGCCATCTTTAAAATCGGAAGGCAGCTTTGTTGGAGGGAGGAAGCCTGTCTCCCGATTCTAAAGATGGTAGCCATCTTTAAAATCGGAAGGCAGCTTTGTTGGAGGGATGAAGCCTGTCTCCCGATTCTAAAGATGGTAGCCATCTCTAAGATCGGAAGGCAGCTTTGTTGGAGGGAGGAAGCCTGTCTCCCGATTCTAAAGATGGTAGCCATCTCTAAGATCGGAAGGCAGCTTTGTTGGAGGGAGGAAGCCTGTCTCCCGATTCTAAAGATGGTAGCCATCTTTAAAATCGGAAGGCAGCTTTGTTGGAGGGATGAAGCCTGTCTCCCGATTCTAAAGATGGTAGCCATCTTTAAAATCGGAAGGCAGAGATATCCGGTTGAAGAAGCCTGTCTCCCGATTCTAAAGATGGTAGCCATCTTTAAAATCGGAAGGCAGCTTTTTTGGAGGGAGGAAGCCTGTCTCCCGATTCTAAAGATGGTAGCCATCTTTAAAATCGGAAGGCGGCTTTGCTGGAGGGAGGAAGCCTGTCTCCCGATTCTAAAGATGGTAGCCATCTTTAAAATCGGAAGGCGGAGATATCCGGTTGAAGAAGCCTGTCTCCCGATTCTAAAGATGGTAGCCATCTCTAAGATCGGAAGGCAGAGATATCCGGTTGAAGAAGCCTGTCTCCCGATTCTAAAGATGGTAGCCATCTTTAAAATCGGAAGGCAGCTTTGTTGGAGGGAGGAAGCCTGTCTCCCGATTCTAAAGATGGTAGCCATCTCTAAGATCGGAAGGCAGAGATATCCGGTTGAAGAAGCCTGTCTCCCGATTCTAAAGATGGTAGCCATCTTCAAAATCGGAAGGCAGCTTTGCTGGAGGGAGGAAGCCTGTCTCCCGATTCTAAAGATGGTAGCCATCTTTAAAATCGGAAGGCAGCTTTTTTGGAGGGATGAAGCCTGTCTCCCGATTCTAAAGATGGTAGCCATCTTCAAAATCGGAAGGCGGAGATATCCGGTTGAAGAAGCCTGTCTCCCGATTCTAAAGATGGTAGCCATCTTTAAAATCGGAAGGCGGAGATATCCGGTTGAAGAAGCCTGTCTCCCGATTCTAAAGATGGTAGCCATCTTCAAAATTGGAAGGCAGAGATATCCGGTTGAAGAAGCCTGTCTCCCGATTCTAAAGATGGTAGCCATCTTCAAAATCGGAAGGCAGAGATATCCGGTTGAAGAAGCCTGTCTCCCGATACTAAAGATGGTAACCATCTTCAAAATCGGAAGGCAGCTTTGTTGGAGGGAGGAAGCCTGTCTCCCGATTCTAAAGATGGTAGCCATCTTTAAAATCGGAAGGCAGAGATATCCGGTTGAAGAAGCCTGTCTCCCGATACTAAAGATGGTAACCATCTTCAAAATCGGAAGGCAGCTTTTTTGGAGGGATGAAGCCTGTCTCCCGATTCTAAAGATGGTAGCCATCTTCAAAATCGGAAGGCGGAGATATCCGGTTGAAGAAGCCTGTCTCCCGATTCTAAAGATGGTAGCCATCTTCAAAATCGGAAGGCAGAGATATCCGGTTGAAGAAGCCTGTCTCCCGATTCTAAAGATGGTAACCATCTTCAAAATCGGAAGGCAGCTTTTTTGGAGGGATGAAGCCTGTCTCCCGATTCTAAAGATGGTAGCCATCTTCAAAATCGGAAGGCGGAGATATCCGGTTGAAGAAGCCTGTCTCCCGATTCTAAAGATGGTAGCCATCTTCAAAATCGGAAGGCAGAGATATCCGGTTGAAGAAGCCTGTCTCCCGATACTAAAGATGGTAACCATCTTCAAAATCGGAAGGCAGAGATATCCGGTTGAAGAAGCCTGTCTCCCGATACTAAAGATGGTAACCATCTTCAAAATCGGAAGGCAGCTTTTTTGGAGGGATGAAGCCTGTCTCCCGATTCTAAAGATGGTAGCCATCTTCAAAATCGGAAGGCGGAGATATCCGGTTGAAGAAGCCTGTCTCCCGATTCTAAAGATGGTAGCCATCTTCAAAATCGGAAGGCAGCTTTGTTGGACGGAGGAAGCCTGTCTCCCGATTCTAAAGATGGTAGCCATCTTCAAAATCGGAAGGCAGCTTTGTTGGAGGGATGAAGCCTGTCTCCCGATTCTAAAGATGGTAGCCATCTTCAAAATCGGAAGGCGGAGATATCCGGTTGAAGAAGCCTGTCTCCCGATTCTAAAGATGGTAGCCATCTTCAAAATCGGAAGGCAGCTTTGTTGGACGGAGGAAGCCTGTCTCCCGATTCTAAAGATGGTAGCCATCTTTAAAATCGGAAGGCAGCTTTGTTGGAGGGAGGAAGCCTGTCTCCCGATTCTAAAGATGGTAGCCATCTCTAAGATCGGAAGGCAGCTTTGTTGGAGGGAGGAAGCCTGTCTCCCGATTCTAAAGATGGTAGCCATCTTTAAAATCGGAAGGCAGCTTTGTTGGAGGGATGAAGCCTGTCTCCCGATTCTAAAGATGGTAGCCATCTTTAAAATCGGAAGGCAGAGATATCCGGTTGAAGAAGCCTGTCTCCCGATTCTAAAGATGGTAGCCATCTTCAAAATCGGAAGGCAGAGATATCCGGTTGAAGAAGCCTGTCTCCCGATACTAAAGATGGTAACCATCTTCAAAATCGGAAGGCAGCTTTGTTGGAGGGAGGAAGCCTGTCTCCCGATTCTAAAGATGGTAGCCATCTTTAAAATCGGAAGGCAGAGATATCCGGTTGAAGAAGCCTGTCTCCCGATACTAAAGATGGTAGCCATCTTCAAAATCGGAAGGCGGAGATATCCGGTTGAAGAAGCCTGTCTCCCGATTCTAAAGATGGTAGCCATCTTCAAAATCGGAAGGCAGAGATATCCGGTTGAAGAAGCCTGTCTCCCGATTCTAAAGATGGTAGCCATCTCTAAGATCGGAAGGCAGAGATATCCGGTTGAAGAAGCCTGTCTCCCGATTCTAAAGATGGTAGCCATCTTCAAAATCGGAAGGCAGAGATATCCGGTTGAAGAAGCCTGTCTCCCGATACTAAAGATGGTAACCATCTTCAAAATCGGAAGGCAGAGATATCCGGTTGAAGAAGCCTGTCTCCCGATACTAAAGATGGTAACCATCTTCAAAATCGGAAGGCAGCTTTGTTGGAGGGAGGAAGCCTGTCTCCCGATTCTAAAGATGGTAGCCATCTTCAAAATCGGAAGGCGGAGATATCCGGTTGAAGAAGCCTGTCTCCCGATTCTAAAGATGGTAGCCATCTTCAAAATCGGAAGGCAGAGATATCCGGTTGAAGAAGCCTGTCTCCCGATACTAAAGATGGTAACCATCTTCAAAATCGGAAGGCAGCTTTGTTGGAGGGAGGAAGCCTGTCTCCCGATTCTAAAGATGGTAGCCATCTTCAAAATCGGAAGGCGGAGATATCCGGTTGAAGAAGCCTGTCTCCCGATTCTAAAGATGGTAGCCATCTTCAAAATCGGAAGGCAGAGATATCCGGTTGAAGAAGCCTGTCTCCCGATTCTAAAGATGGTAGCCATCTCTAAGATCGGAAGGCAGAGATATCCGGTTGAAGAAGCCTGTCTCCCGATTCTAAAGATGGTAGCCATCTTCAAAATTGGAAGGCAGAGATATCCGGTTGAAGAAGCCTGTCTCCCGATTCTAAAGATGGTAGCCATCTTTAAAATCGGAAGGCAGCTTTTTTGGAGGGATGAAGCCTGTCTCCCGATTCTAAAGATGGTAGCCATCTTCAAAATCGGAAGGCGGAGATATCCGGTTGAAGAAGCCTGTCTCCCGATTCTAAAGATGGTAGCCATCTTTAAAATCGGAAGGCGGAGATATCCGGTTGAAGAAGCCTGTCTCCCGATTCTAAAGATGGTAGCCATCTTCAAAATTGGAAGGCAGAGATATCCGGTTGAAGAAGCCTGTCTCCCGATTCTAAAGATGGTAGCCATCTCTAAGATCGGAAGGCAGAGATATCCGGTTGAAGAAGCCTGTCTCCCGATTCTAAAGATGGTAGCCATCTTCAAAATCGGAAGGCAGCTTTGCTGGAGGGAGGAAGCCTGTCTCCCGATTCTAAAGATGGTAGCCATCTTTAAAATCGGAAGGCAGCTTTGTTGGAGGGAGGAAGCCTGTCTCCCGATTCTAAAGATGGTAGCCATCTTCAAAATCGGAAGGCGGAGATATCCGGTTGAAGAAGCCTGTCTCCCGATTCTAAAGATGGTAGCCATCTTCAAAATCGGAAGGCAGAGATATCCGGTTGAAGAAGCCTGTCTCCCGATACTAAAGATGGTAACCATCTTCAAAATCGGAAGGCAGCTTTGTTGGAGGGAGGAAGCCTGTCTCCCGATTCTAAAGATGGTAGCCATCTTCAAAATCGGAAGGCGGAGATATCCGGTTGAAGAAGCCTGTCTCCCGATTCTAAAGATGGTAGCCATCTTCAAAATCGGAAGGCAGAGATATCCGGTTGAAGAAGCCTGTCTCCCGATTCTAAAGATGGTAGCCATCTCTAAGATCGGAAGGCAGAGATATCCGGTTGAAGAAGCCTGTCTCCCGATTCTAAAGATGGTAGCCATCTCTAAGATCGGAAGGCAGAGATATCCGGTTGAAGAAGCCTGTCTCCCGATTCTAAAGATGGTAGCCATCTTCAAAATCGGAAGGCAGAGATATCCGGTTGAAGAAGCCTGTCTCCCGATACTAAAGATGGTAACCATCTTCAAAATCGGAAGGCAGAGATATCCGGTTGAAGAAGCCTGTCTCCCGATACTAAAGATGGTAACCATCTTCAAAATCGGAAGGCAGCTTTGTTGGAGGGAGGAAGCCTGTCTCCCGATTCTAAAGATGGTAGCCATCTTCAAAATCGGAAGGCGGAGATATCCGGTTGAAGAAGCCTGTCTCCCGATTCTAAAGATGGTAACCATCTTCAAAATCGGAAGGCAGCTTTGTTGGAGGGAGGAAGCCTGTCTCCCGATTCTAAAGATGGTAGCCATCTTTAAAATCGGAAGGCAGAGATATCCGGTTGAAGAAGCCTGTCTCCCGATACTAAAGATGGTAGCCATCTTCAAAATCGGAAGGCGGAGATATCCGGTTGAAGAAGCCTGTCTCCCGATTCTAAAGATGGTAGCCATCTTCAAAATCGGAAGGCAGAGATATCCGGTTGAAGAAGCCTGTCTCCCGATTCTAAAGATGGTAGCCATCTCTAAGATCGGAAGGCAGAGATATCCGGTTGAAGAAGCCTGTCTCCCGATTCTAAAGATGGTAGCCATCTTCAAAATCGGAAGGCAGAGATATCCGGTTGAAGAAGCCTGTCTCCCGATACTAAAGATGGTAACCATCTTCAAAATCGGAAGGCAGAGATATCCGGTTGAAGAAGCCTGTCTCCCGATACTAAAGATGGTAACCATCTTCAAAATCGGAAGGCAGCTTTGTTGGAGGGAGGAAGCCTGTCTCCCGATTCTAAAGATGGTAGCCATCTTCAAAATCGGAAGGCGGAGATATCCGGTTGAAGAAGCCTGTCTCCCGATTCTAAAGATGGTAGCCATCTTCAAAATCGGAAGGCAGAGATATCCGGTTGAAGAAGCCTGTCTCCCGATACTAAAGATGGTAACCATCTTCAAAATCGGAAGGCAGCTTTGTTGGAGGGAGGAAGCCTGTCTCCCGATTCTAAAGATGGTAGCCATCTTCAAAATCGGAAGGCGGAGATATCCGGTTGAAGAAGCCTGTCTCCCGATTCTAAAGATGGTAGCCATCTTCAAAATCGGAAGGCAGAGATATCCGGTTGAAGAAGCCTGTCTCCCGATTCTAAAGATGGTAGCCATCTCTAAGATCGGAAGGCAGAGATATCCGGTTGAAGAAGCCTGTCTCCCGATTCTAAAGATGGTAGCCATCTTCAAAATTGGAAGGCAGAGATATCCGGTTGAAGAAGCCTGTCTCCCGATTCTAAAGATGGTAGCCATCTTTAAAATCGGAAGGCAGCTTTTTTGGAGGGATGAAGCCTGTCTCCCGATTCTAAAGATGGTAGCCATCTTCAAAATCGGAAGGCGGAGATATCCGGTTGAAGAAGCCTGTCTCCCGATTCTAAAGATGGTAGCCATCTTTAAAATCGGAAGGCGGAGATATCCGGTTGAAGAAGCCTGTCTCCCGATTCTAAAGATGGTAGCCATCTTCAAAATTGGAAGGCAGAGATATCCGGTTGAAGAAGCCTGTCTCCCGATTCTAAAGATGGTAGCCATCTCTAAGATCGGAAGGCAGAGATATCCGGTTGAAGAAGCCTGTCTCCCGATTCTAAAGATGGTAGCCATCTTCAAAATCGGAAGGCAGCTTTGCTGGAGGGAGGAAGCCTGTCTCCCGATTCTAAAGATGGTAGCCATCTTTAAAATCGGAAGGCAGCTTTTTTGGAGGGATGAAGCCTGTCTCCCGATTCTAAAGATGGTAGCCATCTTCAAAATCGGAAGGCGGAGATATCCGGTTGAAGAAGCCTGTCTCCCGATTCTAAAGATGGTAGCCATCTTTAAAATCGGAAGGCGGAGATATCCGGTTGAAGAAGCCTGTCTCCCTATTCTAAAGATGGTAGCCATCTTCAAAATTGGAAGGCAGAGATATCCGGTTGAAGAAGCCTGTCTCCCGATTCTAAAGATGGTAGCCATCTCTAAGATCGGAAGGCAGAGATATCCGGTTGAAGAAGCCTGTCTCCCGATTCTAAAGATGGTAGCCATCTTCAAAATCGGAAGGCAGAGATATCCGGTTGAAGAAGCCTGTCTCCCGATTCTAAAGATGGTAGCCATCTTCAAAATCGGAAGGCAGCTTTGCTGGAGGGAGGAAGCCTGTCTCCCGATTCTAAAGATGGTAGCCATCTTTAAAATCGGAAGGCAGCTTTTTTGGAGGGATGAAGCCTGTCTCCCGATTCTAAAGATGGTAGCCATCTTCAAAATCGGAAGGCGGAGATATCCGGTTGAAGAAGCCTGTCTCCCGATTCTAAAGATGGTAGCCATCTTTAAAATCGGAAGGCGGAGATATCCGGTTGAAGAAGCCTGTCTCCCGATTCTAAAGATGGTAGCCATCTTCAAAATTGGAAGGCAGAGATATCCGGTTGAAGAAGCCTGTCTCCCGATTCTAAAGATGGTAGCCATCTTTAAAATCGGAAGGCAGCTTTTTTGGAGGGATGAAGCCTGTCTCCCGATTCTAAAGATGGTAGCCATCTTCAAAATCGGAAGGCGGAGATATCCGGTTGAAGAAGCCTGTCTCCCGATTCTAAAGATGGTAGCCATCTTCAAAATCGGAAGGCAGAGATATCCGGTTGAAGAAGCCTGTCTCCCGATTCTAAAGATGGTAGCCATCTTTAAAATCGGAAGGCAGAGATATCCGGTTGAAGAAGCCTGTCTCCCGATTCTAAAGATGGTAGCCATCTTTAAAATCGGAAGGCAGCTTTGTTGGACGGAGGAAGCCTGTCTCCCGATTCTAAAGATGGTAGCCATCTTCAAAATCGGAAGGCAGAGATATCCGGTTGAAGAAGCCTGTCTCCCGATACTAAAGATGGTAACCATCTTCAAAATCGGAAGGCAGCTTTGTTGGAGGGAGGAAGCCTGTCTCCCGATTCTAAAGATGGTAGCCATCTTTAAAATCGGAAGGCAGAGATATCCGGTTGAAGAAGCCTGTCTCCCGATACTAAAGATGGTAACCATCTTCAAAATCGGAAGGCAGCTTTTTTGGAGGGATGAAGCCTGTCTCCCGATTCTAAAGATGGTAGCCATCTTCAAAATCGGAAGGCGGAGATATCCGGTTGAAGAAGCCTGTCTCCCGATTCTAAAGATGGTAGCCATCTTTAAAATCGGAAGGCAGAGATATCCGGTTGAAGAAGCCTGTCTCCCGATTCTAAAGATGGTAGCCATCTTCAAAATCGGAAGGCAGCTTTGCTGGAGGGAGGAAGCCTGTCTCCCGATTCTAAAGATGGTAGCCATCTTTAAAATCGGAAGGCAGCTTTTTTGGAGGGATGAAGCCTGTCTCCCGATTCTAAAGATGGTAGCCATCTTCAAAATCGGAAGGCGGAGATATCCGGTTGAAGAAGCCTGTCTCCCGATTCTAAAGATGGTAGCCATCTTTAAAATCGGAAGGCGGAGATATCCGGTTGAAGAAGCCTGTCTCCCGATTCTAAAGATGGTAACCATCTTCAAAATCGGAAGGCAGCTTTGTTGGAGGGAGGAAGCCTGTCTCCCGATTCTAAAGATGGTAGCCATCTTTAAAATCGGAAGGCAGAGATATCCGGTTGAAGAAGCCTGTCTCCCGATACTAAAGATGGTAACCATCTTCAAAATCGGAAGGCAGCTTTTTTGGAGGGATGAAGCCTGTCTCCCGATTCTAAAGATGGTAGCCATCTTCAAAATCGGAAGGCGGAGATATCCGGTTGAAGAAGCCTGTCTCCCGATTCTAAAGATGGTAGCCATCTTTAAAATCGGAAGGCAGAGATATCCGGTTGAAGAAGCCTGTCTCCCGATTCTAAAGATGGTAGCCATCTTCAAAATCGGAAGGCAGCTTTGCTGGAGGGAGGAAGCCTGTCTCCCGATTCTAAAGATGGTAGCCATCTTTAAAATCGGAAGGCAGCTTTTTTGGAGGGATGAAGCCTGTCTCCCGATTCTAAAGATGGTAGCCATCTTCAAAATCGGAAGGCGGAGATATCCGGTTGAAGAAGCCTGTCTCCCGATTCTAAAGATGGTAGCCATCTTTAAAATCGGAAGGCGGAGATATCCGGTTGAAGAAGCCTGTCTCCCGATTCTAAAGATGGTAGCCATCTTCAAAATTGGAAGGCAGAGATATCCGGTTGAAGAAGCCTGTCTCCCGATTCTAAAGATGGTAGCCATCTCTAAGATCGGAAGGCAGAGATATCCGGTTGAAGAAGCCTGTCTCCCGATTCTAAAGATGGTAGCCATCTTTAAAATCGGAAGGCAGCTTTTTTGGAGGGATGAAGCCTGTCTCCCGATTCTAAAGATGGTAGCCATCTTCAAAATCGGAAGGCGGAGATATCCGGTTGAAGAAGCCTGTCTCCCGATTCTAAAGATGGTAGCCATCTTCAAAATCGGAAGGCAGAGATATCCGGTTGAAGAAGCCTGTCTCCCGATTCTAAAGATGGTAGCCATCTTTAAAATCGGAAGGCAGAGATATCCGGTTGAAGAAGCCTGTCTCCCGATTCTAAAGATGGTAGCCATCTTTAAAATCGGAAGGCAGCTTTGTTGGACGGAGGAAGCCTGTCTCCCGATTCTAAAGATGGTAGCCATCTTTAAAATCGGAAGGCAGAGATATCCGGTTGAAGAAGCCTGTCTCCCGATACTAAAGATGGTAACCATCTTCAAAATCGGAAGGCAGCTTTTTTGGAGGGATGAAGCCTGTCTCCCGATTCTAAAGATGGTAGCCATCTTCAAAATCGGAAGGCGGAGATATCCGGTTGAAGAAGCCTGTCTCCCGATTCTAAAGATGGTAGCCATCTTTAAAATCGGAAGGCAGCTTTGTTGGACGGAGGAAGCCTGTCTCCCGATTCTAAAGATGGTAGCCATCTTTAAAATCGGAAGGCAGCTTTGTTGGAGGGATGAAGCCTGTCTCCCGATTCTAAAGATGGTAGCCATCTTTAAAATCGGAAGGCAGAGATATCCGGTTGAAGAAGCCTGTCTCCCGATTCTAAAGATGGTAGCCATCTTCAAAATCGGAAGGCAGAGATATCCGGTTGAAGAAGCCTGTCTCCCGATACTAAAGATGGTAACCATCTTCAAAATCGGAAGGCAGCTTTGTTGGAGGGAGGAAGCCTGTCTCCCGATTCTAAAGATGGTAGCCATCTTTAAAATCGGAAGGCAGAGATATCCGGTTGAAGAAGCCTGTCTCCCGATACTAAAGATGGTAGCCATCTTCAAAATCGGAAGGCGGAGATATCCGGTTGAAGAAGCCTGTCTCCCGATTCTAAAGATGGTAGCCATCTTCAAAATCGGAAGGCAGAGATATCCGGTTGAAGAAGCCTGTCTCCCGATTCTAAAGATGGTAGCCATCTCTAAGATCGGAAGGCAGAGATATCCGGTTGAAGAAGCCTGTCTCCCGATACTAAAGATGGTAACCATCTTCAAAATCGGAAGGCAGAGATATCCGGTTGAAGAAGCCTGTCTCCCGATACTAAAGATGGTAACCATCTTCAAAATCGGAAGGCAGCTTTGTTGGAGGGAGGAAGCCTGTCTCCCGATTCTAAAGATGGTAGCCATCTTCAAAATCGGAAGGCGGAGATATCCGGTTGAAGAAGCCTGTCTCCCGATTCTAAAGATGGTAGCCATCTTCAAAATCGGAAGGCAGAGATATCCGGTTGAAGAAGCCTGTCTCCCGATACTAAAGATGGTAACCATCTTCAAAATCGGAAGGCAGCTTTGTTGGAGGGAGGAAGCCTGTCTCCCGATTCTAAAGATGGTAGCCATCTTCAAAATCGGAAGGCGGAGATATCCGGTTGAAGAAGCCTGTCTCCCGATTCTAAAGATGGTAGCCATCTTCAAAATCGGAAGGCAGAGATATCCGGTTGAAGAAGCCTGTCTCCCGATTCTAAAGATGGTAGCCATCTCTAAGATCGGAAGGCAGAGATATCCGGTTGAAGAAGCCTGTCTCCCGATTCTAAAGATGGTAGCCATCTTCAAAATTGGAAGGCAGAGATATCCGGTTGAAGAAGCCTGTCTCCCGATTCTAAAGATGGTAGCCATCTTTAAAATCGGAAGGCAGCTTTGTTGGAGGGAGGAAGCCTGTCTCCCGATTCTAACGATGGTAGCCATCTTTAAAATCGGAAGGCAGAGATATCCGGTTGAAGAAGCCTGTCTCCCGATACTAAAGATGGTAGCCATCTTCAAAATCGGAAGGCGGAGATATCCGGTTGAAGAAGCCTGTCTCCCGATTCTAAAGATGGTAGCCATCTTCAAAATCGGAAGGCAGAGATATCCGGTTGAAGAAGCCTGTCTCCCGATTCTAAAGATGGTAGCCATCTCTAAGATCGGAAGGCAGAGATATCCGGTTGAAGAAGCCTGTCTCCCGATACTAAAGATGGTAACCATCTTCAAAATCGGAAGGCAGAGATATCCGGTTGAAGAAGCCTGTCTCCCGATACTAAAGATGGTAACCATCTTCAAAATCGGAAGGCAGCTTTGTTGGAGGGAGGAAGCCTGTCTCCCGATTCTAAAGATGGTAGCCATCTTCAAAATCGGAAGGCGGAGATATCCGGTTGAAGAAGCCTGTCTCCCGATTCTAAAGATGGTAGCCATCTTCAAAATCGGAAGGCAGAGATATCCGGTTGAAGAAGCCTGTCTCCCGATACTAAAGATGGTAACCATCTTCAAAATCGGAAGGCAGCTTTGTTGGAGGGAGGAAGCCTGTCTCCCGATTCTAAAGATGGTAGCCATCTTCAAAATCGGAAGGCGGAGATATCCGGTTGAAGAAGCCTGTCTCCCGATTCTAAAGATGGTAGCCATCTTCAAAATCGGAAGGCAGAGATATCCGGTTGAAGAAGCCTGTCTCCCGATTCTAAAGATGGTAGCCATCTCTAAGATCGGAAGGCAGAGATATCCGGTTGAAGAAGCCTGTCTCCCGATTCTAAAGATGGTAGCCATCTTCAAAATTGGAAGGCAGAGATATCCGGTTGAAGAAGCCTGTCTCCCGATTCTAAAGATGGTAGCCATCTTTAAAATCGGAAGGCAGCTTTTTTGGAGGGATGAAGCCTGTCTCCCGATTCTAAAGATGGTAGCCATCTTCAAAATCGGAAGGCGGAGATATCCGGTTGAAGAAGCCTGTCTCCCGATTCTAAAGATGGTAGCCATCTTTAAAATCGGAAGGCGGAGATATCCGGTTGAAGAAGCCTGTCTCCCGATTCTAAAGATGGTAGCCATCTTCAAAATTGGAAGGCAGAGATATCCGGTTGAAGAAGCCTGTCTCCCGATTCTAAAGATGGTAGCCATCTCTAAGATCGGAAGGCAGAGATATCCGGTTGAAGAAGCCTGTCTCCCGATTCTAAAGATGGTAGCCATCTTCAAAATCGGAAGGCAGCTTTGCTGGAGGGAGGAAGCCTGTCTCCCGATTCTAAAGATGGTAGCCATCTTTAAAATCGGAAGGCAGCTTTTTTGGAGGGATGAAGCCTGTCTCCCGATTCTAAAGATGGTAGCCATCTTCAAAATCGGAAGGCGGAGATATCCGGTTGAAGAAGCCTGTCTCCCGATTCTAAAGATGGTAGCCATCTTTAAAATCGGAAGGCGGAGATATCCGGTTGAAGAAGCCTGTCTCCCTATTCTAAAGATGGTAGCCATCTTCAAAATTGGAAGGCAGAGATATCCGGTTGAAGAAGCCTGTCTCCCGATTCTAAAGATAGTAGCCATCTCTAAGATCGGAAGGCAGAGATATCCGGTTGAAGAAGCCTGTCTCCCGATTCTAAAGATGGTAGCCATCTTCAAAATCGGAAGGCAGAGATATCCGGTTGAAGAAGCCTGTCTCCCGATTCTAAAGATGGTAGCCATCTTCAAAATCGGAAGGCAGCTTTGCTGGAGGGAGGAAGCCTGTCTCCCGATTCTAAAGATGGTAGCCATCTTTAAAATCGGAAGGCAGCTTTTTTGGAGGGATGAAGCCTGTCTCCCGATTCTAAAGATGGTAGCCATCTTCAAAATCGGAAGGCGGAGATATCCGGTTGAAGAAGCCTGTCTCCCGATTCTAAAGATGGTAGCCATCTTTAAAATCGGAAGGCGGAGATATCCGGTTGAAGAAGCCTGTCTCCCGATTCTAAAGATGGTAGCCATCTTCAAAATTGGAAGGCAGAGATATCCGGTTGAAGAAGCCTGTCTCCCGATTCTAAAGATGGTAGCCATCTCTAAGATCGGAAGGCAGAGATATCCGGTTGAAGAAGCCTGTCTCCCGATTCTAAAGATGGTAGCCATCTTTAAAATCGGAAGGCAGCTTTTTTGGAGGGATGAAGCCTGTCTCCCGATTCTAAAGATGGTAGCCATCTTCAAAATCGGAAGGCGGAGATATCCGGTTGAAGAAGCCTGTCTCCCGATTCTATAGATGGTAGCCATCTTCAAAATCGGAAGGCAGAGATATCCGGTTGAAGAAGCCTGTCTCCCGATTCTAAAGATGGTAGCCATCTTTAAAATCGGAAGGCAGAGATATCCGGTTGAAGAAGCCTGTCTCCCGATTCTAAAGATGGTAGCCATCTTTAAAATCGGAAGGCAGCTTTGTTGGACGGAGGAAGCCTGTCTCCCGATTCTAAAGATGGTAGCCATCTTCAAAATCGGAAGGCAGCTTTGTTGGAGGGATGAAGCCTGTCTCCCGATTCTAAAGATGGTAGCCATCTTCAAAATCGGAAGGCGGAGATATCCGGTTGAAGAAGCCTGTCTCCCGATTCTAAAGATGGTAGCCATCTTTAAAATCGGAAGGCAGCTTTGTTGGAGGGATGAAGCCTGTCTCCCGATTCTAAAGATGGTAGCCATCTTCAAAATCGGAAGGCGGAGATATCCGGTTGAAGAAGCCTGTCTCCCGATTCTAAAGATGGTAGCCATCTTTAAAATCGGAAGGCAGCTTTGTTGGACGGAGGAAGCCTGTCTCCCGATTCTAAAGATGGTAGCCATCTTTAAAATCGGAAGGCAGCTTTGTTGGAGGGAGGAAGCCTGTCTCCCGATTCTAAAGATGGTAGCCATCTCTAAGATCGGAAGGCAGCTTTGTTGGAGGGAGGAAGCCTGTCTCCCGATTCTAAAGATGGTAGCCATCTTTAAAATCGGAAGGCAGCTTTGTTGGAGGGATGAAGCCTGTCTCCCGATTCTAAAGATGGTAGCCATCTCTAAGATCGGAAGGCAGCTTTGTTGGAGGGAGGAAGCCTGTCTCCCGATTCTAAAGATGGTAGCCATCTCTAAGATCGGAAGGCAGCTTTGTTGGAGGGAGGAAGCCTGTCTCCCGATTCTAAAGATGGTAGCCATCTTTAAAATCGGAAGGCAGCTTTGTTGGAGGGATGAAGCCTGTCTCCCGATTCTAAAGATGGTAGCCATCTTTAAAATCGGAAGGCAGAGATATCCGGTTGAAGAAGCCTGTCTCCCGATTCTAAAGATGGTAGCCATCTTTAAAATCGGAAGGCAGCTTTTTTGGAGGGAGGAAGCCTGTCTCCCGATTCTAAAGATGGTAGCCATCTTTAAAATCGGAAGGCAGCTTTGCTGGAGGGAGGAAGCCTGTCTCCCGATTCTAAAGATGGTAGCCATCTTTAAAATCGGAAGGCGGAGATATCCGGTTGAAGAAGCCTGTCTCCCGATTCTAAAGATGGTAGCCATCTCTAAGATCGGAAGGCAGAGATATCCGGTTGAAGAAGCCTGTCTCCCGATTCTAAAGATGGTAGCCATCTTTAAAATCGGAAGGCAGCTTTGTTGGAGGGAGGAAGCCTGTCTCCCGATTCTAAAGATGGTAGCCATCTCTAAGATCGGAAGGCAGAGATATCCGGTTGAAGAAGCCTGTCTCCCGATTCTAAAGATGGTAGCCATCTTCAAAATCGGAAGGCAGCTTTGCTGGAGGGAGGAAGCCTGTCTCCCGATTCTAAAGATGGTAGCCATCTTTAAAATCGGAAGGCAGCTTTTTTGGAGGGATGAAGCCTGTCTCCCGATTCTAAAGATGGTAGCCATCTTCAAAATCGGAAGGCGGAGATATCCGGTTGAAGAAGCCTGTCTCCCGATTCTAAAGATGGTAGCCATCTTTAAAATCGGAAGGCGGAGATATCCGGTTGAAGAAGCCTGTCTCCCGATTCTAAAGATGGTAGCCATCTTCAAAATTGGAAGGCAGAGATATCCGGTTGAAGAAGCCTGTCTCCCGATTCTAAAGATGGTAGCCATCTTCAAAATCGGAAGGCAGAGATATCCGGTTGAAGAAGCCTGTCTCCCGATACTAAAGATGGTAACCATCTTCAAAATCGGAAGGCAGCTTTGTTGGAGGGAGGAAGCCTGTCTCCCGATTCTAAAGATGGTAGCCATCTTTAAAATCGGAAGGCAGAGATATCCGGTTGAAGAAGCCTGTCTCCCGATACTAAAGATGGTAACCATCTTCAAAATCGGAAGGCAGAGATATCCGGTTGAAGAAGCCTGTCTCCCGATACTAAAGATGGTAACCATCTTCAAAATCGGAAGGCAGCTTTTTTGGAGGGATGAAGCCTGTCTCCCGATTCTAAAGATGGTAGCCATCTTCAAAATCGGAAGGCGGAGATATCCGGTTGAAGAAGCCTGTCTCCCGATTCTAAAGATGGTAGCCATCTTCAAAATCGGAAGGCAGAGATATCCGGTTGAAGAAGCCTGTCTCCCGATTCTAAAGATGGTAACCATCTTCAAAATCGGAAGGCAGCTTTTTTGGAGGGATGAAGCCTGTCTCCCGATTCTAAAGATGGTAGCCATCTTCAAAATCGGAAGGCGGAGATATCCGGTTGAAGAAGCCTGTCTCCCGATTCTAAAGATGGTAGCCATCTTCAAAATCGGAAGGCAGAGATATCCGGTTGAAGAAGCCTGTCTCCCGATACTAAAGATGGTAACCATCTTCAAAATCGGAAGGCAGAGATATCCGGTTGAAGAAGCCTGTCTCCCGATACTAAAGATGGTAACCATCTTCAAAATCGGAAGGCAGCTTTTTTGGAGGGATGAAGCCTGTCTCCCGATTCTAAAGATGGTAGCCATCTTCAAAATCGGAAGGCGGAGATATCCGGTTGAAGAAGCCTGTCTCCCGATTCTAAAGATGGTAGCCATCTTCAAAATCGGAAGGCAGAGATATCCGGTTGAAGAAGCCTGTCTCCCGATTCTAAAGATGGTAGCCATCTTTAAAATCGGAAGGCAGCTTTGTTGGACGGAGGAAGCCTGTCTCCCGATTCTAAAGATGGTAGCCATCTTCAAAATCGGAAGGCAGCTTTGTTGGAGGGATGAAGCCTGTCTCCCGATTCTAAAGATGGTAGCCATCTTCAAAATCGGAAGGCGGAGATATCCGGTTGAAGAAGCCTGTCTCCCGATTCTAAAGATGGTAGCCATCTTTAAAATCGGAAGGCAGCTTTGTTGGACGGAGGAAGCCTGTCTCCCGATTCTAAAGATGGTAGCCGTCTTTAAAATCGGAAGGCAGCTTTGTTGGAGGGAGGAAGCCTGTCTCCCGATTCTAAAGATGGTAGCCATCTCTAAGATCGGAAGGCAGCTTTGTTGGAGGGAGGAAGCCTGTCTCCCGATTCTAAAGATGGTAGCCATCTTTAAAATCGGAAGGCAGCTTTGTTGGAGGGATGAAGCCTGTCTCCCGATTCTAAAGATGGTAGCCATCTTTAAAATCGGAAGGCAGAGATATCCGGTTGAAGAAGCCTGTCTCCCGATTCTAAAGATGGTAGCCATCTTCAAAATCGGAAGGCAGAGATATCCGGTTGAAGAAGCCTGTCTCCCGATACTAAAGATGGTAACCATCTTCAAAATCGGAAGGCAGCTTTGTTGGAGGGAGGAAGCCTGTCTCCCGATTCTAAAGATGGTAGCCATCTTTAAAATCGGAAGGCAGAGATATCCGGTTGAAGAAGCCTGTCTCCCGATACTAAAGATGGTAGCCATCTTCAAAATCGGAAGGCGGAGATATCCGGTTGAAGAAGCCTGTCTCCCGATTCTAAAATGGTAGCCATCTTCAAAATCGGAAGGCAGAGATATCCGGTTGAAGAAGCCTGTCTCCCGATTCTAAAGATGGTAGCCATCTCTAAGATCGGAAGGCAGAGATATCCGGTTGAAGAAGCCTGTCTCCCGATTCTAAAGATGGTAGCCATCTTCAAAATCGGAAGGCAGAGATATCCGGTTGAAGAAGCCTGTCTCCCGATACTAAAGATGGTAACCATCTTCAAAATCGGAAGGCAGAGATATCCGGTTGAAGAAGCCTGTCTCCCGATACTAAAGATGGTAACCATCTTCAAAATCGGAAGGCAGCTTTGTTGGAGGGAGGAAGCCTGTCTCCCGATTCTAAAGATGGTAGCCATCTTCAAAATCGGAAGGCGGAGATATCCGGTTGAAGAAGCCTGTCTCCCGATTCTAAAGATGGTAGCCATCTTCAAAATCGGAAGGCAGAGATATCCGGTTGAAGAAGCCTGTCTCCCGATTCTAAAATGGTAGCCATCTTCAAAATCGGAAGGCAGAGATATCCGGTTGAAGAAGCCTGTCTCCCGATTCTAAAGATGGTAGCCATCTCTAAGATCGGAAGGCAGAGATATCCGGTTGAAGAAGCCTGTCTCCCGATTCTAAAGATGGTAGCCATCTTCAAAATCGGAAGGCAGAGATATCCGGTTGAAGAAGCCTGTCTCCCGATACTAAAGATGGTAACCATCTTCAAAATCGGAAGGCAGAGATATCCGGTTGAAGAAGCCTGTCTCCCGATACTAAAGATGGTAACCATCTTCAAAATCGGAAGGCAGCTTTGTTGGAGGGAGGAAGCCTGTCTCCCGATTCTAAAGATGGTAGCCATCTTCAAAATCGGAAGGCGGAGATATCCGGTTGAAGAAGCCTGTCTCCCGATTCTAAAGATGGTAGCCATCTTCAAAATCGGAAGGCGGAGATATCCGGTTGAAGAAGCCTGTCTCCCGATTCTAAAGATGGTAGCCATCTTCAAAATCGGAAGGCAGAGATATCCGGTTGAAGAAGCCTGTCTCCCGATTCTAAAGATGGTAGCCATCTCTAAGATCGGAAGGCAGAGATATCCGGTTGAAGAAGCCTGTCTCCCGATTCTAAAGATGGTAGCCATCTTCAAAATTGGAAGGCAGAGATATCCGGTTGAAGAAGCCTGTCTCCCGATTCTAAAGATGGTAGCCATCTTTAAAATCGGAAGGCAGCTTTTTTGGAGGGATGAAGCCTGTCTCCCGATTCTAAAGATGGTAGCCATCTTCAAAATCGGAAGGCGGAGATATCCGGTTGAAGAAGCCTGTCTCCCGATTCTAAAGATGGTAGCCATCTTTAAAATCGGAAGGCGGAGATATCCGGTTGAAGAAGCCTGTCTCCCGATTCTAAAGATGGTAGCCATCTTCAAAATTGGAAGGCAGAGATATCCGGTTGAAGAAGCCTGTCTCCCGATTCTAAAGATGGTAGCCATCTCTAAGATCGGAAGGCAGAGATATCCGGTTGAAGAAGCCTGTCTCCCGATTCTAAAGATGGTAGCCATCTTCAAAATCGGAAGGCAGCTTTGCTGGAGGGAGGAAGCCTGTCTCCCGATTCTAAAGATGGTAGCCATCTTCAAAATCGGAAGGCGGAGATATCCGGTTGAAGAAGCCTGTCTCCCGATTCTAAAGATGGTAGCCATCTTCAAAATCGGAAGGCAGAGATATCCGGTTGAAGAAGCCTGTCTCCCGATTCTAAAGATGGTAGCCATCTTCAAAATCGGAAGGCAGCTTTGCTGGAGGGAGGAAGCCTGTCTCCCGATTCTAAAGATGGTAGCCATCTTTAAAATCGGAAGGCAGCTTTTTTGGAGGGATGAAGCCTGTCTCCCGATTCTAAAGATGGTAGCCATCTTCAAAATCGGAAGGCGGAGATATCCGGTTGAAGAAGCCTGTCTCCCGATTCTAAAGATGGTAGCCATCTTTAAAATCGGAAGGCGGAGATATCCGGTTGAAGAAGCCTGTCTCCCGATTCTAAAGATGGTAGCCATCTTCAAAATTGGAAGGCAGAGATATCCGGTTGAAGAAGCCTGTCTCCCGATTCTAAAGATGGTAGCCATCTTTAAAATCGGAAGGCAGCTTTTTTGGAGGGATGAAGCCTGTCTCCCGATTCTAAAGATGGTAGCCATCTTCAAAATCGGAAGGCGGAGATATCCGGTTGAAGAAGCCTGTCTCCCGATTCTAAAGATGGTAGCCATCTCTAAGATCGGAAGGCAGAGATATCCGGTTGAAGAAGCCTGTCTCCCGATTCTAAAGATGGTAGCCATCTTCAAAATCGGAAGGCAGAGATATCCGGTTGAAGAAGCCTGTCTCCCGATTCTAAAGATGGTAGCCATCTTCAAAATCGGAAGGCGGAGATATCCGGTTGAAGAAGCCTGTCTCCCGATTCTAAAGATGGTAGCCATCTCTAAGATCGGAAGGCAGAGATATCCGGTTGAAGAAGCCTGTCTCCCGATTCTAAAGATGGTAGCCATCTTCAAAATCGGAAGGCAGAGATATCCGGTTGAAGAAGCCTGTCTCCCGATTCTAAAGATGGTAGCCATCTTCAAAATCGGAAGGCAGCTTTGCTGGAGGGAGGAAGCCTGTCTCCCGATTCTAAAGATGGTAGCCATCTTTAAAATCGGAAGGCAGCTTTTTTGGAGGGATGAAGCCTGTCTCCCGATTCTAAAGATGGTAGCCATCTTCAAAATCGGAAGGCGGAGATATCCGGTTGAAGAAGCCTGTCTCCCGATTCTAAAGATGGTAGCCATCTTTAAAATCGGAAGGCGGAGATATCCGGTTGAAGAAGCCTGTCTCCCGATTCTAAAGATGGTAGCCATCTTCAAAATTGGAAGGCAGAGATATCCGGTTGAAGAAGCCTGTCTCCCGATTCTAAAGATGGTAGCCATCTTTAAAATCGGAAGGCAGAGATATCCGGTTGAAGAAGCCTGTCTCCCGATTCTAAAGATGGTAGCCATCTTCAAAATCGGAAGGCAGCTTTGTTGGACGGAGGAAGCCTGTCTCCCGATTCTAAAGATGGTAGCCATCTTCAAAATCGGAAGGCGGAGATATCCGGTTGAAGAAGCCTGTCTCCCGATTCTAAAGATGGTAGCCATCTTCAAAATCGGAAGGCAGCTTTGTTGGAGGGATGAAGCCTGTCTCCCGATTCTAAAGATGGTAGCCATCTTCAAAATCGGAAGGCGGAGATATCCGGTTGAAGAAGCCTGTCTCCCGATTCTAAAGATGGTAGCCATCTTTAAAATCGGAAGGCAGAGGGGAAGAGCTTGAGTTTTTTACGGAAGAGTTTGGGTTTTTTACGGAAGAGCTTGAGTTTTTTACGGAAGAGTTTCAGTTTTTTAAGGAAGAGTTTGAGTTTTTTACGGAAGAGTTTGAGTTTTTTACGGAAGAGTTTGGGTTTTTTACGGAAGAGTTTGGGTTTTTTACGGAAGAGCTTGAGTTTTTTACGGAAGAGTTTGAGTTTTTTAAGGAAGAGTTTGAGTTTTTTACGGAAGAGTTTGAGTTTTTTACGGAAGAGTTTGGGTTTTTTACGGAAGAGTTTGGGTTTTTTACGGAAGAGCTTGAGTTTTTTACGGAAGAGTTTGGGTTTTTTTACGCTGGTGGGCTCTTCCATGGATGCTCCTCCCGTCTCGTTAGGAACGAGTCCTATGTTTTAGGGATGAGTCCCATGTTTTAGGGATGAGTCCTATGTTTTAGGGATGAGTCCTATGTTTTAGGGATGAGTCCTGTGTTTTAGGGATGAGTCCCATGTTTTAGGGATGAGTCCCATGTTTTAGGGATGAGTCCCATGTTTTAGGGACGAGTCCTATGTTTTAGGGGATGGTTCGAATAACAGTTTGGGTTTTTTGCGGAAGAGTTTGGGTTTTTTACGGAAGAGTTTGGGTTTTTTACGCTGGTGGGCTCTTCCATGGATGCTCCTCCCGTCTCGTTAGGAACGAGTCCTATGTTTTAGGGATGAGCCCCATGTTTTTGGGATGAGCCCCATGTTTTAGGGATGAGTCCTATGTTTTAGGGATGAGTCCTGTGTTTTAGGGATGAGTCCCATGTTTTAGGGATGAGTCCTATGTTTTAGGGATGAGTCCTATGTTTTAGGGATGAGTCCTGTGTTTTAGGGATGAGTCCCATGTTTTAGGGATGAGTCCCATGTTTTAGGGATGAGTCCCATGTTTTAGGGACGAGTCCTATGTTTTAGGGGATGGTTCGAATAACAGTTTGGGTTTTTTGCGGAAGAGTTTGGGTTTTTTACGGAAGAGTTTGGGTTTTTTACGCTGGTGGGCTCTTCCATGGATGCTCCTCCCGTCTCGTTAGGAACGAGTCCTATGTTTTAGGGATGAGCCCCATGTTTTTGGGATGAGCCCCATGTTTTAGGGATGAGTCCTATGTTTTAGGGATGAGTCCTGTGTTTTAGGGATGAGTCCCATGTTTTAGGGACGAGTCCTATGTTTTAGGGGATGGTTCGAATAACAGTTTGGGTTTTTTGCGGAAGAGTTTGGGTTTTTTACGCTGGTGGGCTCTTCCATGGATGCTCCTCCCGTCTCGTTAGGAACGAGTCCTATGTTTTAGGGATGAGCCCCATGTTTTTGGGATGAGCCCCATGTTTTAGGGATGAGTCCTATGTTTTAGGGACGAGTCCTATGTTTTAGGGGATGGTTCGAATAACAGTTTGGGTTTTTTACGGAAGAGCTTGAGTTTTTTACGGAAGAGTTTGGGTTTTTTACGGAAGAGCTTGAGTTTTTTACGGAAGAGTTTGGGTTTTTTACGGAAGAGTTTGGGTTTTTTACGGAAGAGCTTGAGTTTTTTACGGAAGAGTTTGGGTTTTTTACGGAAGAGTTTGGGTTTTTTACGGAAGAGTTTGGGTTTTTTACGGAAGAGCTTGGGTTTTTTACGGAAGAGTTTGGGTTTTTTACGGAAGAGTTTGGGTTTTTTACGGAAGAGCTTGAGTTTTTTACGGAAGAGTTTGGGTTTTTTTACGCTGGTGGGCTCTTCCATGGATGCTCCTCCCGTCTCGTTAGGAACGAGTCCTATGTTTTAGGGATGAGCCCCATGTTTTAGGGACGAGTCCTATGTTTTAGGGATGAGTCCTATGTTTTAGGGATGAGTCCCATGTTTTAGGGATGAGTCCCATGTTTTAGGGATGAGTCCTATGTTTTAGGGATGAGTCCTATGTTTTAGGGACGAGTCCTATGTTTTAGGGACGAGTCCTATGTTTTAGGGACGAGTCCTATGTTTTAGGGACGAGTCCTATGTTTTAGGGACGAGTCCTATGTTTTAGGGACGAGTCCTATGTTTTAGGGATGAGTCCTATGTTTTAGGGATGAGTCCTATGTTTTAGGGATGAGTCCTATGTTTTAGGGATGAGTCCCATGTTTTAGGGACGAGTCCTATGTTTTAGGGATGAGTCCCATGTTTTAGGGATGAGTCCCATGTTTTAGGGATGAGTCCTATGTTTTAGGGACGAGTCCTATGTTTTAGGGACGAGTCCTATGTTTTAGGGACGAGTCCTATGTTTTAGGGGGTGGTTCGAATAACAGTTTGGGTTTTTTTACGGAAGAGTTTGAGTTTTTTACGCGGGTGGGTTCTTCCATGGATGCTCCTCCCGTCTCGTTAGGGACGAGTCCAATGTTTTAGGGATGAGTCCTATGTTTTAGGGATGAGTCCTATGTTTTAGGGACGAGTCCTATGTTTTAGGGATGAGCCCCATGTTTTAGGGACGAGTCCTATGTTTTAGGGATGAGTCCTATGTTTTAGGGATGAGTCCCATGTTTTAGGGATGAGTCCCATGTTTTAGGGATGAGTCCTATGTTTTAGGGATGAGTCCTATGTTTTAGGGACGAGTCCTATGTTTTAGGGCCGAGTCCTATGTTTTAGGGACGAGTCCTATGTTTTAGGGACGAGTCCTATGTTTTAGGGACGAGTCCTATGTTTTAGGGACGAGTCCTATGTTTTAGGGATGAGTCCTATGTTTCAGGGATGAGTCCCATGTTTTAGGGACGAGTCCTATGTTTTAGGGATGAGTCCCATGTTTTAGGGATGAGTCCCATGTTTTAGGGATGAGTCCTATGTTTTAGGGACGAGTCCTATGTTTTAGGGACGAGTCCTATGTTTTAGGGGGTGGTTCGAATAACAGTTTGGGTTTTTTTACGGAAGAGTTTGAGTTTTTTACGCGGGTGGGTTCTTCCATGGATGCTCCTCCCGTCTCGTTAGGGACGAGTCCAATGTTTTAGGGATGAGTCCTATGTTTTAGGGATGAGTCCTATGTTTTAGGGACGAGTCCTATGTTTTAGGGACGAGTCCTATGTTTTAGGGACGAGTCCTATGTTTTAGGGATGAGTCCTATGTTTTAGGGATGAGTCCTATGTTTTAGGGATGAGTCCTATGTTTTAGGGATGAGTCCAATGTTTTAGGGATGAGTCCTATGTTTTAGGGATGAGTCCTATGTTTTAGGGACGAGTCCTATGTTTTAGGGACGAGTCCTATGTTTTAGGGACGAGTCCTATGTTTTAGGGATGAGTCCTATGTTTTAGGGATGAGTCCTATGTTTTAGGGATGAGTCCTATGTTTTAGGGATGAGTCCTATGTTTTATGGACGAGTCCTATGTTTTAGGGACGAGTCCTATGTTTTAGGGACGAGTCCTATGTTTTAGGGCCGAGTCCTATGTTTTAGGGACGAGTCCTATGTTTTAGGGACGAGTCCTATGTTTTAGGGACGAGTCCTATGTTTTAGGGACGAGTCCTATGTTTTAGGGATGAGTCCTATGTTTCAGGGATGAGTCCCATGTTTTAGGGACGAGTCCTATGTTTTAGGGATGAGTCCCATGTTTTAGGGATGAGTCCCATGTTTTAGGGATGAGTCCTATGTTTTAGGGACGAGTCCTATGTTTTAGGGACGAGTCCTATGTTTTAGGGGGTGGTTCGAATAACAGTTTGGGTTTTTTTACGGAAGAGTTTGAGTTTTTTACGCGGGTGGGTTCTTCCATGGATGCTCCTCCCGTCTCGTTAGGGACGAGTCCAATGTTTTAGGGATGAGTCCTATGTTTTAGGGATGAGTCCTATGTTTTAGGGACGAGTCCTATGTTTTAGGGACGAGTCCTATGTTTTAGGGACGAGTCCTATGTTTTAGGGATGAGTCCTATGTTTTAGGGATGAGTCCTATGTTTTAGGGATGAGTCCTATGTTTTAGGGATGAGTCCTATGTTTTATGGACGAGTCCTATGTTTTAGGGACGAGTCCTATGTTTTAGGGACGAGTCCTATGTTTTAGGGCCGAGTCCTATGTTTTAGGGACGAGTCCTATGTTTTAGGGACGAGTCCTATGTTTTAGGGACGAGTCCTATGTTTTAGGGACGAGTCCTATGTTTTAGGGATGAGTCCTATGTTTCAGGGATGAGTCCCATGTTTTAGGGACGAGTCCTATGTTTTAGGGATGAGTCCCATGTTTTAGGGATGAGTCCCATGTTTTAGGGATGAGTCCTATGTTTTAGGGACGAGTCCTATGTTTTAGGGACGAGTCCTATGTTTTAGGGGGTGGTTCGAATAACAGTTTGGGTTTTTTTACGGAAGAGTTTGAGTTTTTTACGCGGGTGGGTTCTTCCATGGATGCTCCTCCCGTCTCGTTAGGGACGAGTCCAATGTTTTAGGGATGAGTCCTATGTTTTAGGGATGAGTCCTATGTTTTAGGGACGAGTCCTATGTTTTAGGGACGAGTCCTATGTTTTAGGGACGAGTCCTATGTTTTAGGGATGAGTCCTATGTTTTAGGGACGAGTCCTATGTTTTAGGGACGAGTCCTATGTTTTAGGGACGAGTCCTATGTTTTAGGGACGAGTCCTATGTTTTAGGGATGAGTCCTATGTTTTAGGGATGAGTCCTATGTTTTAGGGACGAGTCCTATGTTTTAGGGATGAGTCCTATGTTTTAGGGATGAGTCCTATGTTTTAGGGACGAGTCCTATGTTTTAGGGGATGGTTCGAATAACAGTTTGGGTTTTTTGCGGAAGAGTTTGGGTTTTTTACGGAAGAGTTTGGGTTTTTTACGGAAGAGTTTGAGTTTTTTACGCGGGTGGGTTCTTCCATGGATGCTCCTCCCGTCTCGTTAGGGACGAGTCCAATGTTTTAGGGATGAGTCCTATGTTTTAGGGATGAGTCCTATGTTTTAGGGACGAGTCCTATGTTTTAGGGACGAGTCCTATGTTTTAGGGACGAGTCCTATGTTTTAGGGATGAGTCCTATGTTTTAGGGACGAGTCCTATGTTTTAGGGATGAGTCCTATGTTTTAGGGATGAGTCCTATGTTTTAGGGATGAGTCCCATGTTTTAGGGATGAGTCCCATGTTTTAGGGATGAGTCCTATGTTTTAGGGACGAGTCCTATGTTTTAGGGACGAGTCCTATGTTTTAGGGGGTGGTTCGAATAACAGTTTGGGTTTTTTTTACGGAAGAGTTTGAGTTTTTTACGCGGGTGGGTTCTTCCATGGATGCTCCTCCCGTCTCGTTAGGGACGAGTCCAATGTTTTAGGGATGAGTCCTATGTTTTAGGGATGAGTCCTATGTTTTAGGGACGAGTCCTATGTTTTAGGGACGAGTCCTATGTTTTAGGGACGAGTCCTATGTTTTAGGGATGAGTCCTATGTTTTAGGGACGAGTCCTATGTTTTAGGGATGAGTCCTATGTTTTAGGGATGAGTCCTATGTTTTAGGGATGAGTCCTATGTTTTAGGGATGAGTCCTATGTTTTAGGGATGAGTCCTATGTTTTAGGGACGAGTCCTATGTTTTAGGGGATGGTTCGAATAACAGTTTGGGTTTTTTGCGGAAGAGTTTGGGTTTTTTACGGAAGAGTTTGGGTTTTTTACGGAAGAGTTTGGGTTTTTTACGGAAGAGCTTGGGTTTTTTACGGAAGAGTTTGGGTTTTTTACGGAAGAGTTTGGGTTTTTTACGGAAGAGCTTGAGTTTTTTACGGAAGAGTTTGGGTTTTTTTACGCTGGTGGGCTCTTCCATGGATGCTCCTCCCGTCTCGTTAGGAACGAGTCCTATGTTTTAGGGATGAGCCCCATGTTTTAGGGACGAGTCCTATGTTTTAGGGATGAGCCCCATGTTTTAGGGACGAGTCCTATGTTTTAGGGATGAGTCCTATATTTTAGGGATGAGTCCCATGTTTTAGGGATGAGTCCCATGTTTTAGGGATGAGTCCTATGTTTTAGGGATGAGTCCTATGTTTTAGGGACGAGTCCTATGTTTTAGGGACGAGTCCTATGTTTTAGGGACGAGTCCTATGTTTTAGGGACGAGTCCTATGTTTTAGGGACGAGTCCTATGTTTTAGGGACGAGTCCTATGTTTTAGGGGATGGTTCGAATAACAGTTTGGGTTTTTTACGGAAGAGTTTGAGTTTTTTACGGTAGAGTTTGGGTTTTTTACGCGGGTGGGTTCTTCCATGGATGCTCCTCCCGTGTCGTTAGGGATGAGTCCTATGTTTTAGGGACGAGTCCTATGTTTTAGGGATGAGTCCTATGTTTTAGGGATGAGTCCCATGTTTTAGGGATGAGTCCTATGTTTTAGGGATGAGTCCTATGTTTTAGGGACGAGTCCTATGTTTTAGGGACGAGTCCTATGTTTTAGGGACGAGTCCTATGTTTTAGGGGATGGTTCGAATAACAGTTTGGGTTTTTTACGGAAGAGTTTGAGTTTTTTACGGTAGAGTTTGGGTTTTTTACGCGGGTGGGTTCTTCCATGGATGCTCCTCCCGTGTCGTTAGGGATGAGTCCTATGTTTTAGGGACGAGTCCTATGTTTTAGGGATGAGTCCTATGTTTTAGGGATGAGTCCTATGTTTTAGGGATGAGTCCTATGTTTTAGGGATGAGTCCTATGTTTTAGGGATGAGTCCTATGTTTTAGGGATCAGTCCCATGTTTTAGGGATGAGTCCTATGTTTTAGGGATGAGTCCCATGTTTTAGGGATGAGTCCTATGTTTTAGGGATGAGTCCCATGTTTTAGGGATGAGTCCTATGTTTCAGGGATGAGTCCCATGTTTTAGGGACGAGTCCTATGTTTTAGGGATGAGTCCCATGTTTTAGGGATGAGTCCCATGTTTTAGGGATGAGTCCTATGTTTTAGGGACGAGTCCTATGTTTTAGGGACGAGTCCTATGTTTTAGGGGGTGGTTCGAATAACAGTTTGGGTTTTTTTACGGAAGAGTTTGAGTTTTTTACGCGGGTGGGTTCTTCCATGGATGCTCCTCCCGTCTCGTTAGGGACGAGTCCAATGTTTTAGGGATGAGTCCTATGTTTTAGGGATGAGTCCTATGTTTTAGGGACGAGTCCTATGTTTTAGGGACGAGTCCTATGTTTTAGGGACGAGTCCTATGTTTTAGGGATGAGTCCTATGTTTTAGGGACGAGTCCTATGTTTTAGGGACGAGTCCTATGTTTTAGGGACGAGTCCTATGTTTTAGGGACGAGTCCTATGTTTTAGGGATGAGTCCTATGTTTTAGGGATGAGTCCTATGTTTTAGGGACGAGTCCTATGTTTTAGGGATGAGTCCTATGTTTTAGGGATGAGTCCTATGTTTTAGGGACGAGTCCTATGTTTTAGGGGATGGTTCGAATAACAGTTTGGGTTTTTTGCGGAAGAGTTTGGGTTTTTTACGGAAGAGTTTGGGTTTTTTACGGAAGAGTTTGAGTTTTTTACGCGGGTGGGTTCTTCCATGGATGCTCCTCCCGTCTCGTTAGGGACGAGTCCAATGTTTTAGGGATGAGTCCTATGTTTTAGGGATGAGTCCTATGTTTTAGGGACGAGTCCTATGTTTTAGGGACGAGTCCTATGTTTTAGGGACGAGTCCTATGTTTTAGGGATGAGTCCTATGTTTTAGGGACGAGTCCTATGTTTTAGGGATGAGTCCTATGTTTTAGGGATGAGTCCTATGTTTTAGGGATGAGTCCCATGTTTTAGGGATGAGTCCCATGTTTTAGGGATGAGTCCTATGTTTTAGGGACGAGTCCTATGTTTTAGGGACGAGTCCTATGTTTTAGGGGGTGGTTCGAATAACAGTTTGGGTTTTTTTACGGAAGAGTTTGAGTTTTTTACGCGGGTGGGTTCTTCCATGGATGCTCCTCCCGTCTCGTTAGGGACGAGTCCAATGTTTTAGGGATGAGTCCTATGTTTTAGGGATGAGTCCTATGTTTTAGGGACGAGTCCTATGTTTTAGGGACGAGTCCTATGTTTTAGGGACGAGTCCTATGTTTTAGGGATGAGTCCTATGTTTTAGGGACGAGTCCTATGTTTTAGGGATGAGTCCTATGTTTTAGGGATGAGTCCTATGTTTTAGGGATGAGTCCTATGTTTTAGGGATGAGTCCTATGTTTTAGGGATGAGTCCTATGTTTTAGGGACGAGTCCTATGTTTTAGGGGATGGTTCGAATAACAGTTTGGGTTTTTTGCGGAAGAGTTTGGGTTTTTTTACGGAAGAGTTTGGGTTTTTTACGGAAGAGTTTGGGTTTTTTACGGAAGAGCTTGGGTTTTTTACGGAAGAGTTTGGGTTTTTTACGGAAGAGTTTGGGTTTTTTACGGAAGAGCTTGAGTTTTTTACGGAAGAGTTTGGGTTTTTTTACGCTGGTGGGCTCTTCCATGGATGCTCCTCCCGTCTCGTTAGGAACGAGTCCTATGTTTTAGGGATGAGCCCCATGTTTTAGGGACGAGTCCTATGTTTTAGGGATGAGCCCCATGTTTTAGGGACGAGTCCTATGTTTTAGGGATGAGTCCTATATTTTAGGGATGAGTCCCATGTTTTAGGGATGAGTCCCATGTTTTAGGGATGAGTCCTATGTTTTAGGGATGAGTCCTATGTTTTAGGGACGAGTCCTATGTTTTAGGGACGAGTCCTATGTTTTAGGGACGAGTCCTATGTTTTAGGGACGAGTCCTATGTTTTAGGGACGAGTCCTATGTTTTAGGGACGAGTCCTATGTTTTAGGGGATGGTTCGAATAACAGTTTGGGTTTTTTACGGAAGAGTTTGAGTTTTTTACGGTAGAGTTTGGGTTTTTTACGCGGGTGGGTTCTTCCATGGATGCTCCTCCCGTGTCGTTAGGGATGAGTCCTATGTTTTAGGGACGAGTCCTATGTTTTAGGGATGAGTCCTATGTTTTAGGGATGAGTCCCATGTTTTAGGGATGAGTCCTATGTTTTAGGGATGAGTCCTATGTTTTAGGGACGAGTCCTATGTTTTAGGGACGAGTCCTATGTTTTAGGGACGAGTCCTATGTTTTAGGGGATGGTTCGAATAACAGTTTGGGTTTTTTACGGAAGAGTTTGAGTTTTTTACGGTAGAGTTTGGGTTTTTTACGCGGGTGGGTTCTTCCATGGATGCTCCTCCCGTGTCGTTAGGGATGAGTCCTATGTTTTAGGGACGAGTCCTATGTTTTAGGGATGAGTCCTATGTTTTAGGGATGAGTCCTATGTTTTAGGGATGAGTCCTATGTTTTAGGGATGAGTCCTATGTTTTAGGGATGAGTCCTATGTTTTAGGGATCAGTCCCATGTTTTAGGGATGAGTCCTATGTTTTAGGGATGAGTCCCATGTTTTAGGGATGAGTCCTATGTTTTAGGGATGAGTCCCATGTTTTAGGGATGAGTCCTATGTTTTAGGGATGAGTCCCATTTTTTACGCTGGTGGTGGTTTCAGTGGGGTCGTGGAATGTTCCGAGGGGCTCTGCGGGGGACGCGTACTTTTTGTTACATTTTTTACGCTGGTGGTGGTTTCACTGGGGTCGTGGAATGTTCCGAGGGGCTTTGCGGTGGACGCGTACTTTTTGTTACATTTTTTACGCTGGTGGAATGTTCCGAGGGGCTCTTCGGTGGACGCGTACTTTTTGTTACATTTTTTACGCTGGTGGTGGATTCAGCGGGGTCGTGGAATGTTCCGAGGGGCTCTGCGGTGGACGCGTACTTTTTGTTACATTTTTTACGCTGGTGGTGGATTCAGCGGGGTCGTGGAATGTTCCGAGGGGCTCTGCGGTGGACGCGTACTTTTTGTTACATTTTTTACGCTGGTGGTGGATTCAGCGGGGTCGTGGAATGTTCCGAGGGGCTCTGCGGTGGACGCGTACTTTTTGTTACATTTTTTACGCTGGTGGTGGATTCAGCGGGGTCGTGGAATGTTCCGAGGGGCTCTGCGGTGGACGCGTACTTTTTGTTACATTTTTTACGCTGGTGGTGGTTTCACTGGGGTCTCCGGTGGACGCGTACTTTTTGTTACATTTTTTACGCTGGTGGTGTCTTCAGTGGGGTCGTGGAATGTTCCGAGGGGCTCTGCGGTGGACGCGTACTTTTTGTTACAATTTTTACGCTGGTGGTGGTTTCACTGGGGTCGTGGAATGTTCCGAGGGGCTTTGCGGTGGACGCGTACTTTTTGTTACATTTTTTACGCTGGTGGTGGTTTCACTGGGGTCTCCGGTGGACGCGTACTTTTTGTAACATTTTTTACGCTGGTGGAATGTTCCGAGGGGCTCTTCGGTGGACGCGTACTTTTTGTTACATTTTTTACGCTGGTGGTGGATTCAGCGGGGTCGTGGAATGTTCCGAGGGGCTCTGCGGTGGACGCGTACTTTTTGTTACATTTTTTACGCTGGTGGTGGTTTCACTGGGGTCTCCGGTGGACGCGTACTTTTCGTTACATTTTTTACGCTGGTGGTGTCTTCAGTGGGGTCGTGGAATGTTCCGAGGGGCTCTGCGGTGGACGCGTACTTTTTGTTACAATTTTTACGCTGGTGGTGGTTTCACTGGGGTCGTGGAATGTTCCGAGGGGCTTTGCGGTGGACGCGTACTTTTTGTTACATTTTTTACGCTGGTGGAATGTTCCGAGGGGCTCTTCGGTGGACGCGTACTTTTTGTTACATTTTTTACGCTGGTGGTGGATTCAGCGGGGTCGTGGAATGTTCCGAGGGGCTCTGCGGTGGACGCGTACTTTTTGTTACATTTTTTACGCTGGTGGTGGATTCAGCGGGGTCGTGGAATGTTCCGAGGGGCTCTGCGGTGGACGCGTACTTTTTGTTACATTTTTTACGCTGGTGGTGTCTTCAGTGGGGTCGTGGAATGTTCCGAGGGGCTCTTCGGTGGACGCGTACTTTTTGTTACATTTTTTACGCTGGTGGAATGTTCTGATTGGGTCTGCGGTGGACGCGTACTTTTTGTTACATTTTTTACGCTGGTGGAATGTTCTGATTGGGTCTGCGGTGGACGCGTACTTTTTGTTACATTTTTTACGCTGGTGGTGGTTTCACTGGGGTCTCCGGTGGACGCGTACTTTTTGTTACATTTTTTACGCTGGTGGTGTCTTCAGTGGGGTCGTGGAATGTTCCGAGGGGCTCTTCGGTGGACGCGTACTTTTTGTTACATTTTTTACGCTGGTGGAATGTTCTGATTGGGTCTGCGGTGGACGCGTACTTTTTGTTACATTTTTTACGCTGGTGGAATGTTCTGATTGGGTCTGCGGTGGACGCGTACTTTTTGTTACATTTTTTACGCTGGTGGTGGTTTCACTGGGGTCTCCGGTGGACGCGTAGTTTTTGTTACATTTTTTACGCTGGTGATGGATTCAGCAGGGTCGTGGAATGTTCCGAGGGGCTCTGCGGTGGACGCGTACTTTTTGTTACATTTTTTACGCTGGTGGAATGTTCTGATTGGGTCTGCGGTGGACGCGTACTTTTTGTTACATTTTTTACGCTGGTGGTGGTTTCACTGGGGTCTCCGGTGGACGCGTACTTTTTGTTACATTTTTTACGCTGGTGGAATGTTCTGATTGGGTCTGCGGTGGACGCGTACTTTTTGTTACATTTTTTACGCTGGTGGTGTCTTCAGTGGGGTCGTGGAATGTTCCGAGGGGCTTTGCGGTGGACGCGTACTTTTTGTTACATTTTTTACGCTGGTGGTGGTTTCACTGGGGTCTCCGGTGGACGCGTACTTTTTGTTACATTTTTTACGCTGGTGGTGTCTTCAGTGGGGTCGTAGAATGTTCCGAGGGGCTCTGCGGTGGACGCGTACTTTTTGTTACATTTTTTACGCTGGTGGTGGTTTCACTGGGGTCTCCGGTGGACGCGTACTTTTTGTTACATTTTTTACGCTGGTGGAATGTTCTGATTGGGTCTGCGGTGGACGCGTACTTTTTGTTACATTTTTTACGCTGGTGGTGTCTTCAGTGGGGTCGTAGAATGTTCCGAGGGGCTCTGCGGTGGACGCGTACTTTTTGTTACATTTTTTACGCTGGTGGTGGTTTCACTGGGGTCTCCGGTGGACGCGTACTTTTTGTTACATTTTTTACGCTGGTGGTGTCTTCAGTGGGGTCGTGGAATGTTCCGAGGGGCTCTTCGGTGGACGCGTACTTTTTGTTACATTTTTTACGCTGGTGGTGGATTCAGCGGGGTCGTGGAATGTTCCGAGGGGCTCTGCGGTGGACGCGTACTTTTTGTTACATTTTTTACGCTGGTGGTGGTTTCACTGGGGTCTCCGGTGGACGCGTACTTTTTGTTACATTTTTTACGCTGGTGGTGTCTTCAGTGGGGTCGTGGAATGTTCCGAGGGGCTCTTCGGTGGACGCGTACTTTTTGTTACATTTTTTACGCTGGTGGTGTCTTCAGTGGGGTCGTGGAATGTTCCGAGGGGCTTTGCGGTGGACGCGTACTTTTTGTTACATTTTTTACGCTGGTGGTGGTTTCACTGGGGTCTCCGGTGGACGCGTACTTTTTGTTACATTTTTTACGCTGGTGGTGGTTTCACTGGGGTCTCCGGTGGACGCGTACTTTTTGTTACATTTTTTACGCTGGTGGTGGATTCAGCGGGGTCGTGGAATGTTCCGAGGGGCTCTGCGGTGGACGCGTACTTTTTGTTACATTTTTTACGCTGGTGGTGGTTTCACTGGGGTCTCCGGTGGACGCGTACTTTTTGTTACATTTTTTACGCTGGTGGTGGATTCAGCGGGGTCGTGGAATGTTCCGAGGGGCTCTTCGGTGGACGCGTACTTTTTGTTACATTTTTTACGCTGGTGGAATGTTCTGATTGGGTCTGCGGTGGACGCGTACTTTTTGTTACATTTTTTACGCTGGTGGAATGTTCCGAGGGGCTCTTCGGTGGACGCGTACTTTTTGTTACATTTTTTACGCTGGTGGAATGTTCCTAGGGGCTTTGCGGTGGACGCGTACTTTTTGTTACATTTTTTACGCTGGTGGTGGATTCAGCGGGGTCGTGGAATGTTCCGAGGGGCTTTGCGGTGGACGCGTACTTTTTGTTACATTTTTTACGCCGGTGGTGGTTTCACTGGGGTCTCCGGTGGACGCGTACTTTTTGTTACATTTTTTACGCTGGTGGTGGTTTCACTGGGGTCTCCGGTGGACGCGTACTTTTTGTTACATTTTTTACGCTGGTGGTGGATTCAGCGGGGTCGTGGAATGTTCCGAGGGGCTTTGCGGTGGACGCGTACTTTTTGTTACATTTTTTACGCTGGTGGAATGTTCTGATTGGGTCTGCGGTGGACGCGTACTTTTTGTTACATTTTTTACGCTGGTGGAATGTTCTGATTGGGTCTGCGGTGGACGCGTACTTTTTGTTACATTTTTTACGCTGGTGGAATGTTCTGATTGGGTCTGCGGTGGACGCGTACTTTTTGTTACATTTTTTACGCTGGTGGTGGTTTCACTGGGGTCTCCGGTGGACGCGTACTTTTTGTTACATTTTTTACGCTGGTGGTGGTTTCACTGGGGTCTCCGGTGGACGCGTACTTTTTGTTACATTTTTTACGCTGGTGATGGATTCAGCAGGGTCGTGGAATGTTCCGAGGGGCTCAGCGGTGGACGCGTACTTTTTGTTACATTTTTTACGCTGGTGGAATGTTCTGATTGGGTCTGCGGTGGACGCGTACTTTTTGTTACATTTTTTACGCTGGTGGTGTCTTCAGTGGGGTCGTGGAATGTTCCGGGGGGCTTTGCGGTGGACGCGTACTTTTTGTTACATTTTTTACGCTGGTGATGGATTCAGCAGGGTCGTGGAATGTTCCGAGGGGCTCTGCGGTGGACGCGTACTTTTTGTTACATTTTTTACGCTGGTGGAATGTTCTGATTGGGTCTGCGGTGGACGCGTACTTTTTGTTACATTTTTTACGCTGGTGGTGGTTTCACTGGGGTCTCCGGTGGACGCGTACATTTTGTTACATTTTTTACGCTGGTGGTGGATTCAGCGGGGTCGTGGAATGTTCCGAGGGGCTCTGCGGTGGACGCGTACTTTTTGTTACATTTTTTACGCTGGTGGTGTCTTCAGTGGGGTCGTGGAATGTTCCGAGGGGCTTTGCGGTGGACGCGTACTTTTTGTTACATTTTTTACGCTGGTGGAATGTTCTGATTGGGTCTGCGGTGGACGCGTACTTTTTGTTACATTTTTTACGCTGGTGGAATGTTCTGATTGGGTCTGCGGTGGACGCGTACTTTTTGTTACATTTTTTACGCTGGTGGTGGTTTCACTGGGGTCTCCGGTGGACGCGTACATTTTGTTACATTTTTTACGCTGGTGGTGGATTCAGCGGGGTCGTGGAATGTTCCGAGGGGCTCTGCGGTGGACGCGTACTTTTTGTTACATTTTTTACGCTGGTGGTGTCTTCAGTGGGGTCGTGGAATGTTCCGAGGGGCTTTGCGGTGGACGCGTACTTTTTGTTACATTTTTTACGCTGGTGGAATGTTCTGATTGGGTCTGCGGTGGACGCGTACTTTTTGTTACATTTTTTACGCTGGTGGAATGTTCTGATTGGGTCTGCGGTGGACGCGTACTTTTTGTTACATTTTTTACGCTGGTGGTGGTTTCACTGGGGTCTCCGGTGGACGCGTACTTTTTGTTACATTTTTTACGCTGGTGGTGGTTTCACTGGGGTCTCCGGTGGACGCGTACTTTTTGTTACATTTTTTACGCTGGTGATGGATTCAGCAGGGTCGTGGAATGTTCCGAGGGGCTCAGCGGTGGACGCGTACTTTTTGTTACATTTTTTACGCTGGTGGAATGTTCTGATTGGGTCTGCGGTGGACGCGTACTTTTTGTTACATTTTTTACGCTGGTGGTGTCTTCAGTGGGGTCGTGGAATGTTCCGGGGGGCTTTGCGGTGGACGCGTACTTTTTGTTACATTTTTTACGCTGGTGGTGGTTTCACTGGGGTCTCCGGTGGACGCGTACTTTTTGTTACATTTTTTACGCTGGTGGTGGTTTCACTGGGGTCTCCGGTGGACGCGTACTTTTTGTTACATTTTTTACGCTGGTGATGGATTCAGCAGGGTCGTGGAATGTTCCGAGGGGCTCAGCGGTGGACGCGTACTTTTTGTTACATTTTTTACGCTGGTGGAATGTTCTGATTGGGTCTGCGGTGGACGCGTACTTTTTGTTACATTTTTTACGCTGGTGGTGTCTTCAGTGGGGTCGTGGAATGTTCCGGGGGGCTTTGCGGTGGACGCGTACTTTTTGTTACATTTTTTACGCTGGTGATGGATTCAGCAGGGTCGTGGAATGTTCCGAGGGGCTCTGCGGTGGACGCGTACTTTTTGTTACATTTTTTACGCTGGTGGAATGTTCTGATTGGGTCTGCGGTGGACGCGTACTTTTTGTTACATTTTTTACGCTGGTGGTGGTTTCACTGGGGTCTCCGGTGGACGCGTACATTTTGTTACATTTTTTACGCTGGTGGTGGATTCAGCGGGGTCGTGGAATGTTCCGAGGGGCTCTGCGGTGGACGCGTACTTTTTGTTACATTTTTTACGCTGGTGGTGTCTTCAGTGGGGTCGTGGAATGTTCCGAGGGGCTTTGCGGTGGACGCGTACTTTTTGTTACATTTTTTACGCTGGTGGAATGTTCTGATTGGGTCTGCGGTGGACGCGTACTTTTTGTTACATTTTTTACGCTGGTGGAATGTTCTGATTGGGTCTGCGGTGGACGCGTACTTTTTGTTACATTTTTTACGCTGGTGGTGGTTTCACTGGGGTCTCCGGTGGACGCGTACATTTTGTTACATTTTTTACGCTGGTGGTGGATTCAGCGGGGTCGTGGAATGTTCCGAGGGGCTCTGCGGTGGACGCGTACTTTTTGTTACATTTTTTACGCTGGTGGTGTCTTCAGTGGGGTCGTGGAATGTTCCGAGGGGCTTTGCGGTGGACGCGTACTTTTTGTTACATTTTTTACGCTGGTGGAATGTTCTGATTGGGTCTGCGGTGGACGCGTACTTTTTGTTACATTTTTTACGCTGGTGGAATGTTCTGATTGGGTCTGCGGTGGACGCGTACTTTTTGTTACATTTTTTACGCTGGTGGTGGTTTCACTGGGGTCTCCGGTGGACGCGTACTTTTTGTTACATTTTTTACGCTGGTGGTGGTTTCACTGGGGTCTCCGGTGGACGCGTACTTTTTGTTACATTTTTTACGCTGGTGATGGATTCAGCAGGGTCGTGGAATGTTCCGAGGGGCTCAGCGGTGGACGCGTACTTTTTGTTACATTTTTTACGCTGGTGGAATGTTCTGATTGGGTCTGCGGTGGACGCGTACTTTTTGTTACATTTTTTACGCTGGTGGTGTCTTCAGTGGGGTCGTGGAATGTTCCGGGGGGCTTTGCGGTGGACGCGTACTTTTTGTTACATTTTTTACGCTGGTGATGGATTCAGCAGGGTCGTGGAATGTTCCGAGGGGCTCTGCGGTGGACGCGTACTTTTTGTTACATTTTTTACGCTGGTGGAATGTTCTGATTGGGTCTGCGGTGGACGCGTACTTTTTGTTACATTTTTTACGCTGGTGGTGGTTTCACTGGGGTCTCCGGTGGACGCGTACATTTTGTTACATTTTTTACGCTGGTGGTGGATTCAGCGGGGTCGTGGAATGTTCCGAGGGGCTCTGCGGTGGACGCGTACTTTTTGTTACATTTTTTACGCTGGTGGTGTCTTCAGTGGGGTCGTGGAATGTTCCGAGGGGCTTTGCGGTGGACGCGTACTTTTTGTTACATTTTTTACGCTGGTGGAATGTTCTGATTGGGTCTGCGGTGGACGCGTACTTTTTGTTACATTTTTTACGCTGGTGGTGGTTTCACTGGGGTCTCCGGTGGACGCGTACATTTTGTTACATTTTTTACGCTGGTGGTGGATTCAGCAGGGTCGTAGAATGTTCCGAGGGGCTCTGCGGTGGACGCGTACTTTTTGTTACATTTTTTACGCTGGTGGTGGTTTCACTGGGGTCTCCGGTGGACGCGTACTTTTTGTTACATTTTTTACGCTGGTGGAATGTTCTGATTGGGTCTGCGGTGGACGCGTACTTTTTGTTACATTTTTTACGCTGGTGATGGATTCAGCAGGGTCGTGGAATGTTCCGAGGGGCTCTGCGGTGGACGCGTACTTTTTGTTACATTTTTTACGCTGGTGGAATGTTCTGATTGGGTCTGCGGTGGACGCGTACTTTTTGTTACATTTTTTACGCTGGTGGAATGTTCTGATTGGGTCTGCGGTGGACGCGTACTTTTTGTTACATTTTTTACGCTGGTGGTGTCTTCAGTGGGGTCGTGGAATGTTCCGAGGGGCTCTGCGGTGGACGCGTACTTTTTGTTACATTTTTTACGCTGGTGGAATGTTCTGATTGGGTCTGCGGTGGACGCGTACTTTTTGTTACATTTTTTACGCTGGTGGAATGTTCCGAGGGGCTCTTCGGTGGACGCGTACTTTTTGTTACATTTTTTACGCTGGTGGAATGTTCCGAGGGGCTCTTCGGTGGACGCGTACTTTTTGTTACATTTTTTACGCTGGTGGTGTCTTCAGCGGGGTCGTGGAATGTTCCGAGGGGCTCTGCGGTGGACGCGTACTTTTTGTTACATTTTTTACGCTGGTGGTGTCTTCAGTGGGGTCGTGGAATGTTCCGAGGGGCTTTGCGGTGGACGCGTACTTTTTGTTACATTTTTTACGCTGGTGGAATGTTCTGATTGGGTCTGCGGTGGACGCGTACTTTTTGTTACATTTTTTACGCTGGTGGAATGTTCTGATTGGGTCTGCGGTGGACGCGTACTTTTTGTTACATTTTTTACGCTGGTGATGGATTCAGCAGGGTCGTGGAATGTTCCGAGGGGCTCAGCGGTGGACGCGTACTTTTTGTTACATTTTTTACGCTGGTGGAATGTTCTGATTGGGTCTGCGGTGGACGCGTACTTTTTGTTACATTTTTTACGCTGGTGGTGTCTTCAGTGGGGTCGTGGAATGTTCCGAGGGGCTTTGCGGTGGACGCGTACTTTTTGTTACATTTTTTACGCTGGTGATGGATTCAGCAGGGTCGTGGAATGTTCCGAGGGGCTCTGCGGTGGACGCGTACTTTTTGTTACATTTTTTACGCTGGTGGTGGTTTCACTGGGGTCTCCGGTGGACGCGTACTTTTTGTTACATTTTTTACGCTGGTGGAATGTTCTGATTGGGTCTGCGGTGGACGCGTACTTTTTGTTACATTTTTTACGCTGGTGGTGTCTTCAGTGGGGTCGTGGAATGTTCCGAGGGGCTTTGCGGTGGACGCGTACTTTTTGTTACATTTTTTACGCTGGTGGTGGTTTCACTGGGGTCTCCGGTGGACGCGTACTTTTTGTTACATTTTTTACGCTGGTGGTGTCTTCAGTGGGGTCGTAGAATGTTCCGAGGGGCTCTGCGGTGGACGCGTACTTTTTGTTACATTTTTTACGCTGGTGGTGGTTTCACTGGGGTCTCCGGTGGACGCGTACTTTTTGTTACATTTTTTACGCTGGTGGTGTCTTCAGTGGGGTCGTGGAATGTTCCGAGGGGCTCTGCGGTGGACGCGTACTTTTTGTTACATTTTTTACGCTGGTGGAATGTTCTGATTGGGTCTGCGGTGGACGCGTACTTTTTGTTACATTTTTTACGCTGGTGGTGGTTTCACTGGGGTCTCCGGTGGACGCGTACTTTTTGTTACATTTTTTACGCTGGTGGTGGATTCAGCGGGGTCGTGGAATGTTCCGAGGGGCTCTGCGGTGGACGCGTACTTTTTGTTACATTTTTTACGCTGGTGGTGGTTTCACTGGGGTCTCCGGTGGACGCGTACTTTTTGTTACATTTTTTACGCTGGTGGTGGATTCAGCGGGGTCGTGGAATGTTCCGAGGGGCTCTTCGGTGGACGCGTACTTTTTGTTACATTTTTTACGCTGGTGGAATGTTCTGATTGGGTCTGCGGTGGACGCGTACTTTTTGTTACATTTTTTACGCTGGTGGAATGTTCCGAGGGGCTCTTCGGTGGACGCGTACTTTTTGTTACATTTTTTACGCTGGTGGAATGTTCCTAGGGGCTTTGCGGTGGACGCGTACTTTTTGTTACATTTTTTACGCTGGTGGTGGATTCAGCGGGGTCGTGGAATGTTCCGAGGGGCTCTGCGGTGGACGCGTACTTTTTGTTACATTTTTTACGCTGGTGGTGGATTCAGCGGGGTCGTGGAATGTTCCGAGGGGCTTTGCGGTGGACGCGTACTTTTTGTTACATTTTTTACGCTGGTGGAATGTTCTGATTGGGTCTGCGGTGGACGCGTACTTTTTGTTACATTTTTTACGCTGGTGGAATGTTCTGATTGGGTCTGCGGTGGACGCGTACTTTTTGTTACATTTTTTACGCTGGTGGAATGTTCTGATTGGGTCTGCGGTGGACGCGTACTTTTTGTTACATTTTTTACGCTGGTGGTGGTTTCACTGGGGTCTCCGGTGGACGCGTACTTTTTGTTACATTTTTTACGCTGGTGGTGGTTTCACTGGGGTCTCCGGTGGACGCGTACTTTTTGTTACATTTTTTACGCTGGTGATGGATTCAGCAGGGTCGTGGAATGTTCCGAGGGGCTCTGCGGTGGACGCGTACTTTTTGTTACATTTTTTACGCTGGTGGAATGTTCTGATTGGGTCTGCGGTGGACGCGTACTTTTTGTTACATTTTTTACGCTGGTGGTGGTTTCACTGGGGTCTCCGGTGGACGCGTACTTTTTGTTACATTTTTTACGCTGGTGGTGGATTCAGCGGGGTCGTGGAATGTTCCGAGGGGCTCTGCGGTGGACGCGTACTTTTTGTTACATTTTTTACGCTGGTGGTGTCTTCAGTGGGGTCGTGGAATGTTCCGAGGGGCTTTGCGGTGGACGCGTACTTTTTGTTACATTTTTTACGCTGGTGGTGGATTCAGCAGGGTCGTAGAATGTTCCGAGGGGCTCTGCGGTGGACGCGTACTTTTTGTTACATTTTTTACGCTGGTGGTGGTTTCACTGGGGTCTCCGGTGGACGCGTACTTTTTGTTACATTTTTTACGCTGGTGGAATGTTCTGATTGGGTCTGCGGTGGACGCGTACTTTTTGTTACATTTTTTACGCTGGTGGTGGATTCAGCGGGGTCGTGGAATGTTCCGTGGGGCTTTGCGGTGGACGCGTACTTTTTGTTACATTTTTTACGCTGGTGATGGATTCAGCAGGGTCGTGGAATGTTCCGAGGGGCTCTGCGGTGGACGCGTACTTTTTGTTACATTTTTTACGCTGGTGGAATGTTCTGATTGGGTCTGCGGTGGACGCGTACTTTTTGTTACATTTTTTACGCTGGTGGAATGTTCTGATTGGGTCTGCGGTGGACGCGTACTTTTTGTTACATTTTTTACGCTGGTGGTGGTTTCACTGGGGTCTCCGGTGGACGCGTACTTTTTGTTACATTTTTTACGCTGGTGATGGATTCAGCAGGGTCGTGGAATGTTCCGAGGGGCTCTGCGGTGGACGCGTACGTTTTGTTACATTTTTTACGCTGGTGGAATGTTCTGATTGGGTCTGCGGTGGACGCGTACTTTTTGTTACATTTTTTACGCTGGTGGTGGTTTCACTGGGGTCTCCGGTGGACGCGTACTTTTTGTTACATTTTTTACGCTGGTGGTGGATTCAGCGGGGTCGTGGAATGTTCCGAGGGGCTCTGCGGTGGACGCGTACTTTTTGTTACATTTTTTACGCTGGTGGTGGATTCAGCAGGGTCGTAGAATGTTCCGAGGGGCTCTGCGGTGGACGCGTACTTTTTGTTACATTTTTTACGCTGGTGGAATGTTCTGATTGGGTCTGCGGTGGACGCGTACTTTTTGTTACATTTTTTACGCTGGTGGTGGTTTCACTGGGGTCTCCGGTGGACGCGTACTTTTTGTTACATTTTTTACGCTGGTGGTGGATTCAGCGGGGTCGTGGAATGTCCCGAGGGGCTCTGCGGTGGACGCGTACTCTTTGTTACATTTTTTACGCTGGTGGTGGTTTCACTGGGGTCTCCGGTGGACGCGTACTTTTTGTTACATTTTTTACGCTGGTGGTGGATTCAGTGGGGTCGTGGAATGTTCCGAGGGGCTCTGCGGTGGACGCGTACTTTTTGTTACATTTTTTACGCTGGTGGAATGTTCTGATTGGGTCTGCGGTGGACGCGTACTTTTTGTTACATTTTTTACGCTGGTGGTGGATTCAGTGGGGTCGTGGAATGTTCCGAGGGGCTCTGCGGTGGACGCGTACTTTTTGTTACATTTTTTACGCTGGTGGTGGATTCAGCGGGGTCGTGGAATGTTCCGAGGGGCTCTGCGGTGGACGCGTACTTTTTGTTACATTTTTTACGCTGGTGGTGGATTCAGCGGGGTCGTGGAATGTTCCGAGGGGCTCTGCGGTGGACGCGTACTTTTTGTTACATTTTTTACGCTGGTGGTGGATTCAGCGGGGTCGTGGAATGTTCCGAGGGGCTCTGCGGTGGACGCGTACTTTTTGTTACATTTTTTACGCTGGTGGTGGATTCAGCGGGGTCGTGGAATGTTCCGAGGGGCTCTGCGGTGGACGCGTACTTTTTGTTACATTTTTTACGCTGGTGGTGGTTTCACTGGGGTCTCCGGTGGACGCGTACTTTTTGTTACATTTTTTACGCTGGTGGTGGTTTCACTGGGGTCTCCGGTGGACGCGTACTTTTTGTTACATTTTTTACGCTGGTGGTGGATTCAGCGGGGTCGTGGAATGTTCCGAGGGGCTCTGCGGTGGACGCGTACTTTTTGTTACATTTTTTACGCTGGTGGTGGATTCAGCGGGGTCGTGGAATGTTCCGAGGGGCTCTGCGGTGGACGCGTACTTTTTGTTACATTTTTTACGCTGGTGGTGGATTCAGTGGGGTCGTGGAATGTTCCGAGGGGCTCTGCGGTGGACGCGTACTTTTTGTTACATTTTTTACGCTGGTGGAATGTTCTGATTGGGTCTGCGGTGGACGCGTACTTTTTGTTACATTTTTTACGCTGGTGGTGGATTCAGTGGGGTCGTGGAATGTTCCGAGGGGCTCTGCGGTGGACGCGTACTTTTTGTTACATTTTTTACGCTGGTGGTGGATTCAGCGGGGTCGTGGAATGTTCCGAGGGGCTCTGCGGTGGACGCGTACTTTTTGTTACATTTTTTACGCTGGTGGTGGATTCAGCGGGGTCGTGGAATGTTCCGAGGGGCTCTGCGGTGGACGCGTACTTTTTGTTACATTTTTTACGCTGGTGGTGGATTCAGCGGGGTCGTGGAATGTTCCGAGGGGCTCTGCGGTGGACGCGTACTTTTTGTTACATTTTTTACGCTGGTGGAATGTTCTGATTGGGTCTGCGGTGGACGCGTACTTTTTGTTACATTTTTTACGCTGGTGGTGGTTTCACTGGGGTCTCCGGTGGACGCGTACTTTTTGTTACATTTTTTACGCTGGTGGTGGATTCAGCGGGGTCGTGGAATGTTTCGAGGGGCTCTGCGGTGGACGCGTACTTTTTGTTACATTTTTTACGCTGGTGGTGTCTTCAGTGGGGTCGTGGAATGTTCCGAGGGGCTTTGCGGTGGACGCGTACTTTTTGTTACATTTTTTACGCTGGTGGTGGATTCAGCAGGGTCGTAGAATGTTCCGAGGGGCTCTGCGGTGGACGCGTACTTTTTGTTACATTTTTTACGCTGGTGGTGGTTTCACTGGGGTCTCCGGTGGACGCGTACTTTTTGTTACATTTTTTACGCTGGTGGAATGTTCTGATTGGGTCTGCGGTGGACGCGTACTTTTTGTTACATTTTTTACGCTGGTGGTGGATTCAGCGGGGTCGTGGAATGTTCCGAGGGGCTCTGCGGTGGACGCGTACTTTTTGTTACATTTTTTACGCTGGTGGTGGTTTCACTGGGGTCTCCGGTGGACGCGTACTTTTTGTTACATTTTTTACGCTGGTGGTGGATTCAGTGGGGTCGTGGAATGTTCCGAGGGGCTCTGCGGTGGACGCGTACTTTTTGTTACATTTTTTACGCTGGTGGAATGTTCTGATTGGGTCTGCGGTGGACGCGTACTTTTTGTTACATTTTTTACGCTGGTGGTGGATTCAGTGGGGTCGTGGAATGTTCCGAGGGGCTCTGCGGTGGACGCGTACTTTTTGTTACATTTTTTACGCTGGTGGTGGATTCAGCGGGGTCGTGGAATGTTCCGAGGGGCTCTGCGGTGGACGCGTACTTTTTGTTACATTTTTTACGCTGGTGGTGGATTCAGCGGGGTCGTGGAATGTTCCGAGGGGCTCTGCGGTGGACGCGTACTTTTTGTTACATTTTTTACGCTGGTGGTGGATTCAGCGGGGTCGTGGAATGTTCCGAGGGGCTCTGCGGTGGACGCGTACTTTTTGTTACATTTTTTACGCTGGTGGTGGATTCAGCGGGGTCGTGGAATGTTCCGAGGGGCTCTGCGGTGGACGCGTACTTTTTGTTACATTTTTTACGCTGGTGGTGGATTCAGCGGGGTCGTGGAATGTTCCGAGGGGCTCTGCGGTGGACGCGTACTTTTTGTTACATTTTTTACGCTGGTGGTGGTTTCACTGGGGTCTCCGGTGGACGCGTACTTTTTGTTACATTTTTTACGCTGGTGGTGGTTTCACTGGGGTCTCCGGTGGACGCGTACTTTTTGTTACATTTTTTACGCTGGTGGTGGATTCAGCGGGGTCGTGGAATGTTCCGAGGGGCTCTGCGGTGGACGCGTACTTTTTGTTACATTTTTTACGCTGGTGGTGGATTCAGCGGGGTCGTGGAATGTTCCGAGGGGCTCTGCGGTGGACGCGTACTTTTTGTTACATTTTTTACGCTGGTGGTGGTTTCACTGGGGTCTCCGGTGGACGCGTACTTTTTGTTACATTTTTTACGCTGGTGGTGGTTTCACTGGGGTCTCCGGTGGACGCGTACTTTTTGTTACATTTTTTACGCTGGTGGTGGATTCAGCGGGGTCGTGGAATGTTCCGAGGGGCTCTGCGGTGGACGCGTACTTTTTGTTACATTTTTTACGCTGGTGGTGGTTTCACTGGGGTCTCCGGTGGACGCGTACTTTTTGTTACATTTTTTACGCTGGTGGTGGATTCAGTGGGGTCGTGGAATGTTCCGAGGGGCTCTGCGGTGGACGCGTACTTTTTGTTACATTTTTTACGCTGGTGGTGGTTTCACTGGGGTCTCCGGTGGACGCGTACTTTTTGTTACATTTTTTACGCTGGTGGTGGATTCAGTGGGGTCGTGGAATGTTCCGAGGGGCTCTGCGGTGGACGCGTACTTTTTGTTACATTTTTTACGCTGGTGGTGGATTCAGCGGGGTCGTGGAATGTTCCGAGGGGCTCTGCGGTGGACGCGTACTTTTTGTTACATTTTTTACGCTGGTGGTGGATTCAGCGGGGTCGTGGAATGTTCCGAGGGGCTCTGCGGTGGACGCGTACTTTTTGTTACATTTTTTACGCTGGTGGTGGTTTCACTGGGGTCTCCGGTGGACGCGTACTTTTTGTTACATTTTTTACGCTGGTGGTGGTTTCACTGGGGTCTCCGGTGGACGCGTACTTTTTGTTACATTTTTTACGCTGGTGGTGGATTCAGCGGGGTCGTGGAATGTTCCGAGGGGCTCTGCGGTGGACGCGTACTTTTTGTTACATTTTTTACGCTGGTGGTGTCTTCAGTGGGGTCGTGGAATGTTCCGAGGGGCTTTGCGGTGGACGCGTACTTTTTGTTACATTTTTTACGCTGGTGGTGGATTCAGCAGGGTCGTAGAATGTTCCGAGGGGCTCTGCGGTGGACGCGTACTTTTTGTTACATTTTTTACGCTGGTGGTGGTTTCACTGGGGTCTCCGGTGGACGCGTACTTTTTGTTACATTTTTTACGCTGGTGGAATGTTCTGATTGGGTCTGCGGTGGACGCGTACTTTTTGTTACATTTTTTACGCTGGTGGTGGATTCAGCGGGGTCGTGGAATGTTCCGAGGGGCTTTGCGGTGGACGCGTACTTTTTGTTACATTTTTTACGCTGGTGGAATGTTCTGATTGGGTCTGCGGTGGACGCGTACTTTTTGTTACATTTTTTACGCTGGTGGTGGTTTCACTGGGGTCTCCGGTGGACGCGTACTTTTTGTTACATTTTTTACGCTGGTGGTGGATTCAGTGGGGTCGTGGAATGTTCCGAGGGGCTCTGCGGTGGACGCGTACTTTTTGTTACATTTTTTACGCTGGTGGTGGTTTCACTGGGGTCTCCGGTGGACGCGTACTTTTTGTTACATTTTTTACGCTGGTGGTGGATTCAGTGGGGTCGTGGAATGTTCCGAGGGGCTCTGCGGTGGACGCGTACTTTTTGTTACATTTTTTACGCTGGTGGAATGTTCTGATTGGGTCTGCGGTGGACGCGTACTTTTTGTTACATTTTTTACGCTGGTGGTGGATTCAGTGGGGTCGTGGAATGTTCCGAGGGGCTCTGCGGTGGACGCGTACTTTTTGTTACATTTTTTACGCTGGTGGTGGATTCAGCGGGGTCGTGGAATGTTCCGAGGGGCTCTGCGGTGGACGCGTACTTTTTGTTACATTTTTTACGCTGGTGGTGGATTCAGCGGGGTCGTGGAATGTTCCGAGGGGCTCTGCGGTGGACGCGTACTTTTTGTTACATTTTTTACGCTGGTGGTGGATTCAGCGGGGTCGTGGAATGTTCCGAGGGGCTCTGCGGTGGACGCGTACTTTTTGTTACATTTTTTACGCTGGTGGTGGATTCAGCGGGGTCGTGGAATGTTCCGAGGGGCTCTGCGGTGGACGCGTACTTTTTGTTACATTTTTTACGCTGGTGGTGGATTCAGCGGGGTCGTGGAATGTTCCGAGGGGCTCTGCGGTGGACGCGTACTTTTTGTTACATTTTTTACGCTGGTGGTGGTTTCACTGGGGTCTCCGGTGGACGCGTACTTTTTGTTACATTTTTTACGCTGGTGGTGGTTTCACTGGGGTCTCCGGTGGACGCGTACTTTTTGTTACATTTTTTACGCTGGTGGTGGATTCAGCGGGGTCGTGGAATGTTCCGAGGGGCTCTGCGGTGGACGCGTACTTTTTGTTACATTTTTTACGCTGGTGGTGGATTCAGCGGGGTCGTGGAATGTTCCGAGGGGCTCTGCGGTGGACGCGTACTTTTTGTTACATTTTTTACGCTGGTGGTGGTTTCACTGGGGTCTCCGGTGGACGCGTACTTTTTGTTACATTTTTTACGCTGGTGGTGGTTTCACTGGGGTCTCCGGTGGACGCGTACTTTTTGTTACATTTTTTACGCTGGTGGTGGATTCAGCGGGGTCGTGGAATGTTCCGAGGGGCTCTGCGGTGGACGCGTACTTTTTGTTACATTTTTTACGCTGGTGGTGGTTTCACTGGGGTCTCCGGTGGACGCGTACTTTTTGTTACATTTTTTACGCTGGTGGTGGATTCAGTGGGGTCGTGGAATGTTCCGAGGGGCTCTGCGGTGGACGCGTACTTTTTGTTACATTTTTTACGCTGGTGGTGGTTTCACTGGGGTCTCCGGTGGACGCGTACTTTTTGTTACATTTTTTACGCTGGTGGTGGATTCAGTGGGGTCGTGGAATGTTCCGAGGGGCTCTGCGGTGGACGCGTACTTTTTGTTACATTTTTTACGCTGGTGGTGGATTCAGCGGGGTCGTGGAATGTTCCGAGGGGCTCTGCGGTGGACGCGTACTTTTTGTTACATTTTTTACGCTGGTGGTGGATTCAGCGGGGTCGTGGAATGTTCCGAGGGGCTCTGCGGTGGACGCGTACTTTTTGTTACATTTTTTACGCTGGTGGTGGTTTCACTGGGGTCTCCGGTGGACGCGTACTTTTTGTTACATTTTTTACGCTGGTGGTGGTTTCACTGGGGTCTCCGGTGGACGCGTACTTTTTGTTACATTTTTTACGCTGGTGGTGGATTCAGCGGGGTCGTGGAATGTTCCGAGGGGCTCTGCGGTGGACGCGTACTTTTTGTTACATTTTTTACGCTGGTGGTGTCTTCAGTGGGGTCGTGGAATGTTCCGAGGGGCTTTGCGGTGGACGCGTACTTTTTGTTACATTTTTTACGCTGGTGGTGGATTCAGCAGGGTCGTAGAATGTTCCGAGGGGCTCTGCGGTGGACGCGTACTTTTTGTTACATTTTTTACGCTGGTGGTGGTTTCACTGGGGTCTCCGGTGGACGCGTACTTTTTGTTACATTTTTTACGCTGGTGGAATGTTCTGATTGGGTCTGCGGTGGACGCGTACTTTTTGTTACATTTTTTACGCTGGTGGTGGATTCAGCGGGGTCGTGGAATGTTCCGAGGGGCTTTGCGGTGGACGCGTACTTTTTGTTACATTTTTTACGCTGGTGGAATGTTCTGATTGGGTCTGCGGTGGACGCGTACTTTTTGTTACATTTTTTACGCTGGTGGAATGTTCTGATTGGGTCTGCGGTGGACGCGTACTTTTTGTTATATTTTTTACGCTGGTGGTGGATTCAGCGGGGTCGTGGAATGTTCCGAGGGGCTCTGCGGTGGACGCGTACTTTTTGTTACATTTTTTACGCTGGTGGTGGATTCAGCGGGGTCGTGGAATGTTCCGAGGGGCTCTGCGGTGGACGCGTACTTTTTGTTACATTTTTTACGCTGGTGGTGTCTTCAGTGGGGTCGTGGAATGTTCCGAGGGGCTTTGCGGTGGACGCGTACTTTTTGTTACATTTTTTACGCTGGTGGTGGATTCAGCAGGGTCGTAGAATGTTCCGAGGGGCTCTGCGGTGGACGCGTACTTTTTGTTACATTTTTTACGCTGGTGGTGGTTTCACTGGGGTCTCCGGTGGACGCGTACTTTTTGTTACATTTTTTACGCTGGTGGAATGTTCTGATTGGGTCTGCGGTGGACGCGTACTTTTTGTTACATTTTTTACGCTGGTGGTGGATTCAGCGGGGTCGTGGAATGTTCCGAGGGGCTTTGCGGTGGACGCGTACTTTTTGTTACATTTTTTACGCTGGTGGAATGTTCTGATTGGGTCTGCGGTGGACGCGTACTTTTTGTTACATTTTTTACGCTGGTGGAATGTTCTGATTGGGTCTGCGGTGGACGCGTACTTTTTGTTATATTTTTTACGCTGGTGGTGGATTCAGCGGGGTCGTGGAATGTTCCGAGGGGCTCTGCGGTGGACGCGTACTTTTTGTTACATTTTTTACGCTGGTGGTGGATTCAGCGGGGTCGTGGAATGTTCCGAGGGGCTTTGCGGTGGACGCGTACTTTTTGTTACATTTTTTACGCTGGTGGAATGTTCTGATTGGGTCTGCGGTGGACGCGTACTTTTTGTTACATTTTTTACGCTGGTGGTGGATTCAGCGGGGTCGTGGAATGTTCCGAGGGGCTCTGCGGTGGACGCGTACTTTTTGTTACATTTTTTACGCTGGTGGTGGATTCAGCGGGGTCGTGGAATGTTCCGAGGGGCTCTGCGGTGGACGCGTACTTTTTGTTACATTTTTTACGCTGGTGGTGGATTCAGCGGGGTCGTGGAATGTTCCGAGGGGCTCTGCGGTGGACGCGTACTTTTTGTTACATTTTTTACGCTGGTGGTGGTTTCACTGGGGTCTCCGGTGGACGCGTACTTTTTGTTACATTTTTTACGCTGGTGGTGGTTTCACTGGGGTCTCCGGTGGACGCGTACTTTTTGTTACATTTTTTACGCTGGTGGTGGATTCAGCGGGGTCGTGGAATGTTCCGAGGGGCTCTGCGGTGGACGCGTACTTTTTGTTACATTTTTTACGCTGGTGGTGGTTTCACTGGGGTCTCCGGTGGACGCGTACTTTTTGTTACATTTTTTACGCTGGTGGTGGATTCAGTGGGGTCGTGGAATGTTCCGAGGGGCTCTGCGGTGGACGCGTACTTTTTGTTACATTTTTTACGCTGGTGGTGGTTTCACTGGGGTCTCCGGTGGACGCGTACTTTTTGTTACATTTTTTACGCTGGTGGTGGATTCAGTGGGGTCGTGGAATGTTCCGAGGGGCTCTGCGGTGGACGCGTACTTTTTGTTACATTTTTTACGCTGGTGGTGGATTCAGCGGGGTCGTGGAATGTTCCGAGGGGCTCTGCGGTGGACGCGTACTTTTTGTTACATTTTTTACGCTGGTGGTGGATTCAGCGGGGTCGTGGAATGTTCCGAGGGGCTCTGCGGTGGACGCGTACTTTTTGTTACATTTTTTACGCTGGTGGTGGTTTCACTGGGGTCTCCGGTGGACGCGTACTTTTTGTTACATTTTTTACGCTGGTGGTGGATTCAGCGGGGTCGTGGAATGTTCCGAGGGGCTCTGCGGTGGACGCGTACTTTTTGTTACATTTTTTACGCTGGTGGTGGATTCAGTGGGGTCGTGGAATGTTCCGAGGGGCTCTGCGGTGGACGCGTACTTTTTGTTACATTTTTTACGCTGGTGGAATGTTCTGATTGGGTCTGCGGTGGACGCGTACTTTTTGTTACATTTTTTACGCTGGTGGTGGATTCAGCGGGGTCGTGGAATGTTCCGAGGGGCTCTGCGGTGGACGCGTACTTTTTGTTACATTTTTTACGCTGGTGGTGGATTCAGCGGGGTCGTGGAATGTTCCGAGGGGCTTTGCGGTGGACGCGTACTTTTTGTTACATTTTTTACGCTGGTGGAATGTTCTGATTGGGTCTGCGGTGGACGCGTACTTTTTGTTACATTTTTTACGCTGGTGGTGGATTCAGCGGGGTCGTGGAATGTTCCGAGGGGCTTTGCGGTGGACGCGTACTTTTTGTTACATTTTTTACGCTGGTGGAATGTTCTGATTGGGTCTGCGGTGGACGCGTACTTTTTGTTACATTTTTTACGCTGGTGGAATGTTCTGATTGGGTCTGCGGTGGACGCGTACTTTTTGTTACATTTTTTACGCTGGTGGTGGATTCAGCGGGGTCGTGGAATGTTCCGAGGGGCTCTGCGGTGGACGCGTACTTTTTGTTACATTTTTTACGCTGGTGGTGTCTTCAGTGGGGTCGTGGAATGTTCCGAGGGGCTTTGCGGTGGACGCGTACTTTTTGTTACATTTTTTACGCTGGTGGTGGATTCAGCAGGGTCGTAGAATGTTCCGAGGGGCTCTGCGGTGGACGCGTACTTTTTGTTACATTTTTTACGCTGGTGGTGGATTCAGCGGGGTCGTGGAATGTTCCGAGGGGCTTTGCGGTGGACGCGTACTTTTTGTTACATTTTTTACGCTGGTGGAATGTTCTGATTGGGTCTGCGGTGGACGCGTACTTTTTGTTACATTTTTTACGCTGGTGGTGGATTCAGCGGGGTCGTGGAATGTTCCGAGGGGCTCTGCGGTGGACGCGTACTTTTTGTTACATTTTTTACGCTGGTGGTGGATTCAGCGGGGTCGTGGAATGTTCCGAGGGGCTCTGCGGTGGACGCGTACTTTTTGTTACATTTTTTACGCTGGTGGTGTCTTCAGTGGGGTCGTGGAATGTTCCGAGGGGCTTTGCGGTGGACGCGTACTTTTTGTTACATTTTTTACGCTGGTGGTGGATTCAGCAGGGTCGTAGAATGTTCCGAGGGGCTCTGCGGTGGACGCGTACTTTTTGTTACATTTTTTACGCTGGTGGTGGATTCAGCGGGGTCGTGGAATGTTCCGAGGGGCTTTGCGGTGGACGCGTACTTTTTGTTACATTTTTTACGCTGGTGGAATGTTCTGATTGGGTCTGCGGTGGACGCGTACTTTTTGTTACATTTTTTACGCTGGTGGTGGATTCAGCAGGGTCGTAGAATGTTCCGAGGGGCTCTGCGGTGGACGCGTACTTTTTGTTACATTTTTTACGCTGGTGGTGGATTCAGCGGGGTCGTGGAATGTTCCGAGGGGCTTTGCGGTGGACGCGTACTTTTTGTTACATTTTTTACGCTGGTGGAATGTTCTGATTGGGTCTGCGGTGGACGCGTACTTTTGTTACATTTTTTACGCTGGTGGTGGATTCAGCGGGGTCGTGGAATGTTCCGAGGGGCTCTGCGGTGGACGCGTACTTTTTGTTACATTTTTTACGCTGGTGGTGTCTTCAGTGGGGTCGTGGAATGTTCCGAGGGGCTTTGCGGTGGACGCGTACTTTTTGTTACATTTTTTACGCTGGTGGTGGATTCAGCAGGGTCGTAGAATGTTCCGAGGGGCTCTGCGGTGGACGCGTACTTTTTGTTACATTTTTTACGCTGGTGGTGGATTCAGCAGGGTCGTAGAATGTTCCGAGGGGCTCTGCGGTGGACGCGTACTTTTTGTTACATTTTTTACGCTGGTGGTGGATTCAGCGGGGTCGTGGAATGTTCCGAGGGGCTTTGCGGTGGACGCGTACTTTTTGTTACATTTTTTACGCTGGTGGTGGTTTCACTGGGGTCTCCGGTGGACGCGTACTTTTTGTTACATTTTTTACGCTGGTGGTGGATTCAGCGGGGTCGTGGAATGTTCCGAGGGGCTCTGCGGTGGACGCGTACTTTTTGTTACATTTTTTACGCTGGTGGTGTCTTCAGTGGGGTCGTGGAATGTTCCGAGGGGCTTTGCGGTGGACGCGTACTTTTTGTTACATTTTTTACGCTGGTGGTGGATTCAGCAGGGTCGTAGAATGTTCCGAGGGGCTCTGCGGTGGACGCGTACTTTTTGTTACATTTTTTACGCTGGTGGTGGATTCAGCGGGGTCGTGGAATGTTCCGAGGGGCTTTGCGGTGGACGCGTACTTTTTGTTACATTTTTTACGCTGGTGGAATGTTCTGATTGGGTCTGCGGTGGACGCGTACTTTTTGTTACATTTTTTACGCTGGTGGTGGATTCAGCGGGGTCGTGGAATGTTCCGAGGGGCTTTGCGGTGGACGCGTACTTTTTGTTACATTTTTTACGCTGGTGGAATGTTCTGATTGGGTCTGCGGTGGACGCGTACTTTTTGTTACATTTTTTACGCTGGTGGTGGATTCAGCGGGGTCGTGGAATGTTCCGAGGGGCTCTGCGGTGGACGCGTACTTTTTGTTACATTTTTTACGCTGGTGGTGTCTTCAGTGGGGTCGTGGAATGTTCCGAGGGGCTTTGCGGTGGACGCGTACTTTTTGTTACATTTTTTACGCTGGTGGTGGATTCAGCAGGGTCGTAGAATGTTCCGAGGGGCTCTGCGGTGGACGCGTACTTTTTGTTACATTTTTTACGCTGGTGGTGGTTTCACTGGGGTCTCCGGTGGACGCGTACTTTTTGTTACATTTTTTACGCTGGTGGTGGTTTCACTGGGGTCTCCGGTGGACGCGTACTTTTTGTTACATTTTTTACGCTGGTGGTGGATTCAGCGGGGTCGTGGAATGTTCCGAGGGGCTCTGCGGTGGACGCGTACTTTTTGTTACATTTTTTACGCTGGTGGTGGATTCAGCGGGGTCGTGGAATGTTCCGAGGGGCTCTGCGGTGGACGCGTACTTTTTGTTACATTTTTTACGCTGGTGGTGGTTTCACTGGGGTCTCCGGTGGACGCGTACTTTTTGTTACATTTTTTACGCTGGTGGTGGTTTCACTGGGGTCTCCGGTGGACGCGTACTTTTTGTTACATTTTTTACGCTGGTGGAATGTTCTGATTGGGTCTGCGGTGGACGCGTACTTTTTGTTACATTTTTTACGCTGGTGGTGGATTCAGCGGGGTCGTGGAATGTTCCGAGGGGCTCTGCGGTGGACGCGTACTTTTTGTTACATTTTTTACGCTGGTGGTGTCTTCAGTGGGGTCGTGGAATGTTCCGAGGGGCTTTGCGGTGGACGCGTACTTTTTGTTACATTTTTTACGCTGGTGGTGGATTCAGCAGGGTCGTAGAATGTTCCGAGGGGCTCTGCGGTGGACGCGTACTTTTTGTTACATTTTTTACGCTGGTGGTGGATTCAGCGGGGTCGTGGAATGTTCCGAGGGGCTTTGCGGTGGACGCGTACTTTTTGTTACATTTTTTACGCTGGTGGAATGTTCTGATTGGGTCTGCGGTGGACGCGTACTTTTTGTTACATTTTTTACGCTGGTGGTGGATTCAGCGGGGTCGTGGAATGTTCCGAGGGGCTCTGCGGTGGACGCGTACTTTTTGTTACATTTTTTACGCTGGTGGTGGATTCAGCGGGGTCGTGGAATGTTCCGAGGGGCTCTGCGGTGGACGCGTACTTTTTGTTACATTTTTTACGCTGGTGGTGGTTTCACTGGGGTCTCCGGTGGACGCGTACTTTTTGTTACATTTTTTACGCTGGTGGTGGATTCAGCGGGGTCGTGGAATGTTCCGAGGGGCTCTGCGGTGGACGCGTACTTTTTGTTACATTTTTTACGCTGGTGGTGGTTTCACTGGGGTCTCCGGTGGACGCGTACTTTTTGTTACATTTTTTACGCTGGTGGTGGATTCAGCGGGGTCGTGGAATGTTCCGAGGGGCTCTGCGGTGGACGCGTACTTTTTGTTACATTTTTTACGCTGGTGGTGGATTCAGCGGGGTCGTGGAATGTTCCGAGGGGCTCTGCGGTGGACGCGTACTTTTTGTTACATTTTTTACGCTGGTGGTGGTTTCACTGGGGTCTCCGGTGGACGCGTACTTTTTGTTACATTTTTTACGCTGGTGGTGGTTTCACTGGGGTCTCCGGTGGACGCGTACTTTTTGTTACATTTTTTACGCTGGTGGTGGATTCAGCGGGGTCGTGGAATGTTCCGAGGGGCTCTGCGGTGGACGCGTACTTTTTGTTACATTTTTTACGCTGGTGGTGGTTTCACTGGGGTCTCCGGTGGACGCGTACTTTTTGTTACATTTTTTACGCTGGTGGTGGATTCAGTGGGGTCGTGGAATGTTCCGAGGGGCTCTGCGGTGGACGCGTACTTTTTGTTACATTTTTTACGCTGGTGGAATGTTCTGATTGGGTCTGCGGTGGACGCGTACTTTTTGTTACATTTTTTACGCTGGTGGTGGATTCAGTGGGGTCGTGGAATGTTCCGAGGGGCTCTGCGGTGGACGCGTACTTTTTGTTACATTTTTTACGCTGGTGGTGGATTCAGCGGGGTCGTGGAATGTTCCGAGGGGCTCTGCGGTGGACGCGTACTTTTTGTTACATTTTTTACGCTGGTGGTGGATTCAGTGGGGTCGTGGAATGTTCCGAGGGGCTCTGCGGTGGACGCGTACTTTTTGTTACATTTTTTACGCTGGTGGAATGTTCTGATTGGGTCTGCGGTGGACGCGTACTTTTTGTTACATTTTTTACGCTGGTGGTGGATTCAGCGGGGTCGTGGAATGTTCCGAGGGGCTCTGCGGTGGACGCGTACTTTTTGTTACATTTTTTACGCTGGTGGTGGATTCAGCGGGGTCGTGGAATGTTCCGAGGGGCTCTGCGGTGGACGCGTACTTTTTGTTACATTTTTTACGCTGGTGGTGGTTTCACTGGGGTCTCCGGTGGACGCGTACTTTTTGTTACATTTTTTACGCTGGTGGTGGATTCAGCGGGGTCGTGGAATGTTCCGAGGGGCTCTGCGGTGGACGCGTACTTTTTGTTACATTTTTTACGCTGGTGGTGGTTTCACTGGGGTCTCCGGTGGACGCGTACTTTTTGTTACATTTTTTACGCTGGTGGTGGATTCAGCGGGGTCGTGGAATGTTCCGAGGGGCTCTGCGGTGGACGCGTACTTTTTGTTACATTTTTTATGCTGGTGGTGGATTCAGCGGGGTCGTGGAATGTTCCGAGGGGCTCTGCGGTGGACGCGTACTTTTTGTTACATTTTTTACGCTGGTGGTGGTTTCACTGGGGTCTCCGGTGGACGCGTACTTTTTGTTACATTTTTTACGCTGGTGGTGGTTTCACTGGGGTCTCCGGTGGACGCGTACTTTTTGTTACATTTTTTACGCTGGTGGTGGATTCAGCGGGGTCGTGGAATGTTCCGAGGGGCTCTGCGGTGGACGCGTACTTTTTGTTACATTTTTTACGCTGGTGGTGGTTTCACTGGGGTCTCCGGTGGACGCGTACTTTTTGTTACATTTTTTACGCTGGTGGTGGATTCAGTGGGGTCGTGGAATGTTCCGAGGGGCTCTGCGGTGGACGCGTACTTTTTGTTACATTTTTTACGCTGGTGGAATGTTCTGATTGGGTCTGCGGTGGACGCGTACTTTTTGTTACATTTTTTACGCTGGTGGTGGATTCAGTGGGGTCGTGGAATGTTCCGAGGGGCTCTGCGGTGGACGCGTACTTTTTGTTACATTTTTTACGCTGGTGGTGGATTCAGCGGGGTCGTGGAATGTTCCGAGGGGCTCTGCGGTGGACGCGTACTTTTTGTTACATTTTTTACGCTGGTGGTGGATTCAGTGGGGTCGTGGAATGTTCCGAGGGGCTCTGCGGTGGACGCGTACTTTTTGTTACATTTTTTACGCTGGTGGAATGTTCTGATTGGGTCTGCGGTGGACGCGTACTTTTTGTTACATTTTTTACGCTGGTGGTGGTTTCACTGGGGTCTCCGGTGGACGCGTACTTTTTGTTACATTTTTTACGCTGGTGGTGGATTCAGCGGGGTCGTGGAATGTTCCGAGGGGCTCTGCGGTGGACGCGTACTTTTTGTTACATTTTTTACGCTGGTGGTGTCTTCAGTGGGGTCGTGGAATGTTCCGAGGGGCTTTGCGGTGGACGCGTACTTTTTGTTACATTTTTTACGCTGGTGGAATGTTCTGATTGGGTCTGCGGTGGACGCGTACTTTTTGTTACATTTTTTACGCTGGTGGTGGATTCAGCGGGGTCGTGGAATGTTCCGAGGGGCTCTGCGGTGGACGCGTACTTTTTGTTACATTTTTTACGCTGGTGGTGGTTTCACTGGGGTCTCCGGTGGACGCGTACTTTTTGTTACATTTTTTACGCTGGTGGTGGTTTCACTGGGGTCTCCGGTGGACGCGTACTTTTTGTTACATTTTTTACGCTGGTGGTGGATTCAGCGGGGTCGTGGAATGTTCCGAGGGGCTCTGCGGTGGACGCGTACTTTTTGTTACATTTTTTACGCTGGTGGTGGTTTCACTGGGGTCTCCGGTGGACGCGTACTTTTTGTTACATTTTTTACGCTGGTGGTGGATTCAGTGGGGTCGTGGAATGTTCCGAGGGGCTCTGCGGTGGACGCGTACTTTTTGTTACATTTTTTACGCTGGTGGTGGATTCAGCGGGGTCGTGGAATGTTCCGAGGGGCTCTGCGGTGGACGCGTACTTTTTGTTACATTTTTTACGCTGGTGGTGGATTCAGCGGGGTCGTGGAATGTTCCGAGGGGCTCTGCGGTGGACGCGTACTTTTTGTTACATTTTTTACGCTGGTGGTGGATTCAGTGGGGTCGTGGAATGTTCCGAGGGGCTCTGCGGTGGACGCGTACTTTTTGTTACATTTTTTACGCTGGTGGAATGTTCTGATTGGGTCTGCGGTGGACGCGTACTTTTTGTTACATTTTTTACGCTGGTGGTGGTTTCACTGGGGTCTCCGGTGGACGCGTACTTTTTGTTACATTTTTTACGCTGGTGGTGGATTCAGCGGGGTCGTGGAATGTTCCGAGGGGCTCTGCGGTGGACGCGTACTTTTTGTTACATTTTTTACGCTGGTGGTGTCTTCAGTGGGGTCGTGGAATGTTCCGAGGGGCTTTGCGGTGGACGCGTACTTTTTGTTACATTTTTTACGCTGGTGGAATGTTCTGATTGGGTCTGCGGTGGACGCGTACTTTTTGTTACATTTTTTACGCTGGTGGTGGATTCAGCGGGGTCGTGGAATGTTCCGAGGGGCTTTGCGGTGGACGCGTACTTTTTGTTACATTTTTTACGCTGGTGGAATGTTCTGATTGGGTCTGCGGTGGACGCGTACTTTTTGTTACATTTTTTACGCTGGTGGTGGATTCAGCGGGGTCGTGGAATGTTCCGAGGGGCTCTGCGGTGGACGCGTACTTTTTGTTACATTTTTTACGCTGGTGGTGGATTCAGTGGGGTCGTGGAATGTTCCGAGGGGCTCTGCGGTGGACGCGTACTTTTTGTTACATTTTTTACGCTGGTGGAATGTTCTGATTGGGTCTGCGGTGGACGCGTACTTTTTGTTACATTTTTTACGCTGGTGGTGGTTTCACTGGGGTCTCCGGTGGACGCGTACTTTTTGTTACATTTTTTACGCTGGTGGTGGATTCAGCGGGGTCGTGGAATGTTCCGAGGAGCTCTGCGGTGGACGCGTACTTTTTGTTACATTTTTTACGCTGGTGGTGTCTTCAGTGGGGTCGTGGAATGTTCCGAGGGGCTTTGCGGTGGACGCGTACTTTTTGTTACATTTTTTACGCTGGTGGAATGTTCTGATTGGGTCTGCGGTGGACGCGTACTTTTTGTTACATTTTTTACGCTGGTGGTGGATTCAGCGGGGTCGTGGAATGTTCCGAGGGGCTTTGCGGTGGACGCGTACTTTTTGTTACATTTTTTACGCTGGTGGAATGTTCTGATTGGGTCTGCGGTGGACGCGTACTTTTTGTTACATTTTTTACGCTGGTGGTGGATTCAGCGGGGTCGTGGAATGTTCCGAGGGGCTCTGCGGTGGACGCGTACTTTTTGTTACATTTTTTACGCTGGTGGTGGATTCAGCGGGGTCGTGGAATGTTCCGAGGGGCTCTGCGGTGGACGCGTACTTTTTGTTACATTTTTTACGCTGGTGGTGGTTTCACTGGGGTCTCCGGTGGACGCGTACTTTTTGTTACATTTTTTACGCTGGTGGTGGATTCAGCGGGGTCGTGGAATGTTCCGAGGGGCTCTGCGGTGGACGCGTACTTTTTGTTACATTTTTTACGCTGGTGGTGGTTTCACTGGGGTCTCCGGTGGACGCGTACTTTTTGTTACATTTTTTACGCTGGTGGTGGATTCAGCGGGGTCGTGGAATGTTCCGAGGGGCTCTGCGGTGGACGCGTACTTTTTGTTACATTTTTTACGCTGGTGGTGGATTCAGCGGGGTCGTGGAATGTTCCGAGGGGCTCTGCGGTGGACGCGTACTTTTTGTTACATTTTTTACGCTGGTGGTGGTTTCACTGGGGTCTCCGGTGGACGCGTACTTTTTGTTACATTTTTTACGCTGGTGGTGGTTTCACTGGGGTCTCCGGTGGACGCGTACTTTTTGTTACATTTTTTACGCTGGTGGTGGATTCAGCGGGGTCGTGGAATGTTCCGAGGGGCTCTGCGGTGGACGCGTACTTTTTGTTACATTTTTTACGCTGGTGGTGGTTTCACTGGGGTCTCCGGTGGACGCGTACTTTTTGTTACATTTTTTACGCTGGTGGTGGATTCAGTGGGGTCGTGGAATGTTCCGAGGGGCTTTGCGGTGGACGCGTACTTTTTGTTACATTTTTTACGCTGGTGGAATGTTCTGATTGGGTCTGCGGTGGACGCGTACTTTTTGTTACATTTTTTACGCTGGTGGTGGATTCAGCGGGGTCGTGGAATGTTCCGAGGGGCTCTGCGGTGGACGCGTACTTTTTGTTACATTTTTTACGCTGGTGGTGTCTTCAGTGGGGTCGTGGAATGTTCCGAGGGGCTTTGCGGTGGACGCGTACTTTTTGTTACATTTTTTACGCTGGTGGTGGATTCAGCAGGGTCGTAGAATGTTCCGAGGGGCTCTGCGGTGGACGCGTACTTTTTGTTACATTTTTTACGCTGGTGGTGGATTCAGCGGGGTCGTGGAATGTTCCGAGGGGCTTTGCGGTGGACGCGTACTTTTTGTTACATTTTTTACGCTGGTGGAATGTTCTGATTGGGTCTGCGGTGGACGCGTACTTTTTGTTACATTTTTTACGCTGGTGGTGGATTCAGCGGGGTCGTGGAATGTTCCGAGGGGCTCTGCGGTGGACGCGTACTTTTTGTTACATTTTTTACGCTGGTGGTGGATTCAGCGGGGTCGTGGAATGTTCCGAGGGGCTCTGCGGTGGACGCGTACTTTTTGTTACATTTTTTACGCTGGTGGTGGTTTCACTGGGGTCTCCGGTGGACGCGTACTTTTTGTTACATTTTTTACGCTGGTGGTGGATTCAGCGGGGTCGTGGAATGTTCCGAGGGGCTCTGCGGTGGACGCGTACTTTTTGTTACATTTTTTACGCTGGTGGTGGTTTCACTGGGGTCTCCGGTGGACGCGTACTTTTTGTTACATTTTTTACGCTGGTGGTGGATTCAGCGGGGTCGTGGAATGTTCCGAGGGGCTCTGCGGTGGACGCGTACTTTTTGTTACATTTTTTACGCTGGTGGTGGATTCAGCGGGGTCGTGGAATGTTCCGAGGGGCTCTGCGGTGGACGCGTACTTTTTGTTACATTTTTTACGCTGGTGGTGGTTTCACTGGGGTCTCCGGTGGACGCGTACTTTTTGTTACATTTTTTACGCTGGTGGTGGTTTCACTGGGGTCTCCGGTGGACGCGTACTTTTTGTTACATTTTTTACGCTGGTGGTGGATTCAGCGGGGTCGTGGAATGTTCCGAGGGGCTCTGCGGTGGACGCGTACTTTTTGTTACATTTTTTACGCTGGTGGTGGTTTCACTGGGGTCTCCGGTGGACGCGTACTTTTTGTTACATTTTTTACGCTGGTGGTGGATTCAGTGGGGTCGTGGAATGTTCCGAGGGGCTCTGCGGTGGACGCGTACTTTTTGTTACATTTTTTACGCTGGTGGTGGATTCAGCGGGGTCGTGGAATGTTCCGAGGGGCTCTGCGGTGGACGCGTACTTTTTGTTACATTTTTTACGCTGGTGGTGGATTCAGTGGGGTCGTGGAATGTTCCGAGGGGCTCTGCGGTGGACGCGTACTTTTTGTTACATTTTTTACGCTGGTGGAATGTTCTGATTGGGTCTGCGGTGGACGCGTACTTTTTGTTACATTTTTTACGCTGGTGGTGGTTTCACTGGGGTCTCCGGTGGACGCGTACTTTTTGTTACATTTTTTACGCTGGTGGTGGATTCAGCGGGGTCGTGGAATGTTCCGAGGGGCTCTGCGGTGGACGCGTACTTTTTGTTACATTTTTTACGCTGGTGGTGTCTTCAGTGGGGTCGTGGAATGTTCCGAGGGGCTTTGCGGTGGACGCGTACTTTTTGTTACATTTTTTACGCTGGTGGAATGTTCTGATTGGGTCTGCGGTGGACGCGTACTTTTTGTTACATTTTTTACGCTGGTGGTGGATTCAGCGGGGTCGTGGAATGTTCCGAGGGGCTTTGCGGTGGACGCGTACTTTTTGTTACATTTTTTACGCTGGTGGAATGTTCTGATTGGGTCTGCGGTGGACGCGTACTTTTTGTTACATTTTTTACGCTGGTGGTGGATTCAGCGGGGTCGTGGAATGTTCCGAGGGGCTCTGCGGTGGACGCGTACTTTTTGTTACATTTTTTACGCTGGTGGTGGATTCAGCGGGGTCGTGGAATGTTCCGAGGGGCTCTGCGGTGGACGCGTACTTTTTGTTACATTTTTTACGCTGGTGGTGGTTTCACTGGGGTCTCCGGTGGACGCGTACTTTTTGTTACATTTTTTACGCTGGTGGTGGATTCAGCGGGGTCGTGGAATGTTCCGAGGGGCTCTGCGGTGGACGCGTACTTTTTGTTACATTTTTTACGCTGGTGGTGGATTCAGCGGGGTCGTGGAATGTTCCGAGGGGCTCTGCGGTGGACGCGTACTTTTTGTTACATTTTTTACGCTGGTGGTGGTTTCACTGGGGTCTCCGGTGGACGCGTACTTTTTGTTACATTTTTTACGCTGGTGGTGGTTTCACTGGGGTCTCCGGTGGACGCGTACTTTTTGTTACATTTTTTACGCTGGTGGTGGATTCAGCGGGGTCGTGGAATGTTCCGAGGGGCTCTGCGGTGGACGCGTACTTTTTGTTACATTTTTTACGCTGGTGGTGGTTTCACTGGGGTCTCCGGTGGACGCGTACTTTTTGTTACATTTTTTACGCTGGTGGTGGATTCAGTGGGGTCGTGGAATGTTCCGAGGGGCTCTGCGGTGGACGCGTACTTTTTGTTACATTTTTTACGCTGGTGGAATGTTCTGATTGGGTCTGCGGTGGACGCGTACTTTTTGTTACATTTTTTACGCTGGTGGTGGATTCAGTGGGGTCGTGGAATGTTCCGAGGGGCTCTGCGGTGGACGCGTACTTTTTGTTACATTTTTTACGCTGGTGGTGGATTCAGCGGGGTCGTGGAATGTTCCGAGGGGCTCTGCGGTGGACGCGTACTTTTTGTTACATTTTTTACGCTGGTGGTGGATTCAGCGGGGTCGTGGAATGTTCCGAGGGGCTCTGCGGTGGACGCGTACTTTTTGTTACATTTTTTACGCTGGTGGTGGATTCAGTGGGGTCGTGGAATGTTCCGAGGGGCTCTGCGGTGGACGCGTACTTTTTGTTACATTTTTTACGCTGGTGGTGGATTCAGCGGGGTCGTGGAATGTTCCGAGGGGCTCTGCGGTGGACGCGTACTTTTTGTTACATTGTTTACGCTGGTGGTGGTTTCACTGGGGTCTCCGGTGGACGCGTACTTTTTGTTACATTTTTTACGCTGGTGGTGGTTTCACTGGGGTCTCCGGTGGACGCGTACTTTTTGTTACATTTTTTACGCTGGTGGTGGATTCAGCGGGGTCGTGGAATGTTCCGAGGGGCTCTGCGGTGGACGCGTACTTTTTGTTACATTTTTTACGCTGGTGGTGGTTTCACTGGGGTCTCCGGTGGACGCGTACTTTTTGTTACATTTTTTACGCTGGTGGTGGATTCAGTGGGGTCGTGGAATGTTCCGAGGGGCTCTGCGGTGGACGCGTACTTTTTGTTACATTTTTTACGCTGGTGGTGGATTCAGCGGGGTCGTGGAATGTTCCGAGGGGCTCTGCGGTGGACGCGTACTTTTTGTTACATTTTTTACGCTGGTGGTGGATTCAGCGGGGTCGTGGAATGTTCCGAGGGGCTCTGCGGTGGACGCGTACTTTTTGTTACATTTTTTACGCTGGTGGTGGATTCAGTGGGGTCGTGGAATGTTCCGAGGGGCTCTGCGGTGGACGCGTACTTTTTGTTACATTTTTTACGCTGGTGGAATGTTCTGATTGGGTCTGCGGTGGACGCGTACTTTTTGTTACATTTTTTACGCTGGTGGTGGTTTCACTGGGGTCTCCGGTGGACGCGTACTTTTTGTTACATTTTTTACGCTGGTGGTGGATTCAGCGGGGTCGTGGAATGTTCCGAGGGGCTCTGCGGTGGACGCGTACTTTTTGTTACATTTTTTACGCTGGTGGTGTCTTCAGTGGGGTCGTGGAATGTTCCGAGGGGCTTTGCGGTGGACGCGTACTTTTTGTTACATTTTTTACGCTGGTGGAATGTTCTGATTGGGTCTGCGGTGGACGCGTACTTTTTGTTACATTTTTTACGCTGGTGGTGGATTCAGCGGGGTCGTGGAATGTTCCGAGGGGCTTTGCGGTGGACGCGTACTTTTTGTTACATTTTTTACGCTGGTGGAATGTTCTGATTGGGTCTGCGGTGGACGCGTACTTTTTGTTACATTTTTTACGCTGGTGGTGGATTCAGCGGGGTCGTGGAATGTTCCGAGGGGCTCTGCGGTGGACGCGTACTTTTTGTTACATTTTTTACGCTGGTGGTGGATTCAGCGGGGTCGTGGAATGTTCCGAGGGGCTCTGCGGTGGACGCGTACTTTTTGTTACATTTTTTACGCTGGTGGTGGTTTCACTGGGGTCTCCGGTGGACGCGTACTTTTTGTTACATTTTTTACGCTGGTGGTGGATTCAGCGGGGTCGTGGAATGTTCCGAGGGGCTCTGCGGTGGACGCGTACTTTTTGTTACATTTTTTACGCTGGTGGTGGATTCAGCGGGGTCGTGGAATGTTCCGAGGGGCTCTGCGGTGGACGCGTACTTTTTGTTACATTTTTTACGCTGGTGGTGGTTTCACTGGGGTCTCCGGTGGACGCGTACTTTTTGTTACATTTTTTACGCTGGTGGTGGATTCAGCGGGGTCGTGGAATGTTCCGAGGGGCTCTGCGGTGGACGCGTACTTTTTGTTACATTTTTTACGCTGGTGGTGGATTCAGTGGGGTCGTGGAATGTTCCGAGGGGCTCTGCGGTGGACGCGTACTTTTTGTTACATTTTTTACGCTGGTGGAATGTTCTGATTGGGTCTGCGGTGGACGCGTACTTTTTGTTACATTTTTTACGCTGGTGGTGGTTTCACTGGGGTCTCCGGTGGACGCGTACTTTTTGTTACATTTTTTACGCTGGTGGTGGATTCAGCGGGGTCGTGGAATGTTCCGAGGGGCTCTGCGGTGGACGCGTACTTTTTGTTACATTTTTTACGCTGGTGGTGTCTTCAGTGGGGTCGTGGAATGTTCCGAGGGGCTTTGCGGTGGACGCGTACTTTTTGTTACATTTTTTACGCTGGTGGAATGTTCTGATTGGGTCTGCGGTGGACGCGTACTTTTTGTTACATTTTTTACGCTGGTGGTGGATTCAGCGGGGTCGTGGAATGTTCCGAGGGGCTCTGCGGTGGACGCGTACTTTTTGTTACATTTTTTACGCTGGTGGTGGTTTCACTGGGGTCTCCGGTGGACGCGTACTTTTTGTTACATTTTTTACGCTGGTGGTGGTTTCACTGGGGTCTCCGGTGGACGCGTACTTTTTGTTACATTTTTTACGCTGGTGGAATGTTCTGATTGGGTCTGCGGTGGACGCGTACTTTTTGTTACATTTTTTACGCTGGTGGTGGATTCAGCGGGGTCGTGGAATGTTCCGAGGGGCTCTGCGGTGGACGCGTACTTTTTGTTACATTTTTTACGCTGGTGGTGGATTCAGCGGGGTCGTGGAATGTTCCGAGGGGCTCTGCGGTGGACGCGTACTTTTTGTTACATTTTTTACGCTGGTGGTGGTTTCACTGGGGTCTCCGGTGGACGCGTACTTTTTGTTACATTTTTTACGCTGGTGGTGGATTCAGCGGGGTCGTGGAATGTTCCGAGGGGCTCTGCGGTGGACGCGTACTTTTTGTTACATTTTTTACGCTGGTGGTGGATTCAGCGGGGTCGTGGAATGTTCCGAGGGGCTCTGCGGTGGACGCGTACTTTTTGTTACATTTTTTACGCTGGTGGTGGTTTCACTGGGGTCTCCGGTGGACGCGTACTTTTTGTTACATTTTTTACGCTGGTGGTGGATTCAGCGGGGTCGTGGAATGTTCCGAGGGGCTCTGCGGTGGACGCGTACTTTTTGTTACATTTTTTACGCTGGTGGTGGATTCAGTGGGGTCGTGGAATGTTCCGAGGGGCTCTGCGGTGGACGCGTACTTTTTGTTACATTTTTTACGCTGGTGGAATGTTCTGATTGGGTCTGCGGTGGACGCGTACTTTTTGTTACATTTTTTACGCTGGTGGTGGTTTCACTGGGGTCTCCGGTGGACGCGTACTTTTTGTTACATTTTTTACGCTGGTGGTGGATTCAGCGGGGTCGTGGAATGTTCCGAGGGGCTCTGCGGTGGACGCGTACTTTTTGTTACATTTTTTACGCTGGTGGTGTCTTCAGTGGGGTCGTGGAATGTTCCGAGGGGCTTTGCGGTGGACGCGTACTTTTTGTTACATTTTTTACGCTGGTGGAATGTTCTGATTGGGTCTGCGGTGGACGCGTACTTTTTGTTACATTTTTTACGCTGGTGGTGGATTCAGCGGGGTCGTGGAATGTTCCGAGGGGCTCTGCGGTGGACGCGTACTTTTTGTTACATTTTTTACGCTGGTGGTGGTTTCACTGGGGTCTCCGGTGGACGCGTACTTTTTGTTACATTTTTTACGCTGGTGGTGGTTTCACTGGGGTCTCCGGTGGACGCGTACTTTTTGTTACATTTTTTACGCTGGTGGTGGATTCAGCGGGGTCGTGGAATGTTCCGAGGGGCTCTGCGGTGGACGCGTACTTTTTGTTACATTTTTTACGCTGGTGGTGGTTTCACTGGGGTCTCCGGTGGACGCGTACTTTTTGTTACATTTTTTACGCTGGTGGTGGATTCAGTGGGGTCGTGGAATGTTCCGAGGGGCTCTGCGGTGGACGCGTACTTTTTGTTACATTTTTTACGCTGGTGGTGGATTCAGCGGGGTCGTGGAATGTTCCGAGGGGCTCTGCGGTGGACGCGTACTTTTTGTTACATTTTTTACGCTGGTGGTGGATTCAGCGGGGTCGTGGAATGTTCCGAGGGGCTCTGCGGTGGACGCGTACTTTTTGTTACATTTTTTACGCTGGTGGTGGATTCAGTGGGGTCGTGGAATGTTCCGAGGGGCTCTGCGGTGGACGCGTACTTTTTGTTACATTTTTTACGCTGGTGGAATGTTCTGATTGGGTCTGCGGTGGACGCGTACTTTTTGTTACATTTTTTACGCTGGTGGTGGTTTCACTGGGGTCTCCGGTGGACGCGTACTTTTTGTTACATTTTTTACGCTGGTGGTGGATTCAGCGGGGTCGTGGAATGTTCCGAGGGGCTCTGCGGTGGACGCGTACTTTTTGTTACATTTTTTACGCTGGTGGTGGATTCAGTGGGGTCGTGGAATGTTCCGAGGGGCTCTGCGGTGGACGCGTACTTTTTGTTACATTTTTTACGCTGGTGGAATGTTCTGATTGGGTCTGCGGTGGACGCGTACTTTTTGTTACATTTTTTACGCTGGTGGTGGTTTCACTGGGGTCTCCGGTGGACGCGTACTTTTTGTTACATTTTTTACGCTGGTGGTGGATTCAGCAGGGTCGTAGAATGTTCCGAGGGGCTCTGCGGTGGACGCGTACTTTTTGTTACATTTTTTACGCTGGTGGTGGATTCAGCGGGGTCGTGGAATGTTCCGAGGGGCTTTGCGGTGGACGCGTACTTTTTGTTACATTTTTTACGCTGGTGGAATGTTCTGATTGGGTCTGCGGTGGACGCGTACTTTTTGTTACATTTTTTACGCTGGTGGAATGTTCTGATTGGGTCTGCAGTGGACGCGTACTTTTTGTTACATTTTTTACGCTGGTGGTGGATTCAGCGGGGTCGTGGAATGTTCCGAGGGGCTTTGCGGTGGACGCGTACTTTTTGTTACATTTTTTACGCTGGTGGAATGTTCTGATTGGGTCTGCGGTGGACGCGTACTTTTTGTTACATTTTTTACGCTGGTGGTGGATTCAGCGGGGTCGTGGAATGTTCCGAGGGGCTCTGCGGTGGACGCGTACTTTTTGTTACATTTTTTACGCTGGTGGAATGTTCTGATTGGGTCTGCGGTGGACGCGTACTTTTTGTTACATTTTTTACGCTGGTGGTGGATTCAGCGGGGTCGTGGAATGTTCCGAGGGGCTTTGCGGTGGACGCGTACTTTTTGTTACATTTTTTACGCTGGTGGTGGTTTCACTGGGGTCTCCGGTGGACGCGTACTTTTTGTTCCTTTTTTTACGCTGGTGGTGGATTCAGCGGGGTCGTGGAATGTTCCGAGGGGCTCTGCGGTGGACGCGTACTTTTTGTTACATTTTTTACGCTGGTGGTGTCTTCAGTGGGGTCGTGGAATGTTCCGAGGGGCTTTGCGGTGGACGCGTACTTTTTGTTACATTTTTTACGCTGGTGGTGGATTCAGCAGGGTCGTAGAATGTTCCGAGGGGCTCTGCGGTGGACGCGTACTTTTTGTTACATTTTTTACGCTGGTGGTGGATTCAGCGGGTCGTGGAATGTTCCGAGGGGCTTTGCGGTGGACGCGTACTTTTTGTTACATTTTTTACGCTGGTGGAATGTTCTGATTGGGTCTGCGGTGGACGCGTACTTTTTGTTACATTTTTTACGCTGGTGGTGGATTCAGCGGGGTCGTGGAATGTTCCGAGGGGCTCTGCGGTGGACGCGTACTTTTTGTTACATTTTTTTACGCTGGTGGAATGTTCTGATTGGGTCTGCGGTGGACGCGTACTTTTTGTTACATTTTTTACGCTGGTGGTGGATTCAGCAGGGTCGTAGAATGTTCCGAGGGGCTCTGCGGTGGACGCGTACTTTTTGTTACATTTTTTACGCTGGTGGTGGATTCAGCGGGGTCGTGGAATGTTCCGAGGGGCTTTGCGGTGGACGCGTACTTTTTGTTACATTTTTTACGCTGGTGGTGGATTCAGCGGGGTCGTGGAATGTTCCGAGGGGCTCTGCGGTGGACGCGTACTTTTTGTTACATTTTTTACGCTGGTGGTGGATTCAGCGGGGTCGTGGAATGTTCCGAGGGGCTCTGCGGTGGACGCGTACTTTTTGTTACATTTTTTACGCTGGTGGTGGATTCAGCAGGGTCGTAGAATGTTCCGAGGGGCTCTGCGGTGGACGCGTACTTTTTGTTACATTTTTTACGCTGGTGGTGGATTCAGCGGGGTCGTGGAATGTTCCGAGGGGCTTTGCGGTGGACGCGTACTTTTTGTTACATTTTTTACGCTGGTGGAATGTTCTGATTGGGTCTGCGGTGGACGCGTACTTTTTGTTACATTTTTTACGCTGGTGGTGGATTCAGCGGGGTCGTGGAATGTTCCGAGGGGCTCTGCGGTGGACGCGTACTTTTTGTTACATTTTTTACGCTGGTGGAATGTTCTGATTGGGTCTGCGGTGGACGCGTACTTTTTGTTACATTTTTTACGCTGGTGGTGGATTCAGCAGGGTCGTAGAATGTTCCGAGGGGCTTTGCGGTGGGACGCGTACTTTTTGTTACATTTTTTACGCTGGTGGTGGATTCAGCGGGGTCGTGGAATGTTCCGAGGGGCTCTGCGGTGGACGCGTACTTTTTGTTACATTTTTTACGCTGGTGGTGTCTTCAGTGGGGTCGTGGAATGTTCCGAGGGGCTTTGCGGTGGACGCGTACTTTTTGTTACATTTTTTACGCTGGTGGTGGATTCAGCAGGGTCGTAGAATGTTCCGAGGGGCTCTGCGGTGGACGCGTACTTTTTGTTACATTTTTTACGCTGGTGGTGGATTCAGCGGGGTCGTGGAATGTTCCGAGGGGCTTTGCGGTGGACGCGTACTTTTTGTTACATTTTTACGCTGGTGGAATGTTCTGATTGGGTCTGCGGTGGACGCGTACTTTTTGTTACATTTTTTACGCTGGTGGTGGATTCAGCGGGGTCGTGGAATGTTCCGAGGGGCTCTGCGGTGGACGCGTACTTTTTGTTACATTTTTTACGCTGGTGGTGGATTCAGCGGGGGTCGTGGAATGTTCCGAGGGGCTCTGCGGTGGACGCGTACTTTTTGTTACATTTTTTACGCTGGTGGTGGTTTCACTGGGGTCTGCGGTGGACGCGTACTTTTTGTTACATTTTTTACGCTGGTGGTGGATTCAGCGGGGTCGTGGAATGTTCCGAGGGGCTCTGCGGTGGACGCGTACTTTTTGTTACATTTTTTACGCTGGTGGAATGTTCTGATTGGGTCTGCGGTGGACGCGTACTTTTTGTTACATTTTTTACGCTGGTGGTGGATTCAGCGGGGTCGTGGAATGTTCCGAGGGGCTTTGCGGTGGACGCGTACTTTTTGTTACATTTTTTACGCTGGTGGTGGATTCAGCAGGGTCGTAGAATGTTCCGAGGGGCTCTGCGGTGGACGCGTACTTTTTGTTACATTTTTTACGCTGGTGGTGGATTCAGCGGGGTCGTGGAATGTTCCGAGGGGCTTTGCGGTGGACGCGTACTTTTTGTTACATTTTTTACGCTGGTGGAATGTTCTGATTGGGTCTGCGGTGGACGCGTACTTTTTGTTACATTTTTTACGCTGGTGGTGGATTCAGCGGGGTCGTGGAATGTTCCGAGGGGCTCTGCGGTGGACGCGTACTTTTTGTTACATTTTTTACGCTGGTGGAATGTTCTGATTGGGTCTGCGGTGGACGCGTACTTTTTGTTACATTTTTTACGCTGGTGGTGGATTCAGCGGGGTCGTGGAATGTTCCGAGGGGCTCTGCGGTGGACGCGTACTTTTTGTTACATTTTTTACGCTGGTGGTGGATTCAGCGGGGTCGTGGAATGTTCCGAGGGGCTTTGCGGTGGACGCGTACTTTTTGTTACATTTTTTACGCTGGTGGAATGTTCTGATTGGGTCTGCGGTGGACGCGTACTTTTTGTTACATTTTTTACGCTGGTGGTGGATTCAGCGGGGTCGTGGAATGTTCCGAGGGGCTCTGCGGTGGACGCGTACTTTTTGTTACATTTTTTACGCTGGTGGAATGTTCTGATTGGGTCTGCGGTGGACGCGTACTTTTTGTTACATTTTTTACGCTGGTGGTGGATTCAGCGGGGTCGTGGAATGTTCCGAGGGGCTCTGCGGTGGACGCGTACTTTTTGTTACATTTTTTACGCTGGTGGTGGATTCAGCGGGGTCGTGGAATGTTCCGAGGGGCTTTGCGGTGGACGCGTACTTTTTGTTACATTTTTTACGCTGGTGGTGGATTCAGCGGGGTCGTGGAATGTTCCGAGGGGCTCTGCGGTGGACGCGTACTTTTTGTTACATTTTTTACGCTGGTGGTGGATTCAGCGGGGTCGTGGAATGTTCCGAGGGGCTCTGCGGTGGACGCGTACTTTTTGTTACATTTTTTACGCTGGTGGTGGATTCAGCGGGGTCGTGGAATGTTCCGAGGGGCTCTGCGGTGGACGCGTACTTTTTGTTACATTTTTTACGCTGGTGGTGGTTTCACTGGGGTCTGCGGTGGACGCGTACTTTTTGTTACATTTTTTACGCTGGTGGTGGATTCAGCGGGGTCGTGGAATGTTCCGAGGGGCTCTGCGGTGGACGCGTACTTTTTGTTACATTTTTTACGCTGGTGGAATGTTCTGATTGGGTCTGCGGTGGACGCGTACTTTTTGTTACATTTTTTACGCTGGTGGTGGATTCAGCGGGGTCGTGGAATGTTCCGAGGGGCTTTGCGGTGGACGCGTACTTTTTGTTACATTTTTTACGCTGGTGGTGGATTCAGCAGGGTCGTAGAATGTTCCGAGGGGCTCTGCGGTGGACGCGTACTTTTTGTTACATTTTTTACGCTGGTGGTGGATTCAGCGGGGTCGTGGAATGTTCCGAGGGGCTTTGCGGTGGACGCGTACTTTTTGTTACATTTTTTACGCTGGTGGAATGTTCTGATTGGGTCTGCGGTGGACGCGTACTTTTTGTTACATTTTTTACGCTGGTGGTGGATTCAGCGGGGTCGTGGAATGTTCCGAGGGGCTTTGCGGTGGACGCGTACTTTTTGTTACATTTTTTACGCTGGTGGAATGTTCTGATTGGGTCTGCGGTGGACGCGTACTTTTTGTTACATTTTTTACGCTGGTGGTGGATTCAGCGGGGTCGTGGAATGTTCCGAGGGGCTCTGCGGTGGACGCGTACTTTTTGTTACATTTTTTACGCTGGTGGTGTCTTCAGTGGGGTCGTGGAATGTTCCGAGGGGCTTTGCGGTGGACGCGTACTTTTTGTTACATTTTTTACGCTGGTGGTGGATTCAGCAGGGTCGTAGAATGTTCCGAGGGGCTCTGCGGTGGACGCGTACTTTTTGTTACATTTTTTACGCTGGTGGTGGATTCAGCGGGGTCGTGGAATGTTCCGAGGGGCTTTGCGGTGGACGCGTACTTTTTGTTACATTTTTTACGCTGGTGGTGGATTCAGCGGGGTCGTGGAATGTTCCGAGGGGCTTTGCGGTGGACGCGTACTTTTTGTTACATTTTTTACGCTGGTGGTGGATTCAGCAGGGTCGTAGAATGTTCCGAGGGGCTCTGCGGTGGACGCGTACTTTTTGTTACATTTTTTACGCTGGTGGTGGATTCAGCGGGGTCGTGGAATGTTCTGATTGGGTCTGCGGTGGACGCGTACTTTTTGTTACATTTTTTACGCTGGTGGTGGATTCAGCGGGGTCGTGGAATGTTCCGAGGGGCTCTGCGGTGGACGCGTACTTTTTGTTACATTTTTTACGCTGGTGGTGGATTCAGCGGGGTCGTGGAATGTTCCGAGGGGCTCTGCGGTGGACGCGTACTTTTTGTTACATTTTTTACGCTGGTGGTGGTTTCACTGGGGTCTCCGGTGGACGCGTACTTTTTGTTACATTTTTTACGCTGGTGGTGGATTCAGCGGGGTCGTGGAATGTTCCGAGGGGCTCTGCGGTGGACGCGTACTTTTTGTTACATTTTTTACGCTGGTGGTGGTTTCACTGGGGTCTCCGGTGGACGCGTACTTTTTGTTACATTTTTTACGCTGGTGGTGGATTCAGCGGGGTCGTGGAATGTTCCGAGGGGCTCTGCGGTGGACGCGTACTTTTTGTTACATTTTTTACGCTGGTGGTGGATTCAGCGGGGTCGTGGAATGTTCCGAGGGGCTCTGCGGTGGACGCGTACTTTTTGTTACATTTTTTACGCTGGTGGTGGTTTCACTGGGGTCTCCGGTGGACGCGTACTTTTTGTTACATTTTTTACGCTGGTGGTGGTTTCACTGGGGTCTCCGGTGGACGCGTACTTTTTGTTACATTTTTTACGCTGGTGGTGGATTCAGCGGGGTCGTGGAATGTTCCGAGGGGCTCTGCGGTGGACGCGTACTTTTTGTTACATTTTTTACGCTGGTGGTGGTTTCACTGGGGTCTCCGGTGGACGCGTACTTTTTGTTACATTTTTTACGCTGGTGGTGGATTCAGTGGGGTCGTGGAATGTTCCGAGGGGCTCTGCGGTGGTCGCGTACTTTTTGTTACATTTTTTACGCTGGTGGTGGATTCAGCGGGGTCGTGGAATGTTCCGAGGGGCTCTGCGGTGGACGCGTACTTTTTGTTACATTTTTTACGCTGGTGGTGGATTCAGCGGGGTCGTGGAATGTTCCGAGGGGCTCTGCGGTGGACGCGTACTTTTTGTTACATTTTTTACGCTGGTGGTGGATTCAGTGGGGTCGTGGAATGTTCCGAGGGGCTCTGCGGTGGACGCGTACTTTTTGTTACATTTTTTACGCTGGTGGAATGTTCTGATTGGGTCTGCGGTGGACGCGTACTTTTTGTTACATTTTTTACGCTGGTGGTGGTTTCACTGGGGTCTCCGGTGGACGCGTACTTTTTGTTACATTTTTTACGCTGGTGGTGGATTCAGCGGGGTCGTGGAATGTTCCGAGGGGCTCTGCGGTGGACGCGTACTTTTTGTTACATTTTTTACGCTGGTGGTGTCTTCAGTGGGGTCGTGGAATGTTCCGAGGGGCTTTGCGGTGGACGCGTACTTTTTGTTACATTTTTTACGCTGGTGGAATGTTCTGATTGGGTCTGCGGTGGACGCGTACTTTTTGTTACATTTTTTACGCTGGTGGTGGATTCAGCGGGGTCGTGGAATGTTCCGAGGGGCTTTGCGGTGGACGCGTACTTTTTGTTACATTTTTTACGCTGGTGGAATGTTCTGATTGGGTCTGCGGTGGACGCGTACTTTTTGTTACATTTTTTACGCTGGTGGTGGATTCAGCGGGGTCGTGGAATGTTCCGAGGGGCTCTGCGGTGGACGCGTACTTTTTGTTACATTTTTTACGCTGGTGGTGGATTCAGTGGGGTCGTGGAATGTTCCGAGGGGCTCTGCGGTGGACGCGTACTTTTTGTTACATTTTTTACGCTGGTGGAATGTTCTGATTGGGTCTGCGGTGGACGCGTACTTTTTGTTACATTTTTTACGCTGGTGGTGGTTTCACTGGGGTCTCCGGTGGACGCGTACTTTTTGTTACATTTTTTACGCTGGTGGTGGATTCAGCAGGGTCGTAGAATGTTCCGAGGGGCTCTGCGGTGGACGCGTACTTTTTGTTACATTTTTTACGCTGGTGGTGGATTCAGCGGGGTCGTGGAATGTTCCGAGGGGCTTTGCGGTGGACGCGTACTTTTTGTTACATTTTTTACGCTGGTGGAATGTTCTGATTGGGTCTGCGGTGGACGCGTACTTTTTGTTACATTTTTTACGCTGGTGGAATGTTCTGATTGGGTCTGCGGTGGACGCGTACTTTTTGTTACATTTTTTACGCTGGTGGTGGATTCAGCGGGGTCGTGGAATGTTCCGAGGGGCTTTGCGGTGGACGCGTACTTTTTGTTACATTTTTTACGCTGGTGGTGGATTCAGCGGGGTCGTGGAATGTTCCGAGGGGCTCTGCGGTGGACGCGTACTTTTTGTTACATTTTTTACGCTGGTGGTGGATTCAGTGGGGTCGTGGAATGTTCCGAGGGGCTCTGCGGTGGACGCGTACTTTTTGTTACATTTTTTACGCTGGTGGAATGTTCTGATTGGGTCTGCGGTGGACGCGTACTTTTTGTTACATTTTTTACGCTGGTGGTGGTTTCACTGGGGTCTCCGGTGGACGCGTACTTTTTGTTACATTTTTTACGCTGGTGGTGGATTCAGCAGGGTCGTAGAATGTTCCGAGGGGCTCTGCGGTGGACGCGTACTTTTTGTTACATTTTTTACGCTGGTGGTGGATTCAGCGGGGTCGTGGAATGTTCCGAGGGGCTTTGCGGTGGACGCGTACTTTTTGTTACATTTTTTACGCTGGTGGAATGTTCTGATTGGGTCTGCGGTGGACGCGTACTTTTTGTTACATTTTTTACGCTGGTGGAATGTTCTGATTGGGTCTGCGGTGGACGCGTACTTTTTGTTACATTTTTTACGCTGGTGGTGGATTCAGCGGGGTCGTGGAATGTTCCGAGGGGCTTTGCGGTGGACGCGTACTTTTTGTTACATTTTTTACGCTGGTGGAATGTTCTGATTGGGTCTGCGGTGGACGCGTACTTTTTGTTACATTTTTTACGCTGGTGGTGGATTCAGCGGGGTCGTGGAATGTTCCGAGGGGCTCTGCGGTGGACGCGTACTTTTTGTTACATTTTTTACGCTGGTGGAATGTTCTGATTGGGTCTGCGGTGGACGCGTACTTTTTGTTACATTTTTTACGCTGGTGGTGGATTCAGCGGGGTCGTGGAATGTTCCGAGGGGCTTTGCGGTGGACGCGTACTTTTTGTTACATTTTTTACGCTGGTGGTGGTTTCACTGGGGTCTCCGGTGGACGCGTACTTTTTGTTACATTTTTTACGCTGGTGGTGGATTCAGCGGGGTCGTGGAATGTTCCGAGGGGCTCTGCGGTGGACGCGTACTTTTTGTTACATTTTTTACGCTGGTGGTGTCTTCAGTGGGGTCGTGGAATGTTCCGAGGGGCTTTGCGGTGGACGCGTACTTTTTGTTACATTTTTTACGCTGGTGGTGGATTCAGCAGGGTCGTGGAATGTTCCGAGGGGCTTTGCGGTGGACGCGTACTTTTTGTTACATTTTTTACGCTGGTGGAATGTTCTGATTGGGTCTGCGGTGGACGCGTACTTTTTGTTACATTTTTTACGCTGGTGGTGGATTCAGCGGGGTCGTGGAATGTTCCGAGGGGCTCTGCGGTGGACGCGTACTTTTTGTTACATTTTTTACGCTGGTGGAATGTTCTGATTGGGTCTGCGGTGGACGCGTACTTTTTGTTACATTTTTTACGCTGGTGGTGGATTCAGCGGGGTCGTGGAATGTTCCGAGGGGCTTTGCGGTGGACGCGTACTTTTTGTTACATTTTTTACGCTGGTGGAATGTTCTGATTGGGTCTGCGGTGGACGCGTACTTTTTGTTACATTTTTTACGCTGGTGGTGGATTCAGCGGGGTCGTGGAATGTTCCGAGGGGCTCTGCGGTGGACGCGTACTTTTTGTTACATTTTTTACGCTGGTGGTGTCTTCAGTGGGGTCGTGGAATGTTCCGAGGGGCTTTGCGGTGGACGCGTACTTTTTGTTACATTTTTTACGCTGGTGGTGGATTCAGCAGGGTCGTAGAATGTTCCGAGGGGCTCTGCGGTGGACGCGTACTTTTTGTTACATTTTTTACGCTGGTGGTGGATTCAGCGGGGTCGTGGAATGTTCCGAGGGGCTTTGCGGTGGACGCGTACTTTTTGTTACATTTTTTACGCTGGTGGAATGTTCTGATTGGGTCTGCGGTGGACGCGTACTTTTTGTTACATTTTTTACGCTGGTGGTGGATTCAGCGGGGTCGTGGAATGTTCCGAGGGGCTCTGCGGTGGACGCGTACTTTTTGTTACATTTTTTACGCTGGTGGTGGATTCAGCGGGGTCGTGGAATGTTCCGAGGGGCTCTGCGGTGGACGCGTACTTTTTGTTACATTTTTTACGCTGGTGGTGGTTTCACTGGGGTCTCCGGTGGACGCGTACTTTTTGTTACATTTTTTACGCTGGTGGTGGATTCAGCGGGGTCGTGGAATGTTCCGAGGGGCTCTGCGGTGGACGCGTACTTTTTGTTACATTTTTTACGCTGGTGGTGGTTTCACTGGGGTCTCCGGTGGACGCGTACTTTTTGTTACATTTTTTACGCTGGTGGTGGATTCAGCGGGGTCGTGGAATGTTCCCAGGGGCTCTGCGGTGGACGCGTACTTTTTGTTACATTTTTTACGCTGGTGGTGGATTCAGCGGGGTCGTGGAATGTTCCGAGGGGCTCTGCGGTGGACGCGTACTTTTTGTTACATTTTTTACGCTGGTGGTGGTTTCACTGGGGTCTCCGGTGGACGCGTACTTTTTGTTACATTTTTTACGCTGGTGGTGGTTTCACTGGGGTCTCCGGTGGACGCGTACTTTTTGTTACATTTTTTACGCTGGTGGAATGTTCTGATTGGGTCTGCGGTGGACGCGTACTTTTTGTTACATTTTTTACGCTGGTGGTGTCTTCAGTGGGGTCGTGGAATGTTCCGAGGGGCTTTGCGGTGGACGCGTACTTTTTGTTACATTTTTTACGCTGGTGGAATGTTCTGATTGGGTCTGCGGTGGACGCGTACTTTTTGTTACATTTTTTACGCTGGTGGAATGTTCTGATTGGGTCTGCGGTGGACGCGTACTTTTTGTTACATTTTTTACGCTGGTGGTGGATTCAGCGGGGTCGTGGAATGTTCCGAGGGGCTTTGCGGTGGACGCGTACTTTTTGTTACATTTTTTACGCTGGTGGAATGTTCTGATTGGGTCTGCGGTGGACGCGTACTTTTTGTTACATTTTTTACGCTGGTGGTGGATTCAGCGGGGTCGTGGAATGTTCCGAGGGGCTCTGCGGTGGACGCGTACTTTTTGTTACATTTTTTACGCTGGTGGAATGTTCTGATTGGGTCTGCGGTGGACGCGTACTTTTTGTTACATTTTTTACGCTGGTGGTGGATTCAGCGGGGTCGTGGAATGTTCCGAGGGGCTTTGCGGTGGACGCGTACTTTTTGTTACATTTTTTACGCTGGTGGTGGTTTCACTGGGGTCTCCGGTGGACGCGTACTTTTTGTTACATTTTTTACGCTGGTGGTGGATTCAGCGGGGTCGTGGAATGTTCCGAGGGGCTCTGCGGTGGACGCGTACTTTTTGTTACATTTTTTACGCTGGTGGTGTCTTCAGTGGGGTCGTGGAATGTTCCGAGGGGCTTTGCGGTGGACGCGTACTTTTTGTTACATTTTTTACGCTGGTGGTGGATTCAGCAGGGTCGTGGAATGTTCCGAGGGGCTTTGCGGTGGACGCGTACTTTTTGTTACATTTTTTACGCTGGTGGAATGTTCTGATTGGGTCTGCGGTGGACGCGTACTTTTTGTTACATTTTTTACGCTGGTGGTGGATTCAGCGGGGTCGTGGAATGTTCCGAGGGGCTCTGCGGTGGACGCGTACTTTTTGTTACATTTTTTACGCTGGTGGAATGTTCTGATTGGGTCTGCGGTGGACGCGTACTTTTTGTTACATTTTTTACGCTGGTGGTGGATTCAGCAGGGTCGTAGAATGTTCCGAGGGGCTCTGCGGTGGACGCGTACTTTTTGTTACATTTTTTACGCTGGTGGTGGATTCAGCGGGGTCGTGGAATGTTCCGAGGGGCTTTGCGGTGGACGCGTACTTTTTGTTACATTTTTTACGCTGGTGGAATGTTCTGATTGGGTCTGCGGTGGACGCGTACTTTTTGTTACATTTTTTACGCTGGTGGTGGATTCAGCGGGGTCGTGGAATGTTCCGAGGGGCTTTGCGGTGGACGCGTACTTTTTGTTACATTTTTTACGCTGGTGGAATGTTCTGATTGGGTCTGCGGTGGACGCGTACTTTTTGTTACATTTTTTACGCTGGTGGTGGATTCAGCGGGGTCGTGGAATGTTCCGAGGGGCTCTGCGGTGGACGCGTACTTTTTGTTACATTTTTTACGCTGGTGGAATGTTCTGATTGGGTCTGCGGTGGACGCGTACTTTTTGTTACATTTTTTACGCTGGTGGTGGATTCAGCGGGGTCGTGGAATGTTCCGAGGGGCTCTGCGGTGGACGCGTACTTTTTGTTACATTTTTTACGCTGGTGGAATGTTCTGATTGGGTCTGCGGTGGACGCGTACTTTTTGTTACATTTTTTACGCTGGTGGTGGATTCAGCGGGGTCGTGGAATGTTCCGAGGGGCTCTGCGGTGGACGCGTACTTTTTGTTACATTTTTTACGCTGGTGGTGTCTTCAGTGGGGTCGTGGAATGTTCCGAGGGGCTTTGCGGTGGACGCGTACTTTTTGTTACATTTTTTACGCTGGTGGTGGATTCAGCAGGGTCGTAGAATGTTCCGAGGGGCTCTGCGGTGGACGCGTACTTTTTGTTACATTTTTTACGCTGGTGGTGGATTCAGCGGGGTCGTGGAATGTTCCGAGGGGCTTTGCGGTGGACGCGTACTTTTTGTTACATTTTTTACGCTGGTGGAATGTTCTGATTGGGTCTGCGGTGGACGCGTACTTTTTGTTACATTTTTTACGCTGGTGGTGGATTCAGCGGGGTCGTGGAATGTTCCGAGGGGCTCTGCGGTGGACGCGTACTTTTTGTTACATTTTTTACGCTGGTGGTGGATTCAGCGGGGTCGTGGAATGTTCCGAGGGGCTCTGCGGTGGACGCGTACTTTTTGTTACATTTTTTACGCTGGTGGTGGTTTCACTGGGGTCTCCGGTGGACGCGTACTTTTTGTTACATTTTTTACGCTGGTGGTGGATTCAGCGGGGTCGTGGAATGTTCCGAGGGGCTCTGCGGTGGACGCGTACTTTTTGTTACATTTTTTACGCTGGTGGTGGTTTCACTGGGGTCTCCGGTGGACGCGTACTTTTTGTTACATTTTTTACGCTGGTGGTGGATTCAGCGGGGTCGTGGAATGTTCCCAGGGGCTCTGCGGTGGACGCGTACTTTTTGTTACATTTTTTACGCTGGTGGTGGATTCAGCGGGGTCGTGGAATGTTCCGAGGGGCTCTGCGGTGGACGCGTACTTTTTGTTACATTTTTTACGCTGGTGGTGGTTTCACTGGGGTCTCCGGTGGACGCGTACTTTTTGTTACATTTTTTACGCTGGTGGTGGTTTCACTGGGGTCTCCGGTGGACGCGTACTTTTTGTTACATTTTTTACGCTGGTGGAATGTTCTGATTGGGTCTGCGGTGGACGCGTACTTTTTGTTACATTTTTTACGCTGGTGGTGTCTTCAGTGGGGTCGTGGAATGTTCCGAGGGGCTTTGCGGTGGACGCGTACTTTTTGTTACATTTTTTACGCTGGTGGAATGTTCTGATTGGGTCTGCGGTGGACGCGTACTTTTTGTTACATTTTTTACGCTGGTGGAATGTTCTGATTGGGTCTGCGGTGGACGCGTACTTTTTGTTACATTTTTTACGCTGGTGGTGGATTCAGCGGGGTCGTGGAATGTTCCGAGGGGCTTTGCGGTGGACGCGTACTTTTTGTTACATTTTTTACGCTGGTGGAATGTTCTGATTGGGTCTGCGGTGGACGCGTACTTTTTGTTACATTTTTTACGCTGGTGGTGGATTCAGCGGGGTCGTGGAATGTTCCGAGGGGCTCTGCGGTGGACGCGTACTTTTTGTTACATTTTTTACGCTGGTGGAATGTTCTGATTGGGTCTGCGGTGGACGCGTACTTTTTGTTACATTTTTTACGCTGGTGGTGGATTCAGCGGGGTCGTGGAATGTTCCGAGGGGCTTTGCGGTGGACGCGTACTTTTTGTTACATTTTTTACGCTGGTGGTGGTTTCACTGGGGTCTCCGGTGGACGCGTACTTTTTGTTACATTTTTTACGCTGGTGGTGGATTCAGCGGGGTCGTGGAATGTTCCGAGGGGCTCTGCGGTGGACGCGTACTTTTTGTTACATTTTTTACGCTGGTGGTGTCTTCAGTGGGGTCGTGGAATGTTCCGAGGGGCTTTGCGGTGGACGCGTACTTTTTGTTACATTTTTTACGCTGGTGGTGGATTCAGCAGGGTCGTGGAATGTTCCGAGGGGCTTTGCGGTGGACGCGTACTTTTTGTTACATTTTTTACGCTGGTGGAATGTTCTGATTGGGTCTGCGGTGGACGCGTACTTTTTGTTACATTTTTTACGCTGGTGGTGGATTCAGCGGGGTCGTGGAATGTTCCGAGGGGCTCTGCGGTGGACGCGTACTTTTTGTTACATTTTTTACGCTGGTGGAATGTTCTGATTGGGTCTGCGGTGGACGCGTACTTTTTGTTACATTTTTTACGCTGGTGGTGGATTCAGCAGGGTCGTAGAATGTTCCGAGGGGCTCTGCGGTGGACGCGTACTTTTTGTTACATTTTTTACGCTGGTGGTGGATTCAGCGGGGTCGTGGAATGTTCCGAGGGGCTTTGCGGTGGACGCGTACTTTTTGTTACATTTTTTACGCTGGTGGAATGTTCTGATTGGGTCTGCGGTGGACGCGTACTTTTTGTTACATTTTTTACGCTGGTGGTGGATTCAGCGGGGTCGTGGAATGTTCCGAGGGGCTTTGCGGTGGACGCGTACTTTTTGTTACATTTTTTACGCTGGTGGAATGTTCTGATTGGGTCTGCGGTGGACGCGTACTTTTTGTTACATTTTTTACGCTGGTGGTGGATTCAGCGGGGTCGTGGAATGTTCCGAGGGGCTCTGCGGTGGACGCGTACTTTTTGTTACATTTTTTACGCTGGTGGAATGTTCTGATTGGGTCTGCGGTGGACGCGTACTTTTTGTTACATTTTTTACGCTGGTGGTGGATTCAGCGGGGTCGTGGAATGTTCCGAGGGGCTCTGCGGTGGACGCGTACTTTTTGTTACATTTTTTACGCTAGTGGTGGTTTCACTGGGGTCTCCGGTGGACGCGTACTTTTTGTTACATTTTTTACGCTGGTGGTGGATTCAGCGGGGTCGTGGAATGTTCCGAGGGGCTCTGCGGTGGACGCGTACTTTTTGTTACATTTTTTACGCTGGTGGTGGATTCAGCGGGGTCGTGGAATGTTCCGAGGGGCTCTGCGGTGGACGCGTACTTTTTGTTACATTTTTTACGCTGGTGGTGGTTTCACTGGGGTCTCCGGTGGACGCGTACTTTTTGTTACATTTTTTACGCTGGTGGTGGTTTCACTGGGGTCTCCGGTGGACGCGTACTTTTTGTTACATTTTTTACGCTGGTGGAATGTTCTGATTGGGTCTGCGGTGGACGCGTACTTTTTGTTACATTTTTTACGCTGGTGGTGGATTCAGCGGGGTCGTGGAATGTTCCGAGGGGCTCTGCGGTGGACGCGTACTTTTTGTTACATTTTTTACGCTGGTGGTGGATTCAGCGGGGTCGTGGAATGTTCCGAGGGGCTCTGCGGTGGACGCGTACTTTTTGTTACATTTTTTACGCTGGTGGAATGTTCTGATTGGGTCTGCGGTGGACGCGTACTTTTTGTTACATTTTTTACGCTGGTGGTGGATTCAGTGGGGTCGTGGAATGTTCCGAGGGGCTCTGCGGTGGACGCGTACTTTTTGTTACATTTTTTACGCTGGTGGTGGATTCAGCGGGGTCGTGGAATGTTCCGAGGGGCTTTGCGGTGGACGCGTACTTTTTGTTACATTTTTTACGCTGGTGGTGGATTCAGCGGGGTCGTGGAATGTTCCGAGGGGCTCTGCGGTGGACGCGTACTTTTTGTTACATTTTTTACGCTGGTGGTGGATTCAGTGGGGTCGTGGAATGTTCCGAGGGGCTCTGCGGTGGACGCGTACTTTTTGTTACATTTTTTACGCTGGTGGAATGTTCTGATTGGGTCTGCGGTGGACGCGTACTTTTTGTTACATTTTTTACGCTGGTGGTGGTTTCACTGGGGTCTCCGGTGGACGCGTACTTTTTGTTACATTTTTTACGCTGGTGGTGGATTCAGCGGGGTCGTGGAATGTTCCGAGGGGCTCTGCGGTGGACGCGTACTTTTTGTTACATTTTTTACGCTGGTGGTGTCTTCAGTGGGGTCGTGGAATGTTCCGAGGGGCTTTGCGGTGGACGCGTACTTTTTGTTACATTTTTTACGCTGGTGGAATGTTCTGATTGGGTCTGCGGTGGACGCGTACTTTTTGTTACATTTTTTACGCTGGTGGAATGTTCTGATTGGGTCTGCGGTGGACGCGTACTTTTTGTTACATTTTTTACGCTGGTGGTGGATTCAGCGGGGTCGTGGAATGTTCCGAGGGGCTCTGCGGTGGACGCGTACTTTTTGTTACATTTTTTACGCTGGTGGTGGATTCAGCGGGGTCGTGGAATGTTCCGAGGGGCTCTGCGGTGGACGCGTACTTTTTGTTACATTTTTTACGCTGGTGGAATGTTCTGATTGGGTCTGCGGTGGACGCGTACTTTTTGTTACATTTTTTACGCTGGTGGTGGATTCAGTGGGGTCGTGGAATGTTCCGAGGGGCTCTGCGGTGGACGCGTACTTTTTGTTACATTTTTTACGCTGGTGGTGGATTCAGCGGGGTCGTGGAATGTTCCGAGGGGCTTTGCGGTGGACGCGTACTTTTTGTTACATTTTTTACGCTGGTGGTGGATTCAGCGGGGTCGTGGAATGTTCCGAGGGGCTCTGCGGTGGACGCGTACTTTTTGTTACATTTTTTACGCTGGTGGTGGATTCAGTGGGGTCGTGGAATGTTCCGAGGGGCTCTGCGGTGGACGCGTACTTTTTGTTACATTTTTTACGCTGGTGGAATGTTCTGATTGGGTCTGCGGTGGACGCGTACTTTTTGTTACATTTTTTACGCTGGTGGTGGTTTCACTGGGGTCTCCGGTGGACGCGTACTTTTTGTTACATTTTTTACGCTGGTGGTGGATTCAGCGGGGTCGTGGAATGTTCCGAGGGGCTCTGCGGTGGACGCGTACTTTTTGTTACATTTTTTACGCTGGTGGTGTCTTCAGTGGGGTCGTGGAATGTTCCGAGGGGCTTTGCGGTGGACGCGTACTTTTTGTTACATTTTTTACGCTGGTGGAATGTTCTGATTGGGTCTGCGGTGGACGCGTACTTTTTGTTACATTTTTTACGCTGGTGGAATGTTCTGATTGGGTCTGCGGTGGACGCGTACTTTTTGTTACATTTTTTACGCTGGTGGTGGATTCAGCGGGGTCGTGGAATGTTCCGAGGGGCTTTGCGGTGGACGCGTACTTTTTGTTACATTTTTTACGCTGGTGGAATGTTCTGATTGGGTCTGCGGTGGACGCGTACTTTTTGTTACATTTTTTACGCTGGTGGTGGTTTCACTGGGGTCTCCGGTGGACGCGTACTTTTTGTTACATTTTTTACGCTGGTGGTGGATTCAGCGGGGTCGTGGAATGTTCCGAGGGGCTCTGCGGTGGACGCGTACTTTTTGTTACATTTTTTACGCTGGTGGTGGATTCAGCGGGGTCGTGGAATGTTCCGAGGGGCTCTGCGGTGGACGCGTACTTTTTGTTACATTTTTTACGCTGGTGGTGGTTTCACTGGGGTCTCCGGTGGACGCGTACTTTTTGTTACATTTTTTACGCTGGTGGTGGTTTCACTGGGGTCTCCGGTGGACGCGTACTTTTTGTTACATTTTTTACGCTGGTGGTGGATTCAGCGGGGTCGTGGAATGTTCCGAGGGGCTCTGCGGTGGACGCGTACTTTTTGTTACATTTTTTACGCTGGTGGTGGATTCAGTGGGGTCGTGGAATGTTCCGAGGGGCTCTGCGGTGGACGCGTACTTTTTGTTACATTTTTTACGCTGGTGGAATGTTCTGATTGGGTCTGCGGTGGACGCGTACTTTTTGTTACACTTTTTACGCTGGTGGTGGATTCAGCAGGGTCGTAGAATGTTCCGAGGGGCTCTGCGGTGGACGCGTACTTTTTGTTACATTTTTTACGCTGGTGGAATGTTCTGATTGGGTCTGCGGTGGACGCGTACTTTTTGTTACATTTTTTACGCTGGTGGAATGTTCTGATTGGGTCTGCGGTGGACGCGTACTTTTTGTTACATTTTTTACGCTGGTGGTGGATTCAGCGGGGTCGTGGAATGTTCCGAGGGGCTTTGCGGTGGACGCGTACTTTTTGTTACATTTTTTACGCTGGTGGAATGTTCTGATTGGGTCTGCGGTGGACGCGTACTTTTTGTTACATTTTTTACGCTGGTGGTGGATTCAGCGGGGTCGTGGAATGTTCCGAGGGGCTCTGCGGTGGACGCGTACTTTTTGTTACATTTTTTACGCTGGTGGAATGTTCTGATTGGGTCTGCGGTGGACGCGTACTTTTTGTTACATTTTTTACGCTGGTGGTGGATTCAGCGGGGTCGTGGAATGTTCCGAGGGGCTTTGCGGTGGACGCGTTCTTTTTGTTACATTTTTTACGCTGGTGGTGGTTTCACTGGGGTCTCCGGTGGACGCGTACTTTTTGTTACATTTTTTACGCTGGTGGTGGATTCAGCGGGGTCGTGGAATGTTCCGAGGGGCTCTGCGGTGGACGCGTACTTTTTGTTACATTTTTTACGCTGGTGGTGTCTTCAGTGGGGTCGTGGAATGTTCCGAGGGGCTTTGCGGTGGACGCGTACTTTTTGTTACATTTTTTACGCTGGTGGTGGATTCAGCAGGGTCGTAGAATGTTCCGAGGGGCTCTGCGGTGGACGCGTACTTTTTGTTACATTTTTTACGCTGGTGGTGGATTCAGCGGGGTCGTGGAATGTTCCGAGGGGCTTTGCGGTGGACGCGTACTTTTTGTTACATTTTTTACGCTGGTGGAATGTTCTGATTGGGTCTGCGGTGGACGCGTACTTTTTGTTACATTTTTTACGCTGGTGGTGGATTCAGCAGGGTCGTAGAATGTTCCGAGGGGCTCTGCGGTGGACGCGTACTTTTTGTTACATTTTTTACGCTGGTGGTGGATTCAGCGGGGTCGTGGAATGTTCCGAGGGGCTTTGCGGTGGACGCGTACTTTTTGTTACATTTTTTACGCTGGTGGAATGTTCTGATTGGGTCTGCGGTGGACGCGTACTTTTGTTACATTTTTTACGCTGGTGGTGGATTCAGCGGGGTCGTGGAATGTTCCGAGGGGCTCTGCGGTGGACGCGTACTTTTTGTTACATTTTTTACGCTGGTGGTGGATTCAGCGGGGTCGTGGAATGTTCCGAGGGGCTTTGCGGTGGACGCGTACTTTTTGTTACATTTTTTACGCTGGTGGAATGTTCTGATTGGGTCTGCGGTGGACGCGTACTTTTGTTACATTTTTTACGCTGGTGGTGGATTCAGCGGGGTCGTGGAATGTTCCGAGGGGCTCTGCGGTGGACGCGTACTTTTTGTTACATTTTTTACGCTGGTGGTGGTTTCACTGGGGTCTCCGGTGGACGCGTACGTTTTGTTACATTTTTTACGCTGGTGGTGGATTCAGCGGGGTCGTGGAATGTTCCGAGGGGCTCTGCGGTGGACGCGTACTTTTTGTTACATTTTTTACGCTGGTGGTGGTTTCACTGGGGTCTCCGGTGGACGCGTACTTTTTGTTACATTTTTTACGCTGGTGGTGGATTCAGCGGGGTCGTGGAATGTTCCGAGGGGCTTTGCGGTGGACGCGTACTTTTTGTTACATTTTTTACGCTGGTGGAATGTTCTGATTGGGTCTGCGGTGGACGCGTACTTTTGTTACATTTTTTACGCTGGTGGTGGATTCAGCGGGGTCGTGGAATGTTCCGAGGGGCTCTGCGGTGGACGCGTACTTTTTGTTACATTTTTTACGCTGGTGGTGGATTCAGCGGGGTCGTGGAATGTTCCGAGGGGCTCTGCGGTGGACGCGTACTTTTTGTTACATTTTTTACGCTGGTGGTGGTTTCACTGGGGTCTCCGGTGGACGCGTACTTTTTGTTACATTTTTTACGCTGGTGGTGGATTCAGCGGGGTCGTGGAATGTTCCGAGGGGCTCTGCGGTGGACGCGTACTTTTTGTTACATTTTTTACGCTGGTGGTGGTTTCACTGGGGTCTCCGGTGGACGCGTACTTTTTGTTACATTTTTTACGCTGGTGGTGGATTCAGCGGGGTCGTGGAATGTTCCGAGGGGCTCTGCGGTGGACGCGTACTTTTTGTTACATTTTTTACGCTGGTGGTGGATTCAGCGGGGTCGTGGAATGTTCCGAGGGGCTCTGCGGTGGACGCGTACTTTTTGTTACATTTTTTACGCTGGTGGTGGTTTCACTGGGGTCTCCGGTGGACGCGTACTTTTTGTTACATTTTTTACGCTGGTGGTGGATTCAGCGGGGTCGTGGAATGTTCCGAGGGGCTCTGCGGTGGACGCGTACTTTTTGTTACATTTTTTACGCTGGTGGTGGTTTCACTGGGGTCTCCGGTGGACGCGTACTTTTTGTTACATTTTTTACGCTGGTGGTGGATTCAGCGGGGTCGTGGAATGTTCCGAGGGGCTCTGCGGTGGACGCGTACTTTTTGTTACATTTTTTACGCTGGTGGTGGTTTCACTGGGGTCTCCGGTGGACGCGTTCTTTTTGTTACATTTTTTACGCTGGTGGTGGTTTCACTGGGGTCTCCGGTGGACGCGTACTTTTTGTTACATTTTTTACGCTGGTGGTGGATTCAGCGGGGTTGTGGAATGTTCCGAGGGGCTCTGCGGTGGACGCGTACTTTTTGTTACATTTTTTACGCTGGTGGTGGTTTCACTGGGGTCTCCGGTGGACGCGTACTTTTTGTTACATTTTTTACGCTGGTGGTGGATTCAGTGGGGTCGTGGAATGTTCCGAGGGGCTCTGCGGTGGACGCGTACTTTTTGTTACATTTTTTACGCTGGTGGTGGATTCAGCGGGGTCGTGGAATGTTCCGAGGGGCTCTGCGGTGGACGCGTACTTTTTGTTACATTTTTTACGCTGGTGGTGGTTTCACTGGGGTCTCCGGTGGACGCGTACTTTTTGTTACATTTTTTACGCTGGTGGTGGATTCAGCGGGGTCGTGGAATGTTCCGAGGGGCTCTGCGGTGGACGCGTACTTTTTGTTACATTTTTTACGCTGGTGGTGGTTTCACTGGGGTCTCCGGTGGACGCGTACTTTTTGTTACATTTTTTACGCTGGTGGTGGATTCAGCGGGGTCGTGGAATGTTCCGAGGGGCTCTGCGGTGGACGCGTACTTTTTGTTACATTTTTTACGCTGGTGGTGGATTCAGCGGGGTCGTGGAATGTTCCGAGGGGCTCTGCGGTGGACGCGTACTTTTTGTTACATTTTTTACGCTGGTGGTGGTTTCACTGGGGTCTCCGGTGGACGCGTACTTTTTGTTACATTTTTTACGCTGGTGGTGGTTTCACTGGGGTCTCCGGTGGACGCGTACTTTTTGTTACATTTTTTACGCTGGTGGTGGATTCAGCGGGGTTGTGGAATGTTCCGAGGGGCTCTGCGGTGGACGCGTACTTTTTGTTACATTTTTTACGCTGGTGGTGGTTTCACTGGGGTCTCCGGTGGACGCGTACTTTTTGTTACATTTTTTACGCTGGTGGTGGATTCAGTGGGGTCGTGGAATGTTCCGAGGGGCTCTGCGGTGGACGCGTACTTTTTGTTACATTTTTTACGCTGGTGGTGGATTCAGCGGGGTCGTGGAATGTTCCGAGGGGCTCTGCGGTGGACGCGTACTTTTTGTTACATTTTTTACGCTGGTGGTGGTTTCACTGGGGTCTCCGGTGGACGCGTACTTTTTGTTACATTTTTTACGCTGGTGGTGGATTCAGCGGGGTCGTGGAATGTTCCGAGGGGCTCTGCGGTGGACGCGTACTTTTTGTTACATTTTTTACGCTGGTGGTGGTTTCACTGGGGTCTCCGGTGGACGCGTACTTTTTGTTACATTTTTTACGCTGGTGGTGGATTCAGCGGGGTCGTGGAATGTTCCGAGGGGCTCTGCGGTGGACGCGTACTTTTTGTTACATTTTTTACGCTGGTGGTGGATTCAGCGGGGTCGTGGAATGTTCCGAGGGGCTCTGCGGTGGACGCGTACTTTTTGTTACATTTTTTACGCTGGTGGTGGTTTCACTGGGGTCTCCGGTGGACGCGTACTTTTTGTTACATTTTTTACGCTGGTGGTGGTTTCACTGGGGTCTCCGGTGGACGCGTACTTTTTGTTACATTTTTTACGCTGGTGGTGGATTCAGCGGGGTTGTGGAATGTTCCGAGGGGCTCTGCGGTGGACGCGTACTTTTTGTTACATTTTTTACGCTGGTGGTGGTTTCACTGGGGTCTCCGGTGGACGCGTACTTTTTGTTACATTTTTTACGCTGGTGGTGGATTCAGTGGGGTCGTGGAATGTTCCGAGGGGCTCTGCGGTGGACGCGTACTTTTTGTTACATTTTTTACGCTGGTGGAATGTTCTGATTGGGTCTGCGGTGGACGCGTACTTTTTGTTACATTTTTTACGCTGGTGGTGGTTTCACTGGGGTCTCCGGTGGACGCGTACTTTTTGTTACATTTTTTACGCTGGTGGTGGATTCAGCAGGGTCGTAGAATGTTCCGAGGGGCTCTGCGGTGGACGCGTACTTTTTGTTACATTTTTTACGCTGGTGGTGGATTCAGCGGGGTCGTGGAATGTTCCGAGGGGCTTTGCGGTGGACGCGTACTTTTTGTTACATTTTTTACGCTGGTGGAATGTTCTGATTGGGTCTGCGGTGGACGCGTACTTTTTGTTACATTTTTTACGCTGGTGGTGGATTCAGCGGGGTCGTGGAATGTTCCGAGGGGCTCTGCGGTGGACGCGTACTTTTTGTTACATTTTTTACGCTGGTGGAATGTTCTGATTGGGTCTGCGGTGGACGCGTACTTTTTGTTACATTTTTTACGCTGGTGGTGGATTCAGCGGGGTCGTGGAATGTTCCGAGGGGCTTTGCGGTGGACGCGTACTTTTTGTTACATTTTTTACGCTGGTGGTGGTTTCACTGGGGTCTCCGGTGGACGCGTACTTTTTGTTACATTTTTTACGCTGGTGGTGGATTCAGCGGGGTCGTGGAATGTTCCGAGGGGCTCTGCGGTGGACGCGTACTTTTTGTTACATTTTTTACGCTGGTGGTGTCTTCAGTGGGGTCGTGGAATGTTCCGAGGGGCTTTGCGGTGGACGCGTACTTTTTGTTACATTTTTTACGCTGGTGGTGGATTCAGCAGGGTCGTAGAATGTTCCGAGGGGCTCTGCGGTGGACGCGTACTTTTTGTTACATTTTTTACGCTGGTGGAATGTTCTGATTGGGTCTGCGGTGGACGCGTACTTTTTGTTACATTTTTTACGCTGGTGGTGGATTCAGCGGGGTCGTGGAATGTTCCGAGGGGCTTTGCGGTGGACGCGTACTTTTTGTTACATTTTTTACGCTGGTGGTGGTTTCACTGGGGTCTCCGGTGGACGCGTACTTTTTGTTACATTTTTTACGCTGGTGGTGGATTCAGCGGGGTCGTGGAATGTTCCGAGGGGCTCTGCGGTGGACGCGTACTTTTTGTTACATTTTTTACGCTGGTGGTGGTTTCACTGGGGTCTCCGGTGGACGCGTACTTTTTGTTACATTTTTTACGCTGGTGGTGGATTCAGCGGGGTCGTGGAATGTTCCGAGGGGCTCTGCGGTGGACGCGTACTTTTTGTTACATTTTTTACGCTGGTGGTGGATTCAGCGGGGTCGTGGAATGTTCCGAGGGGCTCTGCGGTGGACGCGTACTTTTTGTTACATTTTTTACGCTGGTGGTGGTTTCACTGGGGTCTCCGGTGGACGCGTACTTTTTGTTACATTTTTTACGCTGGTGGTGGTTTCACTGGGGTCTCCGGTGGACGCGTACTTTTTGTTACATTTTTTACGCTGGTGGTGGATTCAGCGGGGTTGTGGAATGTTCCGAGGGGCTCTGCGGTGGACGCGTACTTTTTGTTACATTTTTTACGCTGGTGGTGGTTTCACTGGGGTCTCCGGTGGACGCGTACTTTTTGTTACATTTTTTACGCTGGTGGTGGATTCAGTGGGGTCGTGGAATGTTCCGAGGGGCTCTGCGGTGGACGCGTACTTTTTGTTACATTTTTTACGCTGGTGGAATGTTCTGATTGGGTCTGCGGTGGACGCGTACTTTTTGTTACATTTTTTACGCTGGTGGTGGTTTCACTGGGGTCTCCGGTGGACGCGTACTTTTTGTTACATTTTTTACGCTGGTGGTGGATTCAGCAGGGTCGTAGAATGTTCCGAGGGGCTCTGCGGTGGACGCGTACTTTTTGTTACATTTTTTACGCTGGTGGTGGATTCAGCGGGGTCGTGGAATGTTCCGAGGGGCTTTGCGGTGGACGCGTACTTTTTGTTACATTTTTTACGCTGGTGGAATGTTCTGATTGGGTCTGCGGTGGACGCGTACTTTTTGTTACATTTTTTACGCTGGTGGTGGATTCAGCGGGGTCGTGGAATGTTCCGAGGGGCTCTGCGGTGGACGCGTACTTTTTGTTACATTTTTTACGCTGGTGGAATGTTCTGATTGGGTCTGCGGTGGACGCGTACTTTTTGTTACATTTTTTACGCTGGTGGTGGATTCAGCGGGGTCGTGGAATGTTCCGAGGGGCTTTGCGGTGGACGCGTACTTTTTGTTACATTTTTTACGCTGGTGGTGGTTTCACTGGGGTCTCCGGTGGACGCGTACTTTTTGTTACATTTTTTACGCTGGTGGTGGATTCAGCGGGGTCGTGGAATGTTCCGAGGGGCTCTGCGGTGGACGCGTACTTTTTGTTACATTTTTTACGCTGGTGGTGTCTTCAGTGGGGTCGTGGAATGTTCCGAGGGGCTTTGCGGTGGACGCGTACTTTTTGTTACATTTTTTACGCTGGTGGTGGATTCAGCAGGGTCGTAGAATGTTCCGAGGGGCTCTGCGGTGGACGCGTACTTTTTGTTACATTTTTTACGCTGGTGGTGGATTCAGCGGGGTCGTGGAATGTTCCGAGGGGCTTTGCGGTGGACGCGTACTTTTTGTTACATTTTTTACGCTGGTGGAATGTTCTGATTGGGTCTGCGGTGGACGCGTACTTTTTGTTACATTTTTTACGCTGGTGGTGGATTCAGCGGGGTCGTGGAATGTTCCGAGGGGCTCTGCGGTGGACGCGTACTTTTTGTTACATTTTTTACGCTGGTGGTGGATTCAGCGGGGTCGTGGAATGTTCCGAGGGGCTCTGCGGTGGACGCGTACTTTTTGTTACATTTTTTACGCTGGTGGTGGATTCAGCGGGGTCGTGGAATGTTCCGAGGGGCTCTGCGGTGGACGCGTACTTTTTGTTACATTTTTTACGCTGGTGGTGGTTTCACTGGGGTCTCCGGTGGACGCGTACTTTTTGTTACATTTTTTACGCTGGTGGTGGATTCAGCGGGGTCGTGGAATGTTCCGAGGGGCTCTGCGGTGGACGCGTACTTTTTGTTACATTTTTTACGCTGGTGGTGGTTTCACTGGGGTCTCCGGTGGACGCGTACTTTTTGTTACATTTTTTACGCTGGTGGTGGATTCAGCGGGGTCGTGGAATGTTCCGAGGGGCTCTGCGGTGGACGCGTACTTTTTGTTACATTTTTTACGCTGGTGGTGGATTCAGCGGGGTCGTGGAATGTTCCGAGGGGCTCTGCGGTGGACGCGTACTTTTTGTTACATTTTTTACGCTGGTGGTGGTTTCACTGGGGTCTCCGGTGGACGCGTACTTTTTGTTACATTTTTTACGCTGGTGGTGGTTTCACTGGGGTCTCCGGTGGACGCGTACTTTTTGTTACATTTTTTACGCTGGTGGTGGATTCAGCGGGGTCGTGGAATGTTCCGAGGGGCTCTGCGGTGGACGCGTACTTTTTGTTACATTTTTTACGCTGGTGGTGGTTTCACTGGGGTCTCCGGTGGACGCGTACTTTTTGTTACATTTTTTACGCTGGTGGTGGATTCAGTGGGGTCGTGGAATGTTCCGAGGGGCTCTGCGGTGGACGCGTACTTTTTGTTACATTTTTTACGCTGGTGGAATGTTCTGATTGGGTCTGCGGTGGACGCGTACTTTTTGTTACATTTTTTACGCTGGTGGTGGTTTCACTGGGGTCTCCGGTGGACGCGTACTTTTTGTTACATTTTTTACGCTGGTGGTGTCTTCAGTGGGGTCGTGGAATGTTCCGAGGGGCTTTGCGGTGGACGCGTACTTTTTGTTACATTTTTTACGCTGGTGGTGGATTCAGCGGGGTCGTGGAATGTTCCGAGGGGCTTTGCGGTGGACGCGTACTTTTTGTTACATTTTTTACGCTGGTGGAATGTTCTGATTGGGTCTGCGGTGGACGCGTACTTTTGTTACATTTTTTACGCTGGTGGTGGATTCAGCGGGGTCGTGGAATGTTCCGAGGGGCTCTGCGGTGGACGCGTACTTTTTGTTACATTTTTTACGCTGGTGGTGGATTCAGCGGGGTCGTGGAATGTTCCGAGGGGCTCTGCGGTGGACGCGTACTTTTTGTTACATTTTTTACGCTGGTGGTGGTTTCACTGGGGTCTCCGGTGGACGCGTACTTTTTGTTACATTTTTTACGCTGGTGGTGGATTCAGCGGGGTCGTGGAATGTTCCGAGGGGCTCTGCGGTGGACGCGTACTTTTTGTTACATTTTTTACGCTGGTGGTGGTTTCACTGGGGTCTCCGGTGGACGCGTACTTTTTGTTACATTTTTTACGCTGGTGGTGGATTCAGCGGGGTCGTGGAATGTTCCGAGGGGCTCTGCGGTGGACGCGTACTTTTTGTTACATTTTTTACGCTGGTGGAATGTTCTGATTGGGTCTGCGGTGGACGCGTACTTTTTGTTACATTTTTTACGCTGGTGGTGGTTTCACTGGGGTCTCCGGTGGACGCGTACTTTTTGTTACATTTTTTACGCTGGTGGTGGATTCAGCGGGGTCGTGGAATGTTCCGAGGGGCTCTGCGGTGGACGCGTACTTTTTGTTACATTTTTTACGCTGGTGGTGTCTTCAGTGGGGTCGTGGAATGTTCCGAGGGGCTTTGCGGTGGACGCGTACTTTTTGTTACATTTTTTACGCTGGTGGTGGATTCAGCAGGGTCGTAGAATGTTCCGAGGGGCTCTGCGGTGGACGCGTACTTTTTGTTACATTTTTTACGCTGGTGGTGGATTCAGCGGGGTCGTGGAATGTTCCGAGGGGCTTTGCGGTGGACGCGTACTTTTTGTTACATTTTTTACGCTGGTGGAATGTTCTGATTGGGTCTGCGGTGGACGCGTACTTTTTGTTACATTTTTTACGCTGGTGGTGGATTCAGCGGGGTCGTGGAATGTTCCGAGGGGCTTTGCGGTGGACGCGTACTTTTTGTTACATTTTTTACGCTGGTGGAATGTTCTGATTGGGTCTGCGGTGGACGCGTACTTTTTGTTACATTTTTTACGCTGGTGGAATGTTCTGATTGGGTCTGCGGTGGACGCGTACTTTTTGTTACATTTTTTACGCTGGTGGTGGATTCAGCAGGGTCGTAGAATGTTCCGAGGGGCTCTGCGGTGGACGCGTACTTTTTGTTACATTTTTTACGCTGGTGGTGGATTCAGCGGGGTCGTGGAATGTTCCGAGGGGCTTTGCGGTGGACGCGTACTTTTTGTTACATTTTTTACGCTGGTGGAATGTTCTGATTGGGTCTGCGGTGGACGCGTACTTTTTGTTACATTTTTTACGCTGGTGGTGGATTCAGCGGGGTCGTGGAATGTTCCGAGGGGCTTTGCGGTGGACGCGTACTTTTTGTTACATTTTTTACGCTGGTGGAATGTTCTGATTGGGTCTGCGGTGGACGCGTACTTTTTGTTACATTTTTTACGCTGGTGGTGGTTTCACTGGGGTCTCCGGTGGACGCGTACTTTTTGTTACATTTTTTACGCTGGTGGTGGTTTCACTGGGGTCTCCGGTGGACGCGTACTTTTTGTTACATTTTTTACGCTGGTGGTGGATTCAGCGGGGTCGTGGAATGTTCCGAGGGGCTCTGCGGTGGACGCGTACTTTTTGTTACATTTTTTACGCTGGTGGTGGTTTCACTGGGGTCTCCGGTGGACGCGTACTTTTTGTTACATTTTTTACGCTGGTGGTGGATTCAGTGGGGTCGTGGAATGTTCCGAGGGGCTCTGCGGTGGACGCGTACTTTTTGTTACATTTTTTACGCTGGTGGAATGTTCTGATTGGGTCTGCGGTGGACGCGTACTTTTTGTTACATTTTTTACGCTGGTGGTGGATTCAGCGGGGTCGTGGAATGTTCCGAGGGGCTCTGCGGTGGACGCGTACTTTTTGTTACATTTTTTACGCTGGTGGTGGATTCAGCGGGGTCGTGGAATGTTCCGAGGGGCTCTGCGGTGGACGCGTACTTTTTGTTACATTTTTTACGCTGGTGGTGGATTCAGTGGGGTCGTGGAATGTTCCGAGGGGCTCTGCGGTGGACGCGTACTTTTTGTTACATTTTTTACGCTGGTGGTGGATTCAGCGGGGTCGTGGAATGTTCCGAGGGGCTCTGCGGTGGACGCGTACTTTTTGTTACATTTTTTACGCTGGTGGTGGATTCAGCGGGGTCGTGGAATGTTCCGAGGGGCTCTGCGGTGGACGCGTACTTTTTGTTACATTTTTTACGCTGGTGGTGGATTCAGTGGGGTCGTGGAATGTTCCGAGGGGCTCTGCGGTGGACGCGTACTTTTTGTTACATTTTTTACGCTGGTGGTGGATTCAGCGGGGTCGTGGAATGTTCCGAGGGGCTCTGCGGTGGACGCGTACTTTTTGTTACATTTTTTACGCTGGTGGTGGATTCAGCGGGGTCGTGGAATGTTCCGAGGGGCTCTGCGGTGGACGCGTACTTTTTGTTACATTTTTTACGCTGGTGGAATCGAGCCCGAAGCGCCGGGCGTGATTTGGGTTTACTCAGAACTCAGCACATGCCAAGCCCTTTTTTTGATTTTAATGGTGTAACTTTTTTCAGTTAGAAGATATCAAAAATCTGACTTCACCATCGTTTTCCTCGTAGTTGATTACCCCTAGTGACCAATTTTCATGAAATTTGCCCATAAAATAGATGAGCTACGACTACAAACGTGTTTTGAAAAGTGGCGCCGTCCGCCGTCCGCCGTCTGCGTCCGCCCGCTGTGGGTCTTCCCGCTGTGGCTCTTTTTTTTCAAAACTTTTTGTACGCATTGAAAAACTTTTACAAAGCAGCTATATCTACAGTTTTTTACGCTGATTCTGAATATGTAATAAAACAATTGGGTTGGTGGGTTAGTTTTTAAGCTATTGCGTCAACAATATTTTTTGATGATTGTTTCGGTAGCTCTTATCGGCTACAGAATTTTGGAAGTGTGACATGGCTATCTTATTTGGGATGGTCTTTTACACCTTGGTACCAATTTTCATGAAAGTTGGCTAAAAAAATGGAAGAGCCACAGCATCAAACAGATGCGGCACTTCGTCGATTTGGTGCTTTTCGCTGTGGCCTTTTTTGAACAAGGTTGTGTGCCCATCTAAAAACCTTTTCAAAACAGTTATATATACAGTTTTTTACACTGATTCCGAATATGTAATAAAAAAATTAGGTAGATGGATTAGTTTTTCAGCTACTAGGGTGAAGGGTAAGTTCTGTCAATGACCTCATAACTTTTGACAGAGACGGCTTTACGGGGCATATGAACACTTCCTAGGTAGATCTCCGTGTGGCCGATCTGATAAACCAAACCAAAAAATAATTCCATGTGATTGCGAAATTCCGAAAAAAAACTGAATACCCAGTGCGTATTGAAATTACGGCTCAATAGGTCGAGGGTTCGATCCCGCTCGGCGTCAATCTTTTATACTCCGTTTTATCTTGTTTTGCCCAAACCCACTGCGCTATTTGGCCAATGGACAATTTTTGGAAAATGGATGATTTCCATGGAAAATAAAAGTTTGATAGATGATTTTGATCAGCTCTTTGAGCCCGATCGAACGTTGTATTCACTTTTTTTTTTAAATGGCCAGCAAATTTCGCCCATCAAGCAGCTGCGGCGCTCCCTCGCCGTGGCTTTCTTATTTTTTGAAGAGCGCATTTGTTCTAGCAGTTGGACTGTAGAGCCGCAAATGCTTCCTAAAACGACCTCATTCGTGGCTTTGTTGGACACTACAATTTTTTTGTTGTGTCTCTTATTTTCGCGGCGCAAGCTTTAAGATCCATGATATTCTACCGAATATCAACAAAAAGCGAACAATCCGTTTGTTAAAAAGAGGAATCTCAATAAAAAGGGTGATTTGGGAGAGCCTACAAAAAGGGAACAATAAGGAGGACACAACAAAAAGAGAACAATACTCGTTCAGTTAAAATATAACCAAATCACGGCTATCTTTTTGGATATTGCCCTTTCTCTGCTATTTTCGGCAATGAATTATGTTCAGCCATGGAAAATAGGACTCTGGGAAAAAAAATGAAAGCATTGTCTCTGGGAACGGGTATTTCCATGACACAAAATACTGACAAAGCGGACATATGGGCGACAGCCCCCCTCGTAGATTATAAATAAAAAGGAAAAATCAAAGTAGAAGACTGAAAGTTGTCGATCCTAACCGGTAGCCGTGGTTTGGTTATATTTTAACTGAACGAGTATTATTCTCTTTTTGTTGTGTCCTCCTTATTGTTCCCTTTTTGTAGGCTATCCCAAATCACCCTTTTTATTGAGATTCCTCTTTTTAACAAACGGATGTTCTGATTGGGTCTGCGGTGGACGCGTACTTTTTGTTACATTTTTTACGCTGGTGGTGGTTTCAGTGGGGTCGTGGAATGTTCCGAGGGGCTCTGCGGCGGACGCGTACTTTTTGTTACATTTTTTACGCTGGTGGTGGATTCAGCGGGGTCGTGGAATGTTCCGAGGGGCTCTGCGGTGGACGCGTACTTTTTGTTACATTTTTTACGCTGGTGGTGGTTTCAGTGGGGTCGTGGAATGTTCCGAGGGGCTCTGCGGTGGACGCGTACTTTTTGTTACAGTTTTTACGCTGGTGGAATGTTCCGAGGGGCTCTGCGGTGGACGCGTACTTTTTGTTACATTGTTTACACTGGTGGAATCTTCTGAGGGTCGTATGGATGGATTCACTGGGAGTTTTTTACGGTAGAGTTTGAGTTTTTTACGGAAGAGTTTGATGGATTCACTTTGTCCAAAAGTCGTACGGATGGATTCACTTTGTCCAAAAGTCGTATGGATGGATTCACTTTGTCCAAAAGTCGTATGGATGGATTCACTTTGTGCAAAAGTCGTATGGATGGATTCACTTTGTCCAAAAGTCGTATGGATGGATTCACTTTGTCCAAAAGTCGTATGGATGGATGCACTTTGTGCAAAAGTCGTATGGATGGATTCACTTTGTCCAAAAGTCGTATAGATGGATTCGCTTTGCCCAAAAGTCGTATGGATGGATTCACTTTGTGCAAAAGTCGTATGGATGGATTCACTTTGCCCAAAAGTCGCATGGATGGATTCACTGGGAGTTTTTTACGGAAGAGTTTGATGGATTCACTTTGTCCAAAAGTCGTATGGATGGATTCACTTTGTCCAAAAGTCGTATGGATGGATTCACTTTGTCCAAAAGTCGTATGGATGGATTCACTTTGTCCAAAAGTCGTATGGATGGATTCACTTTGTCCAAAAGTCGTATGGATGGATTCACTTTGCCCAAAAGTCGTATGGATGGATTCACTGGGAGTTTTTTACGGAACAGTTTGAGTTTTTTACGGAAGAGTTTGATGGATTCACTTTGTCCAAAAGTCGTATGGATGGATTCACTTTGTGCAAAAGTCGTATGGATGGATTCACTTTGTCCAAAAGTCGTATGGATGGATTCACTTTGTCCAAAAGTCGTATGGATGGATGCACTTTGTGCAAAAGTCGTATGGATGGATTCACTTTGTCCAAAAGTCGTATAGATGGATTCGCTTTGCCCAAAAGTCGTATGGATGGATTCACTTTGTGCAAAAGTCGTATGGATGGATTCACTTTGCCCAAAAGTCGCATGGATGGATTCACTGGGAGTTTTTTACGGAAGAGTTTGATGGATTCACTTTGTCCAAAAGTCGTATGGATGGATTCACTTTGTCCAAAAGTCGTATGGATGGATTCACTTTGTCCAAAAGTCGTATGGATGGATTCACTTTGTCCAAAAGTCGTATGGATGGATTCACTTTGTCCAAAAGTCGTATGGATGGATTCACTTTGCCCAAAAGTCGTATGGATGGATTCACTGGGAGTTTTTTACGGAACAGTTTGAGTTTTTTACGGAAGAGTTTGATGGATTCACTTTGTCCAAAAGCCGTATGGATGGATTCACTTTGTCCAAAAGTCGTATGGATGGATTCACTTTGTCCAAAAGTCGTATGGATGGATTCACTTTGTCCAAAAGTCGTATGGATGGATTCACTTTGTCCAAAAGTCGTATGGATGCATTCACTTTGTCCAAAAGTCGTATGGATGGATTCACTTTGTCCAAAAGTCGTATGGATGGATTCACTTTGCCCAAAAGTCGTATGGATGGATTCACTGGGAGTTTTTTACGGAACAGTTTGAGTTTTTTACGGAAGAGTTTGATGGATTCACTTTGTCCAAAAGTCGTATGGATGGATTCACTTTGTGCAAAAGTCGTATGGATGGATTCACTTTGTCCAAAAGTCGTATGGATGGATTCACTTTGTCCAAAAGTCGTATGGATGGATGCACTTTGTGCAAAAGTCGTATGGATGGATTCACTTTGTCCAAAAGTCGTATAGATGGATTCGCTTTGCCCAAAAGTCGTATGGATGGATTCACTTTGTGCAAAAGTCGTATGGATGGATTCACTTTGCCCAAAAGTCGCATGGATGGATTCACTGGGAGTTTTTTACGGAAGAGTTTGATGGATTCACTTTGTCCAAAAGTCGTATGGATGGATTCACTTTGTCCAAAAGTCGTATGGATGGATTCACTTTGTCCAAAAGTCGTATGGATGGATTCACTTTGTCCAAAAGTCGTATGGATGGATTCACTTTGTCCAAAAGTCGTATGGATGGATTCACTTTGCCCAAAAGTCGTATGGATGGATTCACTGGGAGTTTTTTACGGAACAGTTTGAGTTTTTTACGGAAGAGTTTGATGGATTCACTTTGTCCAAAAGCCGTATGGATGGATTCACTTTGTCCAAAAGTCGTATGGATGGATTCACTTTGTCCAAAAGTCGTATGGATGGATTCACTTTGTCCAAAAGTCGTATGGATGGATTCACTTTGTCCAAAAGTCGTATGGATGCATTCACTTTGTCCAAAAGTCGTATGGATGGATTCACTTTGTCCAAAAGTCGTATGGATGGATTCACTGGGAGTTTTTTACGGAACAGTTTGAGTTTTTTACGGAAGAGTTTGATGGATTCACTTTGTCCAAAAGTCGTATGGATGGATTCACGTTGTCCAAAAGTCGTATGGATGGATTCACTTTGTCCAAAAGTCGTATGGATGGATTCACTTTGTCCAAAAGTCGTATGGATGGATTCACTTTGCCCAAACGTCGTATGGATGGATTCACTTTGTCCAAAAGTCGTATGGATGGATTCACTTTGTCCAAAAGTCGTATGGATGGATTCACTTTGTCCAAAAGTCGTATGGATGGATTCACTTTGTCCAAAAGTCGTATGGATGGATTCACTTTGTCCAAAAGTCGTATGGATGGATTCACTTTGTCCAAAAGTCGTATGGATGGATTCACTTTGCCCAAAAGTCGTATGGATGGATTCACTGGGAGTTTTTTACGGAACAGTTTGAGTTTTTTACGGAAGAGTTTGATGGATTCACTTTGTCCAAAAGCCGTATGGATGGATTCACTTTGTCCAAAAGTCGTATGGATGGATTCACTTTGTCCAAAAGTCGTATGGATGGATTCACTTTGTCCAAAAGTCGTATGGATGGATTCACTTTGTCCAAAAGTCGTATGGATGCATTCACTTTGTCCAAAAGTCGTATGGATGGATTCACTTTGTCCAAAAGTCGTATGGATGGATTCACTGGGAGTTTTTTACGGAACAATTTGAGTTTTTTACGGAAGAGTTTGATGGATTCACTTTGTCCAAAAGTCGTATGGATGGATTCACGTTGTCCAAAAGTCGTATGGATGGATTCACTTTGTCCAAAAGCCGTATGGATGGATTCACTTTGTCCAAAAGTCGTATGGATGGATTCACTTTGCCCAAAAGTCGTATGGATGGATTCACTTTGTCCAAAAGTCGTATGGATGGATTCACTTTGTCCAAAAGTCGTATGGATGCATTCACTTTGTCCAAAAGTCGTATGGATGGATTCACTTTGTCCAAAAGTCGTATGGATGGATTCACTGGGAGTTTTTTACGGAACAGTTTGAGTTTTTTACGGAAGAGTTTGATGGATTCACTTTGTCCAAAAGTCGTATGGATGGATTCACGTTGTCCAAAAGTCGTATGGATGGATTCACTTTGTCCAAAAGTCGTATGGATGGATTCACTTTGTCCAAAAGTCGTATGGATGGATTCACTTTGCCCAAACGTCGTATGGATGGATTCACTTTGTCCAAAAGTCGTATGGATGGATTCACTTTGTCCAAAAGTCGTATGGATGGATTCACTTTGTCCAAAAGTCGTATGGATGGATTCACTTTGTCCAAAAGTCGTATGGATGGATTCACTTTGTCCAAAAGTCGTATGGATGGATTCACTTTGTCCAAAAGTCGTATGGATGGATTCACTTTGCCCAAAAGTCGTATGGATGGATTCACTTTGCCCAAAAGTCGTATGGATGGATTCACTGGGAGTTTTTTACGGAAGAGTTTGATGGATTCACTTTGTCCAAAAGCCGTATGGATGGATTCACTTTGTCCAAAAGTCGTATGGATGGATTCACTTTGTCCAAAAGTCGTATGGATGGATTCACTTTGTCCAAAAGTCGTATGGATGGATTCACTTTGTCCAAAAGTCGTATGGATGCATTCACTTTGTCCAAAAGTCGTATGGATGGATTCACTTTGTCCAAAAGTCGTATGGATGGATTCACTGGGAGTTTTTTACGGAACAATTTGAGTTTTTTACGGAAGAGTTTGATGGATTCACTTTGTCCAAAAGTCGTATGGATGGATTCACGTTGTCCAAAAGTCGTATGGATGGATTCACTTTGTCCAAAAGTCGTATGGATGGATTCACTTTGTCCAAAAGTCGTATGGATGGATTCACTTTGCCCAAACGTCGTATGGATGGATTCACTTTGTCCAAAAGTCGTATGGATGGATTCACTTTGTCCAAAAGTCGTATGGATGGATTCACTTTGTCCAAAAGTCGTATGGATGGATTCACTTTGTCCAAAAGTCGTATGGATGGATTCACTTTGTCCAAAAGTCGTATGGATGGATTCACTTTGTCCAAAAGTCGTATGGATGGATTCACTTTGTCCAAAAGTCGTATGGATGGATTCACTTTGTCCAAAAGTCGTATGGATGGATTCACTTTGCCCAAACGTCGTATGGATGGATTCACTTTGTCCAAAAGTCGTATGGATGGATTCACTTTGTCCAAAAGTCGTATGGATGGATTCACTTTGTCCAAAAGTCGTATGGATGGATTCACTTTGTCCAAAAGTCGTATGGATGGATTCACTTTGTCCAAAAGTCGTATGGATGGATTCACTGGGAGTTTTTTACGGAAGAGCTTGAGTTTTTTACGGAAGAGTTTGATGGATTCACTTTGCCCAAAAGTCGTATGGATGGATTCACTTTGTCCAAAAGTCGTATGGATGGATTCACTTTGTCCAAAAGTCGTATGGATGGATTCACTTTGCCCAAAAGTCGTATGGATGGATTCACTTTGTCCAAAAGTCGTATGGATGGATTCACTGGGAGTTTTTTACGGAACAGTTTGAGTTTTTTACGGAAGAGCTTGAGTTTTTTACTGAAGAGTTTGATGGATTCACTTTGTCCAAAAGTCGTATGGATGGATTCACTTTGTCCAAAAGTCGTACGGATGGATTCACTTTGTCCAAAAGTCGTACGGATGGATTCACTTTGTCCAAAAGTCGTATGGATGGATTCACTTTGTCCAAAAGTCGTATGGATGGATTCACTTTGTCCAAAAGTCGTATGGATGGATTCACTTTGTCCAAAAGTCGTATGGATGGATTCACTTTGCCCAAAAGTCGTATGGATGGATTCACTTTGTCCAAAAGTCGTATGGATGGATTCACTTTGTCCAAAAGTCGTATGGATGGATCCACTTTGCCCAAACGTCGTATGGATGGATTCACTTTGTCCAAAAGTCGTATGGATGGATTCACTTTGTCCAAAAGTCGTATGGATGGATTCACTTTGTCCAAAAGTCGTACGGATGGATTCACTTTGTCCAAAAGTCGTATGGATGGATTCACTTTGTCCAAAAGTCGTATGGATGGATTCACTTTGTCCAAAAGTCGTATGGATGGATTCACTTTGTCCAAAAGTCGTATGGATGGATTCACTTTGCCCAAAAGTCGTATGGATGGATTCACTTTGTCCAAAAGTCGTATGGATGGATTCACTTTGTCCAAAAGTCGTATGGATGGATTCACTTTGTCCAAAAGTCGTATGGATGGATTCACTTTGTCCAAAAGTCGTATGGATAGATTCACTTTGCCCAAACGTCGTATGGATGGATTCACTTTGTCCAAAAGTCGTATGGATGGATTCACTTTGTCCAAATGTCGTATGGATGGATTCACTTTGTCCAAAAGTCGTATGGATAGATTCACTTTGCCCAAACGTCGTATGGATGGATTCACTTTGTCCAAAAGTCGTATGGATGGATTCACTTTGTCCAAAAGTCGTATGGATGGATCCACTTTGCCCAAACGTCGTATGGATGGATTCACTTTGTCCAAAAGTCGTATGGATGGATTCACTTTGTCCAAAAGTCGTATGGATGGATTCACTTTGTCCAAAAGTCGTATGGATGGATTCACTTTGTCCAAAAGTCGTACGGATGGATTCACTTTGTCCAAAAGTCGTATGGATGGATTCACTTTGTCCAAAAGTCGTATGGATGGATTCACTTTGTCCAAAAGTCGTATGGATGGATTCACTTTGTCCAAAAGTCGTATGGATGGATTCACTTTGTCCAAAAGTCGTACGGATGGATTCACTTTGTCCAAAAGTCGTATGGATGGATTCACTTTGTCCAAAAGTCGTATGGATGGATTCACTTTGTCCAAAAGTCGTACGGATGGATTCACTTTGTCCAAAAGTCGTATGGATGGATTCACTTTGTCCAAAAGTCGTATGGATGGATTCACTTTGTCCAAAAGTCGTACGGATGGATTCACTTTGTCCAAAAGTCGTACGGATGGATTCACTTTGTCCAAAAGTCGTATGGATGGATTCACTTTGTCCAAAAGTCGTATGGATGGATCCACTTTGCCCAAACGTCGTATGGATGGATTCACTTTGTCCAAAAGTCGTATGGATGGATTCACTTTGTCCAAAAGTCGTATGGATGGATTCACTTTGTCCAAAAGTCGTATGGATGGATTCACTTTGTCCAAAAGTCGTATGGATGGATTCACTTTGCCCAAACGTCGTATGGATGGATTCACTTTGTCCAAAAGTCGTATGGATGGATTCACTTTGCCCAAACGTCGTATGGATGGATTCACTTTGTCCAAAAGTCGTATGGATGGATTCACTTTGTCCAAAAGTCGTATGGATGGATTCACTTTGTCCAAAAGTCGTATGGATGGATTCACTTTGTCCAAAAGTCGTATGGATGGATTCACTTTGTCCAAAAGTCGTATGGATGGATTCACTTTGTCCAAAAGTCGTATGGATGGATTCACTTTGTCCAAAAGTCGTATGGATGGATTCACTTTGTCCAAAAGTCGTATGGATGGATTCACTTTGCCCAAACGTCGTATGGATGGATTCACTTTGTCCAAAAGTCGTATGGATGGATTCACTTTGTCCAAAAGTCGTATGGATGGATTCACTTTGTCCAAAAGTCGTATGGATGGATTCACTTTGTCCAAAAGTCGTATGGATGGATTCACTTTGTCCAAAAGTCGTATGGATGGATTCACTGGGAGTTTTTTACGGAAGAGCTTGAGTTTTTTACGGAAGAGTTTGATGGATTCACTTTGCCCAAAAGTCGTATGGATGGATTCACTTTGTCCAAAAGTCGTATGGATGGATTCACTTTGTCCAAAAGTCGTATGGATGGATTCACTTTGCCCAAAAGTCGTATGGATGGATTCACTTTGTCCAAAAGTCGTATGGATGGATTCACTGGGAGTTTTTTACGGAACAGTTTGAGTTTTTTACGGAAGAGCTTGAGTTTTTTACTGAAGAGTTTGATGGATTCACTTTGCCCAAAAGTCGTATGGATGGATTCACTTTGTCCAAAAGTCGTATGGATGGATTCACTTTGTCCAAAAGTCGTATGGATGGATCCACTTTGCCCAAACGTCGTATGGATGGATTCACTTTGTCCAAAAGTCGTATGGATGGATTCACTTTGTCCAAAAGTCGTATGGATGGATTCACTTTGTCCAAAAGTCGTACGGATGGATTCACTTTGTCCAAAAGTCGTATGGATGGATTCACTTTGTCCAAAAGTCGTATGGATGGATTCACTTTGTCCAAAAGTCGTATGGATGGATTCACTTTGTCCAAAAGTCGTATGGATGGATTCACTTTGCCCAAAAGTCGTATGGATGGATTCACTTTGTCCAAAAGTCGTATGGATGGATTCACTTTGTCCAAAAGTCGTATGGATGGATTCACTTTGTCCAAAAGTCGTATGGATGGATTCACTTTGTCCAAAAGTCGTATGGATAGATTCACTTTGCCCAAACGTCGTATGGATGGATTCACTTTGTCCAAAAGTCGTATGGATGGATTCACTTTGTCCAAATGTCGTATGGATGGATTCACTTTGTCCAAAAGTCGTATGGATAGATTCACTTTGCCCAAACGTCGTATGGATGGATTCACTTTGTCCAAAAGTCGTATGGATGGATTCACTTTGTCCAAAAGTCGTATGGATGGATCCACTTTGCCCAAACGTCGTATGGATGGATTCACTTTGTCCAAAAGTCGTATGGATGGATTCACTTTGTCCAAAAGTCGTATGGATGGATTCACTTTGTCCAAAAGTCGTATGGATGGATTCACTTTGTCCAAAAGTCGTACGGATGGATTCACTTTGTCCAAAAGTCGTATGGATGGATTCACTTTGTCCAAAAGTCGTATGGATGGATTCACTTTGTCCAAAAGTCGTATGGATGGATTCACTTTGTCCAAAAGTCGTATGGATGGATTCACTTTGTCCAAAAGTCGTACGGATGGATTCACTTTGTCCAAAAGTCGTATGGATGGATTCACTTTGTCCAAAAGTCGTATGGATGGATTCACTTTGTCCAAAAGTCGTACGGATGGATTCACTTTGTCCAAAAGTCGTATGGATGGATTCACTTTGTCCAAAAGTCGTATGGATGGATTCACTTTGTCCAAAAGTCGTACGGATGGATTCACTTTGTCCAAAAGTCGTACGGATCGATTCACTTTGTCCAAAAGTCGTATGGATGGATTCACTTTGTCCAAAAGTCGTATGGATGGATCCACTTTGCCCAAACGTCGTATGGATGGATTCACTTTGTCCAAAAGTCGTATGGATGGATTCACTTTGTCCAAAAGTCGTATGGATGGATTCACTTTGTCCAAAAGTCGTATGGATGGATTCACTTTGTCCAAAAGTCGTATGGATGGATTCACTTTGCCCAAACGTCGTATGGATGGATTCACTTTGTCCAAAAGTCGTATGGATGGATTCACTTTGTCCAAAAGTCGTATGGATGGATTCACTTTGTCCAAAAGTCGTATGGATGGATTCACTTTGTCCAAAAGTCGTATGGATGGATTCACTTTGTCCAAAAGTCGTATGGATGGATTCACTTTGTCCAAAAGTCGTACGGATGGATTCACTTTGTCCAAAAGTCGTATGGATGGATTCACTATGTCCAAAAGTCGTATGGATGGATTCACTTTGCCCAAACGTCGTATGGATGGATTCACTTTGTCCAAAAGTCGTATGGATGGATTCACTTTGTCCAAAAGTCGTATGGATGGATTCACTTTGTCCAAAAGTTGTATGGATGGATTCACTTTGCCCAAACGTCGTATGGATGGATTCACTTTGTCCAAAAGTCGTATGGATGGATTCACTTTGTCCAAAAGTCGTATGGATGGATTCACTTTGTCCAAAAGTCGTATGGATGGATTCACTTTGCCCAAACGTCGTATGGATGGATTCACTTTGTCCAAAAGTCGTATGGATGGATTCACTTTGTCCAAAAGTCGTATGGATGGATTCACTTTGTCCAAAAGTCGTATGGATGGATTCACTTTGTCCAAAAGTCGTATGGATGGATTCACTTTGTCCAAAAGTCGTATGGATGGATTCACTTTGTCCAAAAGTCGTACGGATGGATTCACTTTGTCCAAAAGTCGTATGGATGGATTCACTATGTCCAAAAGTCGTATGGATGGATTCACTTTGCCCAAACGTCGTATGGATGGATTCACTTTGTCCAAAAGTCGTATGGATGGATTCACTTTGTCCAAAAGTCGTATGGATGGATTCACTTTGTCCAAAAGTTGTATGGATGGATTCACTTTGCCCAAACGTCGTATGGATGGATTCACTTTGTCCAAAAGTCGTATGGATGGATTCACTTTGTCCAAAAGTCGTATGGATGGATTCACTTTGTCCAAAAGTCGTATGGATGGATTCACTTTGTCCAAAAGTCGTATGGATGGATTCACTTTGTCCAAAAGTCGTATGGATGGATTCACTTTGTCCAAAAGTCGTATGGATGGATTCACTTTGCCCAAAAGTCGTATGGATGGATTCACTTTGTCCAAAAGTCGTATGGATGGATTCACTTTGTCCAAAAGTCGTATGGATGGATTCACTTTGTCCAAAAGTCGTATGGATGGATTCACTTTGTCCAAAAGTCGTATGGATGGATTCACTGGGAGTTTTTTACGGAACAGTTTGAGTTTTTTACGGAAGAGCTTGAGTTTTTTACGGAAGAGTTTGATGGATTCACTTTGTCCAAAAGTCGTATGGATGGATTCACTTTGTCCAAAAGTCGTACGGATGGATTCACTTTGTCCAAAAGTCGTATGGATGGATTCACTTTGCCCAAACGTCGTATGGATGGATTCACTTTGTCCAAAAGTCGTATGGATGGATTCACTTTGTCCAAAAGTCGTACGGATGGATTCACTTTGTCCAAAAGTCGTATGGATGGATTCACTTTGCCCAAACGTCGTATGGATGGATTCACTTTGTCCAAAAGTCGTATGGATGGATTCACTTTGTCCAAAAGTCGTATGGATGGATTCACTTTGTCCAAAAGTCGTATGGATGGATTCACTTTGTCCAAAAGTCGTATGGATGGATTCACTTTGTCCAAAAGTCGTATGGATGGATTCACTTTGCCCAAACGTCGTATGGATGGATTCACTTTGTCCAAAAGTCGTATGGATGGATTCACTTTGTCCAAAAGTCGTATGGATGGATTCACTTTGTCCAAAAGTCGTATGGATGGATTCACTTTGTCCAAAAGTCGTATGGATGGATTCACTTTGTCCAAAAGTCGTATGGATGGATTCACTTTGTCCAAAAGTCGTATGGATGGATTCACTTTGCCCAAAAGTCGTATGGATGGATTCACTTTGTCCAAAAGTCGTATGGATGGATTCACTTTGTCCAAAAGTCGTATGGATGGATTCACTTTGTCCAAAAGTCGTATGGATGGATTCACTTTGTCCAAAAGTCGTATGGATGGATTCACTGGGAGTTTTTTACGGAACAGTTTGAGTTTTTTACGGAAGAGCTTGAGTTTTTTACGGAAGAGTTTGATGGATTCACTTTGTCCAAAAGTCGTATGGATGGATTCACTTTGTCCAAAAGTCGTACGGATGGATTCACTTTGTCCAAAAGTCGTATGGATGGATTCACTTTGTCCAAAAGTCGTATGGATGGATTCACTTTGCCCAAACGTCGTATGGATGGATTCACTTTGTCCAAAAGTCGTATGGATGGATTCACTTTGTCCAAAAGTCGTATGGATGGATTCACTTTGTCCAAAAGTCGTATGGATGGATTCACTTTGTCCAAAAGTCGTATGGATGGATTCACTTTGTCCAAAAGTCGTATGGATGGATTCACTTTGCCCAAAAGTCGTATGGATGGATTCACTTTGTCTAAAAGTCGTATGGATGGATTCACTTTGTCCAAAAGTCGTATGGATGGATTCACTTTGTCCAAAAGTCGTATGGATGGATTCACTGGGAGTTTTTTACGGAACAGTTTGAGTTTTTTACGGAAGAGTTTGATGGATTCACTTTGTCCAAAAGTCGTATGGATGGATTCACTTTGTCCAAAAGTCGTACGGATGGATTCACTTTGTCCAAAAGTCGTATGGATGGATTCACTTTGTCCAAAAGTCGTATGGATGGATTCACTTTGTCCAAAAGTCGTATGGATGGATTCACTTTGTCCAAAAGTCGTATGGATGGATTCACTTTGCCCAAAAGTCGTATGGATGGATTCACTTTGTCCAATAGTCGTATGGATGGATTCACTTTGTCCAAAAGTCGTATGGATGGATTCACTTTGTCCAAAAGTCGTATGGATGGATTCACTTTGTCCAAAAGTCGTATGGATGGATTCACTTTGTCCAAAAGTCGTATGGATGGATTCACTTTGTCCAAAAGTCGTACGGATGGATTCACTTTGTCCAAAAGTCGTATGGATGGATTCACTTTGTCCAAAAGTCGTATGGATGGATTCACTTTGTCCAAAAGTCGTATGGATGGATTCACTTTGTCCAAAAGTCGTATGGATGGATTCACTTTGTCCAAAAGTCGTATGGATGGATTCACTTTGCCCAAAAGTCGTATGGATGGATTCACTTTGTCCAAAAGTCGTATGGATGGATTCACTTTGTCCAAAAGTCGTATGGATGGATTCACTTTGTCCAAAAGTCGTATGGATGGATTCACTTTGCCCAAAAGTCGTATGGATGGATTCACTTTGTCCAAAAGTCGTATGGATGGATTCACTTTGTCCAAAAGTCGTATGGATGGATTCACTTTGTCCAAAAGTCGTATGGATGGATTCACTGGGAGTTTTTTACGGAACAGTTTGAGTTTTTTACGGAAGAGCTTGAGTTTTTTACGGAAGAGTTTGATGGATTCACTTTGTCCAAAAGTCGTATGGATGGATTCACTTTGTCCAAAAGTCGTACGGATGGATTCACTTTGTCCAAAAGTCGTATGGATGGATTCACTTTGCCCAAACGTCGTATGGATGGATTCACTTTGTCCAAAAGTCGTATGGATGGATTCACTTTGTCCAAAAGTCGTACGGATGGATTCACTTTGTCCAAAAGTCGTATGGATGGATTCACTTTGTCCAAAAGTCGTATGGATGGATTCACTTTGTCCAAAAGTCGTATGGATGGATTCACTTTGTCCAAAAGTCGTATGGATGGATTCACTTTGTCCAAAAGTCGTATGGATGGATTCACTTTGTCCAAAAGTCGTATGGATGGATTCACTTTGCCCAAAAGTCGTATGGATGGATTCACTTTGTCCAAAAGTCGTATGGATGGATTCACTTTGTCCAAAAGTCGTATGGATGGATTCACTTTGTCCAAAAGTCGTATGGATGGATTCACTTTGCCCAAAAGTCGTATGGATGGATTCACTTTGTCCAAAAGTCGTATGGATGGATTCACTTTGTCCAAAAGTCGTATGGATGGATTCACTTTGTCCAAAAGTCGTATGGATGGATTCACTGGGAGTTTTTTACGGAACAGTTTGAGTTTTTTACGGAAGAGCTTGAGTTTTTTACGGAAGAGTTTGATGGATTCACTTTGTCCAAAAGTCGTATGGATGGATTCACTTTGTCCAAAAGTCGTACGGATGGATTCACTTTGTCCAAAAGTCGTATGGATGGATTCACTTTGTCCAAAAGTCGTATGGATGGATTCACTTTGTCCAAAAGTCGTATGGATGGATTCACTTTGTCCAAAAGTCGTATGGATGGATTCACTTTGCCCAAAAGTCGTATGGATGGATTCACTTTGTCCAAAAGTCGTATGGATGGATTCACTTTGTCCAAAAGTCGTATGGATGGATTCACTTTGTCCAAAAGTCGTATGGATGGATTCACTTTGTCCAAAAGTCGTATGGATGGATTCACTTTGTCCAAAAGTCGTACGGATGGATTCACTTTGTCCAAAAGTCGTATGGATGGATTCACTTTGTCCAAAAGTCGTATGGATGGATTCACTTTGTCCAAAAGTCGTATGGATGGATTCACTTTGTCCAAAAGTCGTATGGATGGATTCACTTTGTCCAAAAGTCGTATGGATGGATTCACTTTGCCCAAAAGTCGTATGGATGGATTCACTTTGTCCAAAAGTCGTATGGATGGATTCACTTTGTCCAAAAGTCGTATGGATGGATTCACTTTGTCCAAAAGTCGTATGGATGGATTCACTGGGAGTTTTTTACGGAACAGTTTGAGTTTTTTACGGAAGAGCTTGAGTTTTTTACGGAAGAGTTTGATGGATTCACTTTGTCCAAAAGTCGTATGGATGGATTCACTTTGTCCAAAAGTCGTACGGATGGATTCACTTTGTCCAAAAGTCGTATGGATGGATTCACTTTGTCCAAAAGTCGTATGGATGGATTCACTTTGCCCAAACGTCGTATGGATGGATTCACTTTGTCCAAAAGTCGTATGGATGGATTCACTTTGTCCAAAAGTCGTATGGATGGATTCACTTTGTCCAAAAGTCGTATGGATGGATTCACTTTGTCCAAAAGTCGTATGGATGGATTCACTTTGTCCAAAAGTCGTATGGATGGATTCACTTTGCCCAAAAGTCGTATGGATGGATTCACTTTGTCCAAAAGTCGTATGGATGGATTCACTTTGTCCAAAAGTCGTATGGATGGATTCACTTTGTCCAAAAGTCGTATGGATGGATTCACTGGGAGTTTTTTACGGAACAGTTTGAGTTTTTTACGGAAGAGTTTGATGGATTCACTTTGTCCAAAAGTCGTATGGATGGATTCACTGGGAGTTTTTTACGGAACAGTTTGAGTTTTTTACGGAAGAGCTTGAGTTTTTTACGGAAGAGTTTGATGGATTCACTTTGTCCAAAAGTCGTATGGATGGATTCACTTTGTCCAAAAGTCGTACGGATGGATTCACTTTGTCCAAAAGTCGTATGGATGGATTCACTTTGTCCAAAAGTCGTATGGATGGATTCACTTTGCCCAAACGTCGTATGGATGGATTCACTTTGTCCAAAAGTCGTATGGATGGATTCACTTTGTCCAAAAGTCGTATGGATGGATTCACTTTGTCCAAAAGTCGTATGGATGGATTCACTTTGTCCAAAAGTCGTATGGATGGATTCACTTTGTCCAAAAGTCGTATGGATGGATTCACTTTGCCCAAAAGTCGTATGGATGGATTCACTTTGTCCAAAAGTCGTATGGATGGATTCACTTTGTCCAAAAGTCGTATGGATGGATTCACTTTGTCCAAAAGTCGTATGGATGGATTCACTGGGAGTTTTTTACGGAACAGTTTGAGTTTTTTACGGAAGAGTTTGATGGATTCACTTTGTCCAAAAGTCGTATGGATGGATTCACTTTGTCCAAAAGTCGTACGGATGGATTCACTTTGTCCAAAAGTCGTATGGATGGATTCACTTTGTCCAAAAGTCGTATGGATGGATTCACTTTGTCCAAAAGTCGTATGGATGGATTCACTTTGTCCAAAAGTCGTATGGATGGATTCACTTTGTCCAAAAGTCGTATGGATGGATTCACTTTGCCCAAAAGTCGTATGGATGGATTCACTTTGTCCAATAGTCGTATGGATGGATTCACTTTGTCCAAAAGTCGTATGGATGGATTCACTTTGTCCAAAAGTCGTATGGATGGATTCACTTTGCCCAAAAGTCGTATGGATGGATTCACTTTGTCCAAAAGTCGTATGGATGGATTCACTTTGTCCAAAAGTCGTATGGATGGATTCACTTTGTCCAAAAGTCGTATGGATGGATTCACTGGGAGTTTTTTACGGAACAGTTTGAGTTTTTTACGGAAGAGCTTGAGTTTTTTACGGAAGAGTTTGATGGATTCACTTTGTCCAAAAGTCGTATGGATGGATTCACTTTGTCCAAAAGTCGTACGGATGGATTCACTTTGTCCAAAAGTCGTATGGATGGATTCACTTTGCCCAAACGTCGTATGGATGGATTCACTTTGTCCAAAAGTCGTATGGATGGATTCACTTTGTCCAAAAGTCGTACGGATGGATTCACTTTGTCCAAAAGTCGTATGGATGGATTCACTTTGCCCAAACGTCGTATGGATGGATTCACTTTGTCCAAAAGTCGTATGGATGGATTCACTTTGTCCAAAAGTCGTATGGATGGATTCACTTTGTCCAAAAGTCGTATGGATGGATTCACTTTGTCCAAAAGTCGTATGGATGGATTCACTTTGTCCAAAAGTCGTATGGATGGATTCACTTTGCCCAAACGTCGTATGGATGGATTCACTTTGTCCAAAAGTCGTATGGATGGATTCACTTTGTCCAAAAGTCGTATGGATGGATTCACTTTGTCCAAAAGTCGTATGGATGGATTCACTTTGTCCAAAAGTCGTATGGATGGATTCACTTTGTCCAAAAGTCGTATGGATGGATTCACTTTGTCCAAAAGTCGTATGGATGGATTCACTTTGCCCAAAAGTCGTATGGATGGATTCACTTTGTCCAAAAGTCGTATGGATGGATTCACTTTGTCCAAAAGTCGTATGGATGGATTCACTTTGTCCAAAAGTCGTATGGATGGATTCACTGGGAGTTTTTTACGGAACAGTTTGAGTTTTTTACGGAAGAGCTTGAGTTTTTTACGGAAGAGTTTGATGGATTCACTTTGTCCAAAAGTCGTATGGATGGATTCACTTTGTCCAAAAGTCGTACGGATGGATTCACTTTGTCCAAAAGTCGTATGGATGGATTCACTTTGTCCAAAAGTCGTATGGATGGATTCACTTTGCCCAAACGTCGTATGGATGGATTCACTTTGTCCAAAAGTCGTATGGATGGATTCACTTTGTCCAAAAGTCGTATGGATGGATTCACTTTGTCCAAAAGTCGTATGGATGGATTCACTTTGTCCAAAAGTCGTATGGATGGATTCACTTTGTCCAAAAGTCGTATGGATGGATTCACTTTGCCCAAAAGTCGTATGGATGGATTCACTTTGTCCAAAAGTCGTATGGATGGATTCACTTTGTCCAAAAGTCGTATGGATGGATTCACTTTGTCCAAAAGTCGTATGGGTGGATTCACTGGGAGTTTTTTACGGAACAGTTTGAGTTTTTTACGGAAGAGTTTGATGGATTCACTTTGTCCAAAAGTCGTATGGATGGATTCACTTTGTCCAAAAGTCGTACGGATGGATTCACTTTGTCCAAAAGTCGTATGGATGGATTCACTTTGTCCAAAAGTCGTATGGATGGATTCACTTTGTCCAAAAGTCGTATGGATGGATTCACTTTGTCCAAAAGTCGTATGGATGGATTCACTTTGTCCAAAAGTCGTATGGATGGATTCACTTTGTCCAAAAGTCGTATGGATGGATTCACTTTGCCCAAAAGTCGTATGGATGGATTCACTTTGTCCAAAAGTCGTATGGATGGATTCACTTTGTCCAAAAGTCGTATGGATGGATTCACTTTGTCCAAAAGTCGTATGGATGGATTCACTGGGAGTTTTTTACGGAACAGTTTGAGTTTTTTACGGAAGAGCTTGAGTTTTTTACGGAAGAGTTTGATGGATTCACTTTGTCCAAAAGTCGTATGGATGGATTCACTTTGTCCAAAAGTCGTACGGATGGATTCACTTTGTCCAAAAGTCGTATGGATGGATTCACTTTGTCCAAAAGTCGTATGGATGGATTCACTTTGCCCAAACGTCGTATGGATGGATTCACTTTGTCCAAAAGTCGTATGGATGGATTCACTTTGTCCAAAAGTCGTATGGATGGATTCACTTTGTCCAAAAGTCGTATGGATGGATTCACTTTGTCCAAAAGTCGTATGGATGGATTCACTTTGTCCAAAAGTCGTATGGATGGATTCACTTTGCCCAAAAGTCGTATGGATGGATTCACTTTGTCCAAAAGTCGTATGGATGGATTCACTTTGTCCAAAAGTCGTATGGATGGATTCACTTTGTCCAAAAGTCGTATGGATGGATTCACTGGGAGTTTTTTACGGAACAGTTTGAGTTTTTTACGGAAGAGTTTGATGGATTCACTTTGTCCAAAAGTCGTATGGATGGATTCACTGGGAGTTTTTTACGGAACAGTTTGAGTTTTTTACGGAAGAGCTTGAGTTTTTTACGGAAGAGTTTGATGGATTCACTTTGTCCAAAAGTCGTATGGATGGATTCACTTTGTCCAAAAGTCGTACGGATGGATTCACTTTGTCCAAAAGTCGTATGGATGGATTCACTTTGTCCAAAAGTCGTATGGATGGATTCACTTTGCCCAAACGTCGTATGGATGGATTCACTTTGTCCAAAAGTCGTATGGATGGATTCACTTTGTCCAAAAGTCGTATGGATGGATTCACTTTGTCCAAAAGTCGTATGGATGGATTCACTTTGTCCAAAAGTCGTATGGATGGATTCACTTTGTCCAAAAGTCGTATGGATGGATTCACTTTGCCCAAAAGTCGTATGGATGGATTCACTTTGTCCAAAAGTCGTATGGATGGATTCACTTTGTCCAAAAGTCGTATGGATGGATTCACTTTGTCCAAAAGTCGTATGGATGGATTCACTGGGAGTTTTTTACGGAACAGTTTGAGTTTTTTACGGAAGAGTTTGATGGATTCACTTTGTCCAAAAGTCGTATGGATGGATTCACTTTGTCCAAAAGTCGTACGGATGGATTCACTTTGTCCAAAAGTCGTATGGATGGATTCACTTTGTCCAAAAGTCGTATGGATGGATTCGCTTTGTCCAAAAGTCGTATGGATGGATTCACTTTGTCCAAAAGTCGTATGGATGGATTCACTTTGTCCAAAAGTCGTATGGATGGATTCACTTTGCCCAAAAGTCGTATGGATGGATTCACTTTGTCCAATAGTCGTATGGATGGATTCACTTTGTCCAAAAGTCGTATGGATGGATTCACTTTGTCCAAAAGTCGTATGGATGGATTCACTTTGCCCAAAAGTCGTATGGATGGATTCACTTTGTCCAAAAGTCGTATGGATGGATTCACTTTGTCCAAAAGTCGTATGGATGGATTCACTTTGTCCAAAAGTCGTATGGATGGATTCACTGGGAGTTTTTTACGGAACAGTTTGAGTTTTTTACGGAAGAGCTTGAGTTTTTTACGGAAGAGTTTGATGGATTCACTTTGTCCAAAAGTCGTATGGATGGATTCACTTTGTCCAAAAGTCGTACGGATGGATTCACTTTGTCCAAAAGTCGTATGGATGGATTCACTTTGTCCAAAAGTCGTATGGATGGATTCACTTTGTCCAAAAGTCGTATGGATGGATTCACTTTGTCCAAAAGTCGTACGGATGGATTCACTTTGTCCAAAAGTCGTATGGATGGATTCACTTTGCCCAAACGTCGTATGGATGGATTCACTTTGTCCAAAAGTCGTATGGATGGATTCACTTTGTCCAAAAGTCGTATGGATGGATTCACTTTGTCCAAAAGTCGTATGGATGGATTCACTTTGTCCAAAAGTCGTATGGATGGATTCACTTTGTCCAAAAGTCGTATGGATGGATTCACTTTGCCCAAACGTCGTATGGATGGATTCACTTTGTCCAAAAGTCGTATGGATGGATTCACTTTGTCCAAAAGTCGTATGGATGGATTCACTTTGTCCAAAAGTCGTATGGATGGATTCACTTTGTCCAAAAGTCGTATGGATGGATTCACTTTGTCCAAAAGTCGTATGGATGGATTCACTTTGTCCAAAAGTCGTATGGATGGATTCACTTTGCCCAAAAGTCGTATGGATGGATTCACTTTGTCCAAAAGTCGTATGGATGGATTCACTTTGTCCAAAAGTCGTATGGATGGATTCACTTTGTCCAAAAGTCGTATGGATGGATTCACTGGGAGTTTTTTACGGAACAGTTTGAGTTTTTTACGGAAGAGCTTGAGTTTTTTACGGAAGAGTTTGATGGATTCACTTTGTCCAAAAGTCGTATGGATGGATTCACTTTGTCCAAAAGTCGTACGGATGGATTCACTTTGTCCAAAAGTCGTATGGATGGATTCACTTTGTCCAAAAGTCGTATGGATGGATTCACTTTGCCCAAACGTCGTATGGATGGATTCACTTTGTCCAAAAGTCGTATGGATGGATTCACTTTGTCCAAAAGTCGTATGGATGGATTCACTTTGTCCAAAAGTCGTATGGATGGATTCACTTTGTCCAAAAGTCGTATGGATGGATTCACTTTGTCCAAAAGTCGTATGGATGGATTCACTTTGCCCAAAAGTCGTATGGATGGATTCACTTTGTCCAAAAGTCGTATGGATGGATTCACTTTGTCCAAAAGTCGTATGGATGGATTCACTTTGTCCAAAAGTCGTATGGGTGGATTCACTGGGAGTTTTTTACGGAACAGTTTGAGTTTTTTACGGAAGAGTTTGATGGATTCACTTTGTCCAAAAGTCGTATGGATGGATTCACTTTGTCCAAAAGTCGTACGGATGGATTCACTTTGTCCAAAAGTCGTATGGATGGATTCACTTTGTCCAAAAGTCGTATGGATGGATTCACTTTGTCCAAAAGTCGTATGGATGGATTCACTTTGTCCAAAAGTCGTATGGATGGATTCACTTTGCCCAAAAGTCGTATGGATGGATTCACTTTGTCCAAAAGTCGTATGGATGGATTCACTTTGTCCAAAAGTCGTATGGATGGATTCACTTTGTCCAAAAGTCGTATGGATGGATTCACTTTGTCCAAAAGTCGTATGGATGGATTCACTTTGTCCAAAAGTCGTATGGATGGATTCACTTTGTCCAAAAGTCGTATGGATGGATTCACTTTGTCCAAAAGTCGTATGGATGGATTCACTTTGTCCAAAAGTCGTATGGATGGATTCACTTTGTCCAAAAGTCGTATGGATGGATTCACTTTGCCCAAACGTCGTATGGATGGATTCACTTTGTCCAAAAGTCGTATGGATGGATTCACTTTGTCCAAAAGTCGTATGGATGGATTCACTTTGTCCAAAAGTCGTATGGATGGATTCACTTTGTCCAAAAGTCGTATGGATGGATTCACTTTGTCCAAAAGTCGTATGGATGGATTCACTTTGTCCAAAAGTCGTATGGATGGATTCACTTTGCCCAAAAGTCGTATGGATGGATTCACTTTGTCCAAAAGTCGTATGGATGGATTCACTTTGTCCAAAAGTCGTATGGATGGATTCACTTTGTCCAAAAGTCGTATGGATGGATTCACTGGGAGTTTTTTACGGAACAGTTTGAGTTTTTTACGGAAGAGCTTGAGTTTTTTACGGAAGAGTTTGATGGATTCACTTTGTCCAAAAGTCGTATGGATGGATTCACTTTGTCCAAAAGTCGTACGGATGGATTCACTTTGTCCAAAAGTCGTATGGATGGATTCACTTTGTCCAAAAGTCGTATGGATGGATTCACTTTGCCCAAACGTCGTATGGATGGATTCACTTTGTCCAAAAGTCGTATGGATGGATTCACTTTGTCCAAAAGTCGTATGGATGGATTCACTTTGTCCAAAAGTCGTATGGATGGATTCACTTTGTCCAAAAGTCGTATGGATGGATTCACTTTGTCCAAAAGTCGTATGGATGGATTCACTTTGCCCAAAAGTCGTATGGATGGATTCACTTTGTCCAAAAGTCGTATGGATGGATTCACTTTGTCCAAAAGTCGTATGGATGGATTCACTTTGTCCAAAAGTCGTATGGGTGGATTCACTGGGAGTTTTTTACGGAACAGTTTGAGTTTTTTACGGAAGAGTTTGATGGATTCACTTTGTCCAAAAGTCGTATGGATGGATTCACTTTGTCCAAAAGTCGTACGGATGGATTCACTTTGTCCAAAAGTCGTATGGATGGATTCACTTTGTCCAAAAGTCGTATGGATGGATTCACTTTGTCCAAAAGTCGTATGGATGGATTCACTTTGTCCAAAAGTCGTATGGATGGATTCACTTTGCCCAAAAGTCGTATGGATGGATTCACTTTGTCCAAAAGTCGTATGGATGGATTCACTTTGTCCAAAAGTCGTATGGATGGATTCACTTTGTCCAAAAGTCGTATGGATGGATTCACTTTGTCCAAAAGTCGTATGGATGGATTCACTTTGTCCAAAAGTCGTACGGATGGATTCACTTTGTCCAAAAGTCGTATGGATGGATTCACTTTGTCCAAAAGTCGTATGGATGGATTCACTTTGTCCAAAAGTCGTATGGATGGATTCACTTTGTCCAAAAGTCGTATGGATGGATTCACTTTGTCCAAAAGTCGTATGGATGGATTCACTTTGCCCAAAAGTCGTATGGATGGATTCACTTTGTCCAAAAGTCGTATGGATGGATTCACTTTGTCCAAAAGTCGTATGGATGGATTCACTTTGTCCAAAAGTCGTATGGATGGATTCACTGGGAGTTTTTTACGGAACAGTTTGAGTTTTTTACGGAAGAGCTTGAGTTTTTTACGGAAGAGTTTGATGGATTCACTTTGTCCAAAAGTCGTATGGATGGATTCACTTTGTCCAAAAGTCGTACGGATGGATTCACTTTGTCCAAAAGTCGTATGGATGGATTCACTTTGTCCAAAAGTCGTATGGATGGATTCACTTTGCCCAAACGTCGTATGGATGGATTCACTTTGTCCAAAAGTCGTATGGATGGATTCACTTTGTCCAAAAGTCGTATGGATGGATTCACTTTGTCCAAAAGTCGTATGGATGGATTCACTTTGTCCAAAAGTCGTATGGATGGATTCACTTTGTCCAAAAGTCGTATGGATGGATTCACTTTGCCCAAAAGTCGTATGGATGGATTCACTTTGTCCAAAAGTCGTATGGATGGATTCACTTTGTCCAAAAGTCGTATGGATGGATTCACTTTGTCCAAAAGTCGTATGGATGGATTCACTGGGAGTTTTTTACGGAACAGTTTGAGTTTTTTACGGAAGAGTTTGATGGATTCACTTTGTCCAAAAGTCGTATGGATGGATTCACTGGGAGTTTTTTACGGAACAGTTTGAGTTTTTTAGGGAAGAGCTTGAGTTTTTTACGGAAGAGTTTGATGGATTCACTTTGTCCAAAAGTCGTATGGATGGATTCACTTTGTCCAAAAGTCGTACGGATGGATTCACTTTGTCCAAAAGTCGTATGGATGGATTCACTTTGTCCAAAAGTCGTATGGATGGATTCACTTTGCCCAAACGTCGTATGGATGGATTCACTTTGTCCAAAAGTCGTATGGATGGATTCACTTTGTCCAAAAGTCGTATGGATGGATTCACTTTGTCCAAAAGTCGTATGGATGGATTCACTTTGTCCAAAAGTCGTATGGATGGATTCACTTTGTCCAAAAGTCGTATGGATGGATTCACTTTGCCCAAAAGTCGTATGGATGGATTCACTTTGTCCAAAAGTCGTATGGATGGATTCACTTTGTCCAAAAGTCGTATGGATGGATTCACTTTGTCCAAAAGTCGTATGGATGGATTCACTGGGAGTTTTTTACGGAACAGTTTGAGTTTTTTACGGAAGAGTTTGATGGATTCACTTTGTCCAAAAGTCGTATGGATGGATTCACTTTGTCCAAAAGTCGTATGGATGGATTCACTTTGTCCAAAAGTCGTATGGATGGATTCACTTTGTCCAAAAGTCGTATGGATGGATTCACTTTGCCCAAAAGTCGTATGGATGGATTCACTTTGTCCAAAAGTCGTATGGATGGATTCACTTTGTCCAAAAGTCGCATGGATGGATTCACTTTGTCCAAAAGTCGTATGGATGGATTCAGTTTGTCCAAAAGTCGTATGGATGGATTCACTTTGTCCAAAAGTCGTATGGATGGATTCACTTTGTCCAAAAGTCGTATGGATGGATTCACTTTGTCCAAAAGTCGTATGGATGGATTCACTTTGTCCAAAAGTCGTATGGATGGATTCACTTTGTCCAAAAGTCGTATGGATGGATTCACTTTGTCCAAAAGTCGTATGGATGGATTCACTTTGCCCAAAAGTCGTATGGATGGATTCACTTTGTCCAAAAGTCGTATGGATGGATTCACTTTGTCCAAAAGTCGTATGGATGGATTCACTTTGTCCAAAAGTCGTATGGATGGATTCACTTTGTCCAAAAGTCGTATGGATGGATTCACTTTGTCCAAAAGTCGTATGGATGGATTCACTTTGTCCAAAAGTCGTATGGATGGATTCACTTTGTCCAAAAGTCGTATGGATGGATTCACTTTGTCCAAAAGTCGTATGGATGGATTCACTTTGCCCAAAAGTCGTATGGATGGATTCACTTTGTCCAAAAGTCGTATGGATGGATTCACTTTGTCCAAAAGTCGTATGGATGGATTCACTTTGTCCAAAAGTCGTATGGATGGATTCACTGGGAGTTTTTTACGGAACAGTTTGAGTTTTTTACGGAAGAGTTTGATGGATTCACTTTGTCCAAAAGTCGTATGGATGGATTCACTTTGTCCAAAAGTCGTATGGATGGATTCACTTTGTCCAAAAGTCGTATGGATGGATTCACTTTGTCCAAAAGTCGTATGGATCGATTCAGTTTGTCCAAAAGTCGTATGGATGGATTCACTTTGTCCAAAAGTCGTATGGATGGATTCACTGGGAGTTTTTTACGGAAGAGCTTGAGTTTTTTACGGAAGAGCTTGAGTTTTTTACGGAAGAGTTTGATGGATTCACTTTGCCCAAAAGTCGTATGGATGGATTCACTTTGTCCAAAAGTCGTATGGATGGATTCACTTTGTCCAAAAGTCGTATGGATGGATTCACTTTGTCCAAAAGTCGTATGGATGGATTCACTTTGTCCAAAAGTCGTATGGATGGATTCACTTTGTCCAAAAGTCGTATGGATGGATTCACTTTGCCCAAAAGTCGTATGGATGGATTCACTTTGTCCAAAAGTCGTATGGATGGATTCACTTTGTCCAAAAGTCGTATGGATGGATTCACTTTGTCCAAAAGTCGTATGGATGGATTCACTTTGTCCAAAAGTCGTATGGATGGATTCACTTTGTCCAAAAGTCGTATGGATGGATTCAGTTTGTCCAAAAGTCGTATGGATGGATTCACTTTGTCCAAAAGTCGTATGGATGGATTCAGTTTGTCCAAAAGTCGCATGGATGGATTCACTTTGTCCAAAAGTCGTATGGATGGATTCACTGGGAGTTTTTTACGGAACAGTTTGAGTTTTTTACGGAAGAGTTTGATGGATTCACTTTGTCCAAAAGTCGTATGGATGGATTCACTTTGTCCAAAAGTCGTATGGATGGATTCACTTTGCCCAAAAGTCGTATGGATGGATTCACTTTGTCCAAAAGTCGTATGGATGGATTCACTTTGTCCAAAAGTCGTATGGATGGATTCACTTTGTCGAAAAGTCGTATGGATGGATTCACTTTATCCAAAAGTCGTACGGATGGATTCACTTTGTCAAAAAGTCGTATGGATGGATTCACTTTGTCCAAAAGTCGTATGGATGGATTCACTTTGCCCAAAAGTCGTATGGATGGATTCACTTTGTCCAAAAGTCGTATGGATGGATTCACTTTGTCCAAAAGTCGTATGGATGGATTCACTTTGTCCAAAAGTCGCATGGATGGATTCACTTTGTCCAAAAGTCGTATGGATGGATTCACTTTGCCCAAAAGTCGTATGGATGGATTCACTTTGTCCAAAAGTCGTATGGATGGATTCACTTTGTCCAAAAGTCGTATGGATGGATTCACTGGGAGTTTTTTACGGAACAGTTTGAGTTTTTTACGGAAGAGTTTGATGGATTCACTTTGTCCAAAAGTCGTATGGATGGATTCACTTTGTCCAAAAGTCGTATGGATGGATTCACTTTGTCCAAAAGTCGTATGGATGGATTCACTTTGCCCAAAAGTCGTATGGATGGATTCACTTTGTCCAAAAGTCGTATGGATGGATTCACTTTGTCCAAAAGTCGCATGGATGGATTCACTTTGTCCAAAAGTCGTATGGATGGATTCAGTTTGTCCAAAAGTCGTATGGATGGATTCACTTTGTCCAAAAGTCGTATGGATGGATTCACTGGGAGTTTTTTACGGAAGAGCTTGAGTTTTTTACGGAAGAGTTTGATGGATTCACTTTGCCCAAAAGTCGTATGGATGGATTCACTTTGTCCAAAAGTCGTATGGATGGATTCACTTTGTCCAAAAGTCGTATGGATGGATTCACTTTGTCCAAAAGTCGTATGCATGGATTCACTTTGTCCAAAAGTCGTATGGATGGATTCACTTTGTCCAAAAGTCGTATGGATGGATTCACTTTGTCCAAAAGTCGTATGGATGGATTCACTTTGTCCAAAAGTCGTATGGATGGATTCACTTTGCCCAAAAGTCGTATGGATGGATTCACTTTGTCCAAAAGTCGTATGGATGGATTCACTTTGTCCAAAAGTCGTATGGATGGATTCACTTTGTCCAAAAGTCGTATGGATGGATTCACTTTGTCCAAAAGTCGTATGGATGGATTCACTTTGTCCAAAAGTCGTATGGATGGATTCACTTTGCCCAAAAGTCGTATGGATGGATTCACTTTGTCCAAAAGTCGTATGGATGGATTCACTTTGTCCAAAAGTCGTATGGATGGATTCACTTTGTCCAAAAGTCGTATGGATGGATTCACTTTGTCCAAAAGTCGTATGGATGGATTCACTTTGTCCAAAAGTCGTATGGATGGATTCACTTTGTCCAAAAGTCGTATGGATGGATTCACTTTGCCCAAAAGTCGTATGGATGGATTCACTTTGTCCAAAAGTCGTATGGATGGATTCACTTTGTCCAAAAGTCGTATGGATGGATTCACTTTGTCCAAAAGTCGTATGGATGGATTCACTGGGAGTTTTTTACGGAACAGTTTGAGTTTTTTACGGAAGAGTTTGATGGATTCACTTTGTCCAAAAGTCGTATGGATGGATTCACTTTGTCCAAAAGTCGTATGGATGGATTCACTTTGTCCAAAAGTCGTATGGATGGATTCACTTTGTCCAAAAGTCGTATGGATGGATTCAGTTTGTCCAAAAGTCGTATGGATGGATTCACTTTGTCCAAAAGTCGTATGGATGGATTCACTGGGAGTTTTTTACGGAAGAGCTTGAGTTTTTTACGGAAGAGCTTGAGTTTTTTACGGAAGAGTTTGATGGATTCACTTTGCCCAAAAGTCGTATGGATGGATTCACTTTGTCCAAAAGTCGTATGGATGGATTCACTTTGTCCAAAAGTCGTATGGATGGATTCACTTTGTCCAAAAGTCGTATGGATGGATTCACTTTGTCCAAAAGTCGTATGGATGGATTCACTTTGTCCAAAAGTCGTATGGATGGATTCACTTTGCCCAAAAGTCGTATGGATGGATTCACTTTGTCCAAAAGTCGTATGGATGGATTCACTTTGTCCAAAAGTCGTATGGATGGATTCACTTTGTCCAAAAGTCGTATGGATGGATTCACTTTGTCCAAAAGTCGTATGGATGGATTCACTTTGTCCAAAAGTCGTATGGATGGATTCAGTTTGTCCAAAAGTCGTATGGATGGATTCACTTTGTCCAAAAGTCGTATGGATGGATTCAGTTTGTCCAAAAGTCGCATGGATGGATTCACTTTGTCCAAAAGTCGTATGGATGGATTCACTGGGAGTTTTTTACGGAACAGTTTGAGTTTTTTACGGAAGAGTTTGATGGATTCACTTTGTCCAAAAGTCGTATGGATGGATTCACTTTGTCCAAAAGTCGTATGGATGGATTCACTTTGCCCAAAAGTCGTATGGATGGATTCACTTTGTCCAAAAGTCGTATGGATGGATTCACTTTGTCCAAAAGTCGTATGGATGGATTCACTTTGTCGAAAAGTCGTATGGATGGATTCACTTTGTCCAAAAGTCGTACGGATGGATTCACTTTGTCCAAAAGTCGTATGGATGGATTCACTTTGTCCAAAAGTCGTATGGATGGATTCACTTTGCCCAAAAGTCGTATGGATGGATTCACTTTGTCCAAAAGTCGTATGGATGGATTCACTTTGTCCAAAAGTCGTATGGATGGATTCACTTTGTCCAAAAGTCGCATGGATGGATTCACTTTGTCCAAAAGTCGTATGGATGGATTCACTTTGCCCAAAAGTCGTATGGATGGATTCACTTTGTCCAAAAGTCGTATGGATGGATTCACTTTGTCCAAAAGTCGTATGGATGGATTCACTGGGAGTTTTTTACGGAACAGTTTGAGTTTTTTACGGAAGAGTTTGATGGATTCACTTTGTCCAAAAGTCGTATGGATGGATTCACTTTGTCCAAAAGTCGTATGGATGGATTCACTTTGTCCAAAAGTCGTATGGATGGATTCACTTTGCCCAAAAGTCGTATGGATGGATTCACTTTGTCCAAAAGTCGTATGGATGGATTCACTTTGTCCAAAAGTCGCATGGATGGATTCACTTTGTCCAAAAGTCGTATGGATGGATTCAGTTTGTCCAAAAGTCGTATGGATGGATTCACTTTGTCCAAAAGTCGTATGGATGGATTCACTGGGAGTTTTTTACGGAAGAGCTTGAGTTTTTTACGGAAGAGTTTGATGGATTCACTTTGCCCAAAAGTCGTATGGATGGATTCACTTTGTCCAAAAGTCGTATGGATGGATTCACTTTGTCCAAAAGTCGTATGCATGGATTCACTTTGTCCAAAAGTCGTATGGATGGATTCACTTTGTCCAAAAGTCGTATGGATGGATTCACTTTGTCCAAAAGTCGTATGGATGGATTCACTTTGCCCAAAAGTCGTATGGATGGATTCACTTTGTCCAAAAGTCGTATGGATGGATTCACTGGGAGTTTTTTACGGAAGAGCTTGAGTTTTTTACGGAAGAGTTTGATGGATTCACTTTGCCCAAAAGTCGTATGGATGGATTCACTTTGTCCAAAAGTCGTATGGATGGATTCACTGGGAGTTTTTTACGGAACAGTTTGAGTTTTTTACGGAAGAGTTTGATGGATTCACTTTGTCCAAAAGTCGTATGGATGGATTCACTTTGTCCAAAAGTCGTATGGATGGATTCACTTTGTCCAAAAGTCGTATGGATGGATTCACTTTGCCCAAAAGTCGTATGGATGGATTCACTTTGTCCAAAAGTCGTATGGATGGATTCACTTTGTCCAAAAGTCGTATGGATGGATTCTCTTTGCCCAAAAGTCGTATGGATGGATTCACTTTGTCCAAAAGTCGTATGGATGGATTCACTTTGTCCAAAAGTCGTATGGATGGATTCACTTTGCCCAAAAGTCGTATAGATGGATTCGCTTTGCCCAAAAGTCGTATGGATGCATTCACTTTGTCCAAAAGTCGTATGGATGGATTCACTTTGTCCAAAAGTCGTATGGATGGATTCAGTTTGTCCAAAAGTCGTATGGATGGATTCACTTTGTCCAAAAGTCGTATGGATGGATTCACTGGGAGTTTTTTACGGAAGAGCTTGAGTTTTTTACGGAAGAGCTTGAGTTTTTTACGGAAGAGTTTGATGGATTCACTTTGCCCAAAAGTCGTATGGATGGATTCACTTTGTCCAAAAGTCGTATGGATGGATTCACTTTGTCCAAAAGTCGTATGGATGGATTCACTTTGTCCAAAAGTCGTATGGATGGATTCACTTTGTCCAAAAGTCGTATGGATGGATTCACTTTGTCCAAAAGTCGTATGGATGGATTCACTTTGCCCAAAAGTCGTATGGATGGATTCACTTTGTCCAAAAGTCGTATGGATGGATTCACTTTGTCCAAAAGTCGTATGGATGGATTCACTTTGTCCAAAAGTCGTATGGATGGATTCACTTTGTCCAAAAGTCGTATGGATGGATTCACTTTGTCCAAAAGTCGTATGGATGGATTCAGTTTGTCCAAAAGTCGTATGGATGGATTCACTTTGTCCAAAAGTCGTATGGATGGATTCAGTTTGTCCAAAAGTCGCATGGATGGATTCACTTTGTCCAAAAGTCGTATGGATGGATTCACTGGGAGTTTTTTACGGAACAGTTTGAGTTTTTTACGGAAGAGTTTGATGGATTCACTTTGTCCAAAAGTCGTATGGATGGATTCACTTTGTCCAAAAGTCGTATGGATGGATTCACTTTGCCCAAAAGTCGTATGGATGGATTCACTTTGTCCAAAAGTCGTATGGATGGATTCACTTTGTCCAAAAGTCGTATGGATGGATTCACTTTGCCCAAAAGTCGTATGGATGGATTCACTTTGTCCAAAAGTCGTATGGATGGATTCACTGGGAGTTTTTTACGGAAGAGCTTGAGTTTTTTACGGAAGAGTTTGATGGATTCACTTTGCCCAAAAGTCGTATGGATGGATTCACTTTGTCCAAAAGTCGTATGGATGGATTCACTGGGAGTTTTTTACGGAACAGTTTGAGTTTTTTACGGAAGAGTTTGATGGATTCACTTTGTCCAAAAGTCGTATGGATGGATTCACTTTGTCCAAAAGTCGTATGGATGGATTCACTTTGTCCAAAAGTCGTATGGATGGATTCACTTTGCCCAAAAGTCGTATGGATGGATTCACTTTGTCCAAAAGTCGTATGGATGGATTCACTTTGTCCAAAAGTCGTATGGATGGATTCTCTTTGCCCAAAAGTCGTATGGATGGATTCACTTTGTCCAAAAGTCGTATGGATGGATTCACTTTGTCCAAAAGTCGTATGGATGGATTCACTTTGCCCAAAAGTCGTATAGATGGATTCGCTTTGCCCAAAAGTCGTATGGATGCATTCACTTTGTCCAAAAGTCGTATGGATGGATTCACTTTGTCCAAAAGTCGTATGGATGGATTCAGTTTGTCCAAAAGTCGTATGGATGGATTCACTTTGTCCAAAAGTCGTATGGATGGATTCACTGGGAGTTTTTTACGGAAGAGCTTGAGTTTTTTACGGAAGAGCTTGAGTTTTTTACGGAAGAGTTTGATGGATTCACTTTGCCCAAAAGTCGTATGGATGGATTCACTTTGTCCAAAAGTCGTATGGATGGATTCACTTTGTCCAAAAGTCGTATGGATGGATTCACTTTGTCCAAAAGTCGTATGGATGGATTCACTTTGTCCAAAAGTCGTATGGATGGATTCACTTTGTCCAAAAGTCGTATGGATGGATTCACTTTGCCCAAAAGTCGTATGGATGGATTCACTTTGTCCAAAAGTCGTATGGATGGATTCACTTTGTCCAAAAGTCGTATGGATGGATTCACTTTGTCCAAAAGTCGTATGGATGGATTCAGTTTGTCCAAAAGTCGTATGGATGGATTCACTTTGTCCAAAAGTCGTATGGATGGATTCACTTTGTCCAAAAGTCGTATGGATGGATTCACTTTGCCCAAAAGTCGTATGGATGGATTCACTTTGTCCAAAAGTCGTATGGATGGATTCACTGGGAGTTTTTTACGGAAGAGCTTGAGTTTTTTACGGAAGAGTTTGATGGATTCACTTTGCCCAAAAGTCGTATGGATGGATTCACTTTGTCCAAAAGTCGTATGGATGGATTCACTGGGAGTTTTTTACGGAACAGTTTGAGTTTTTTACGGAAGAGTTTGATGGATTCACTTTGTCCAAAAGTCGTATGGATGGATTCACTTTGTCCAAAAGTCGTATGGATGGATTCACTTTGTCCAAAAGTCGTATGGATGGATTCACTTTGCCCAAAAGTCGTATGGATGGATTCACTTTGTCCAAAAGTCGTATGGATGGATTCACTTTGTCCAAAAGTCGTATGGATGGATTCTCTTTGCCCAAAAGTCGTATGGATGGATTCACTTTGTCCAAAAGTCGTATGGATGGATTCACTTTGTCCAAAAGTCGTATGGATGGATTCACTTTGCCCAAAAGTCGTATAGATGGATTCGCTTTGCCCAAAAGTCGTATGGATGCATTCACTTTGTCCAAAAGTCGTATGGATGGATTCACTTTGTCCAAAAGTCGTATGGATGGATTCAGTTTGTCCAAAAGTCGTATGGATGGATTCACTTTGTCCAAAAGTCGTATGGATGGATTCACTGGGAGTTTTTTACGGAAGAGCTTGAGTTTTTTACGGAAGAGCTTGAGTTTTTTACGGAAGAGTTTGATGGATTCACTTTGCCCAAAAGTCGTATGGATGGATTCACTTTGTCCAAAAGTCGTATGGATGGATTCACTTTGTCCAAAAGTCGTATGGATGGATTCACTTTGTCCAAAAGTCGTATGGATGGATTCACTTTGTCCAAAAGTCGTATGGATGGATTCACTTTGTCCAAAAGTCGTATGGATGGATTCACTTTGCCCAAAAGTCGTATGGATGGATTCACTTTGTCCAAAAGTCGTATGGATGGATTCACTTTGTCCAAAAGTCGTATGGATGGATTCACTTTGTCCAAAAGTCGTATGGATGGATTCACTTTGTCCAAAAGTCGTATGGATGGATTCACTTTGTCCAAAAGTCGTATGGATGGATTCAGTTTGTCCAAAAGTCGTATGGATGGATTCACTTTGTCCAAAAGTCGTATGGATGGATTCAGTTTGTCCAAAAGTCGCATGGATGGATTCACTTTGTCCAAAAGTCGTATGGATGGATTCACTGGGAGTTTTTTACGGAACAGTTTGAGTTTTTTACGGAAGAGTTTGATGGATTCACTTTGTCCAAAAGTCGTATGGATGGATTCACTTTGTCCAAAAGTCGTATGGATGGATTCACTTTGCCCAAAAGTCGTATGGATGGATTCACTTTGTCCAAAAGTCGTATGGATGGATTCACTTTGTCCAAAAGTCGTATGGATGGATTCACTTTGTCGAAAAGTCGTATGGATGGATTCACTTTATCCAAAAGTCGTACGGATGGATTCACTTTGTCCAAAAGTCGTATGGATGGATTCACTTTGTCCAAAAGTCGTATGGATGGATTCACTTTGCCCAAAAGTCGTATGGATGGATTCACTTTGTCCAAAAGTCGTATGGATGGATTCACTTTGTCCAAAAGTCGTATGGATGGATTCACTTTGTCCAAAAGTCGCATGGATGGATTCACTTTGTCCAAAAGTCGTATGGATGGATTCACTTTGCCCAAAAGTCGTATGGATGGATTCACTTTGTCCAAAAGTCGTATGGATGGATTCACTTTGTCCAAAAGTCGTATGGATGGATTCACTGGGAGTTTTTTACGGAACAGTTTGAGTTTTTTACGGAAGAGTTTGATGGATTCACTTTGTCCAAAAGTCGTATGGATGGATTCACTTTGTCCAAAAGTCGTATGGATGGATTCACTTTGTCCAAAAGTCGTATGGATGGATTCACTTTGCCCAAAAGTCGTATGGATGGATTCACTTTGTCCAAAAGTCGTATGGATGGATTCACTTTGTCCAAAAGTCGCATGGATGGATTCACTTTGTCCAAAAGTCGTATGGATGGATTCAGTTTGTCCAAAAGTCGTATGGATGGATTCACTTTGTCCAAAAGTCGTATGGATGGATTCACTGGGAGTTTTTTACGGAAGAGCTTGAGTTTTTTACGGAAGAGTTTGATGGATTCACTTTGCCCAAAAGTCGTATGGATGGATTCACTTTGTCCAAAAGTCGTATGGATGGATTCACTTTGTCCAAAAGTCGTATGCATGGATTCACTTTGTCCAAAAGTCGTATGGATGGATTCACTTTGTCCAAAAGTCGTATGGATGGATTCACTTTGTCCAAAAGTCGTATGGATGGATTCACTTTGCCCAAAAGTCGTATGGATGGATTCACTTTGTCCAAAAGTCGTATGGATGGATTCACTTTGTCCAAAAGTCGTATGGATGGATTCACTTTGTCCAAAAGTCGTATGGATGGATTCACTTTGTCCAAAAGTCGTATGGATGGATTCACTTTGTCCAAAAGTCGTATGGATGGATTCACTTTGCCCAAAAGTCGTATGGATGGATTCACTTTGTCCAAAAGTCGTATGGATGGATTCACTTTGTCCAAAAGTCGTATGGATGGATTCACTTTGTCCAAAAGTCGTATGGATGGATTCACTTTGTCCAAAAGTCGTATGGATGGATTCACTTTGTCCAAAAGTCGTATGGATGGATTCACTTTGTCCAAAAGTCGTATGGATGGATTCACTTTGCCCAAAAGTCGTATGGATGGATTCACTTTGTCCAAAAGTCGTATGGATGGATTCACTTTGTCCAAAAGTCGTATGGATGGATTCACTTTGTCCAAAAGTCGTATGGATGGATTCACTGGGAGTTTTTTACGGAACAGTTTGAGTTTTTTACGGAAGAGTTTGATGGATTCACTTTGTCCAAAAGTCGTATGGATGGATTCACTTTGTCCAAAAGTCGTATGGATGGATTCACTTTGTCCAAAAGTCGTATGGATGGATTCACTTTGTCCAAAAGTCGTATGGATGGATTCAGTTTGTCCAAAAGTCGTATGGATGGATTCACTTTGTCCAAAAGTCGTATGGATGGATTCACTGGGAGTTTTTTACGGAAGAGCTTGAGTTTTTTACGGAAGAGCTTGAGTTTTTTACGGAAGAGTTTGATGGATTCACTTTGCCCAAAAGTCGTATGGATGGATTCACTTTGTCCAAAAGTCGTATGGATGGATTCACTTTGTCCAAAAGTCGTATGGATGGATTCACTTTGTCCAAAAGTCGTATGGATGGATTCACTTTGTCCAAAAGTCGTATGGATGGATTCACTTTGTCCAAAAGTCGTATGGATGGATTCACTTTGCCCAAAAGTCGTATGGATGGATTCACTTTGTCCAAAAGTCGTATGGATGGATTCACTTTGTCCAAAAGTCGTATGGATGGATTCACTTTGTCCAAAAGTCGTATGGATGGATTCACTTTGTCCAAAAGTCGTATGGATGGATTCACTTTGTCCAAAAGTCGTATGGATGGATTCAGTTTGTCCAAAAGTCGTATGGATGGATTCACTTTGTCCAAAAGTCGTATGGATGGATTCAGTTTGTCCAAAAGTCGCATGGATGGATTCACTTTGTCCAAAAGTCGTATGGATGGATTCACTGGGAGTTTTTTACGGAACAGTTTGAGTTTTTTACGGAAGAGTTTGATGGATTCACTTTGTCCAAAAGTCGTATGGATGGATTCACTTTGTCCAAAAGTCGTATGGATGGATTCACTTTGCCCAAAAGTCGTATGGATGGATTCACTTTGTCCAAAAGTCGTATGGATGGATTCACTTTGTCCAAAAGTCGTATGGATGGATTCACTTTGTCGAAAAGTCGTATGGATGGATTCACTTTGTCCAAAAGTCGTACGGATGGATTCACTTTGTCCAAAAGTCGTATGGATGGATTCACTTTGTCCAAAAGTCGTATGGATGGATTCACTTTGCCCAAAAGTCGTATGGATGGATTCACTTTGTCCAAAAGTCGTATGGATGGATTCACTTTGTCCAAAAGTCGTATGGATGGATTCACTTTGTCCAAAAGTCGCATGGATGGATTCACTTTGTCCAAAAGTCGTATGGATGGATTCACTTTGCCCAAAAGTCGTATGGATGGATTCACTTTGTCCAAAAGTCGTATGGATGGATTCACTTTGTCCAAAAGTCGTATGGATGGATTCACTGGGAGTTTTTTACGGAACAGTTTGAGTTTTTTACGGAAGAGTTTGATGGATTCACTTTGTCCAAAAGTCGTATGGATGGATTCACTTTGTCCAAAAGTCGTATGGATGGATTCACTTTGTCCAAAAGTCGTATGGATGGATTCACTTTGCCCAAAAGTCGTATGGATGGATTCACTTTGTCCAAAAGTCGTATGGATGGATTCACTTTGTCCAAAAGTCGCATGGATGGATTCACTTTGTCCAAAAGTCGTATGGATGGATTCAGTTTGTCCAAAAGTCGTATGGATGGATTCACTTTGTCCAAAAGTCGTATGGATGGATTCACTGGGAGTTTTTTACGGAAGAGCTTGAGTTTTTTACGGAAGAGTTTGATGGATTCACTTTGCCCAAAAGTCGTATGGATGGATTCACTTTGTCCAAAAGTCGTATGGATGGATTCACTTTGTCCAAAAGTCGTATGCATGGATTCACTTTGTCCAAAAGTCGTATGGATGGATTCACTTTGTCCAAAAGTCGTATGGATGGATTCACTTTGTCCAAAAGTCGTATGGATGGATTCACTTTGCCCAAAAGTCGTATGGATGGATTCACTTTGTCCAAAAGTCGTATGGATGGATTCACTGGGAGTTTTTTACGGAAGAGCTTGAGTTTTTTACGGAAGAGTTTGATGGATTCACTTTGCCCAAAAGTCGTATGGATGGATTCACTTTGTCCAAAAGTCGTATGGATGGATTCACTGGGAGTTTTTTACGGAACAGTTTGAGTTTTTTACGGAAGAGTTTGATGGATTCACTTTGTCCAAAAGTCGTATGGATGGATTCACTTTGTCCAAAAGTCGTATGGATGGATTCACTTTGTCCAAAAGTCGTATGGATGGATTCACTTTGCCCAAAAGTCGTATGGATGGATTCACTTTGTCCAAAAGTCGTATGGATGGATTCACTTTGTCCAAAAGTCGTATGGATGGATTCTCTTTGCCCAAAAGTCGTATGGATGGATTCACTTTGTCCAAAAGTCGTATGGATGGATTCACTTTGTCCAAAAGTCGTATGGATGGATTCACTTTGCCCAAAAGTCGTATAGATGGATTCGCTTTGCCCAAAAGTCGTATGGATGCATTCACTTTGTCCAAAAGTCGTATGGATGGATTCACTTTGTCCAAAAGTCGTATGGATGGATTCACTTTGTCCAAAAGTCGTATGGATGGATTCACTTTGTCCAAAAGTCGTACGGATGGATTCACTTTGTCCAAAAGTCGTATGGATGGATTCACTTTGTCCAAAAGTCGTATGGATGGATTCACTTTGCCCAAAAGTTGTATGGATGGATTCACTTTGCCCAAAAGTCGTATAGATGGATTCGCTTTGCCCAAAAGTCGTATGGATGCATTCACTTTGTCCAAAAGTCGTATGGATGGATTCACTTTGTCCAAAAGTCGTATGGATGGATTCACTTTGTCCAAAAGTCGTATGGATGGATTCACTTTGTCCAAAAGTCGTACGGATGGATTCACTTTGTCCAAAAGTCGTATGGATGGATTCACTTTGTCCAAAAGTCGTATGGATGGATTCAGTTTGTCCAAAAGTCGCATGGATGGATTCACTTTGTCCAAAAGTCGTATGGATGGATTCACTGGGAGTTTTTTACGGAACAGTTTGAGTTTTTTACGGAAGAGTTTGATGGATTCACTTTGTCCAAAAGTCGTATGGATGGATTCACTTTGTCCAAAAGTCGTATGGATGGATTCACTTTGCCCAAAAGTCGTATGGATGGATTCACTTTGTCCAAAAGTCGTATGGATGGATTCACTTTGTCCAAAAGTCGTATGGATGGATTCACTTTGTCGAAAAGTCGTATGGATGGATTCACTTTGTCCAAAAGTCGTACGGATGGATTCACTTTGTCCAAAAGTCGTATGGATGGATTCACTTTGTCCAAAAGTCGTATGGATGGATTCACTTTGCCCAAAAGTCGTATGGATGGATTCACTTTGTCCAAAAGTCGTATGGATGGATTCACTTTGTCCAAAAGTCGTATGGATGGATTCACTTTGTCCAAAAGTCGCATGGATGGATTCACTTTGTCCAAAAGTCGTATGGATGGATTCACTTTGCCCAAAAGTCGTATGGATGGATTCACTTTGTCCAAAAGTCGTATGGATGGATTCACTTTGTCCAAAAGTCGTATGGATGGATTCACTGGGAGTTTTTTACGGAACAGTTTGAGTTTTTTACGGAAGAGTTTGATGGATTCACTTTGTCCAAAAGTCGTATGGATGGATTCACTTTGTCCAAAAGTCGTATGGATGGATTCACTTTGTCCAAAAGTCGTATGGATGGATTCACTTTGCCCAAAAGTCGTATGGATGGATTCACTTTGTCCAAAAGTCGTATGGATGGATTCACTTTGTCCAAAAGTCGCATGGATGGATTCACTTTGTCCAAAAGTCGTATGGATGGATTCAGTTTGTCCAAAAGTCGTATGGATGGATTCACTTTGTCCAAAAGTCGTATGGATGGATTCACTGGGAGTTTTTTACGGAAGAGCTTGAGTTTTTTACGGAAGAGTTTGATGGATTCACTTTGCCCAAAAGTCGTATGGATGGATTCACTTTGTCCAAAAGTCGTATGGATGGATTCACTTTGTCCAAAAGTCGTATGCATGGATTCACTTTGTCCAAAAGTCGTATGGATGGATTCACTTTGTCCAAAAGTCGTATGGATGGATTCACTTTGTCCAAAAGTCGTATGGATGGATTCACTTTGCCCAAAAGTCGTATGGATGGATTCACTTTGTCCAAAAGTCGTATGGATGGATTCACTGGGAGTTTTTTACGGAAGAGCTTGAGTTTTTTACGGAAGAGTTTGATGGATTCACTTTGCCCAAAAGTCGTATGGATGGATTCACTTTGTCCAAAAGTCGTATGGATGGATTCACTGGGAGTTTTTTACGGAACAGTTTGAGTTTTTTACGGAAGAGTTTGATGGATTCACTTTGTCCAAAAGTCGTATGGATGGATTCACTTTGTCCAAAAGTCGTATGGATGGATTCACTTTGTCCAAAAGTCGTATGGATGGATTCACTTTGCCCAAAAGTCGTATGGATGGATTCACTTTGTCCAAAAGTCGTATGGATGGATTCACTTTGTCCAAAAGTCGTATGGATGGATTCTCTTTGCCCAAAAGTCGTATGGATGGATTCACTTTGTCCAAAAGTCGTATGGATGGATTCACTTTGTCCAAAAGTCGTATGGATGGATTCACTTTGCCCAAAAGTCGTATAGATGGATTCGCTTTGCCCAAAAGTCGTATGGATGCATTCACTTTGTCCAAAAGTCGTATGGATGGATTCACTTTGTCCAAAAGTCGTATGGATGGATTCACTTTGTCCAAAAGTCGTATGGATGGATTCACTTTGTCCAAAAGTCGTACGGATGGATTCACTTTGTCCAAAAGTCGTATGGATGGATTCACTTTGTCCAAAAGTCGTATGGATGGATTCACTTTGTCCAAAAGTCGTATGGATGGATTCACTGGGAGTTTTTTACGGAAGAGCTTGAGTTTTTTACGGAAGAGTTTGATGGATTCACTTTGCCCAAAAGTCGTATGGATGGATTCACTTTGTCCAAAAGTCGTATGGATGGATTCACTTTGTCCAAAAGTCGTATGCATGGATTCACTTTGTCCAAAAGTCGTATGGATGGATTCACTTTGTCCAAAAGTCGTATGGATGGATTCACTTTGTCCAAAAGTCGTATGGATGGATTCACTTTGTCCAAAAGTCGTATGGATGGATTCACTTTGTCCAAAAGTCGTACGGATGGATTCACTTTGTCCAAAAGTCGTATGGATGGATTCACTTTGTCCAAAAGTCGTATGGATGGATTCACTTTGCCCAAAAGTTGTATGGATGGATTCACTTTGTCCAAAAGTCGTATGGATTTATTCACTTTGCCCAAAAGTCGTATGGACTGATTCACTTTGTCCAAAAGTCGTATGGATGGATTCACTGGGAGTTTTTTACGGAACAGTTTGAGTTTTTTACGGAAGAGTTTGATGGATTCACTTTGCCCAAAAGTCGTATGGACTGATTCACTTTGCCCAAAAGTCGTATGGATGGATTCACTGGGAGTTTTTTACGGAACAGTTTGAGTTTTTTACGGAAGAGCTTGAGTTTTTTACGGAAGAGTTTGATGGATTCACTTTGTCCAAAAGTCGTATGGACTGATTCACTTTGTCCAAAAGTCGTATGGATGGATTCACTTTGTCCAAAAGTCGTATGGATGGATTCACTTTGTCCAAAAGTCGTATGGATGGATTCACTTTGTCCAAAAGTCGTATGGATGGATTCACTGGGAGTTTTTTACGGAAGAGCTTGAGTTTTTTACGGAAGAGTTTGATGAATTCACTTTGCACAAAAGTCGTATGGATGGATTCACTGGGAGTTTTTTACGGAAGAGCTTGAGTTTTTTACGGAAGAGTTTGATGGATTCACTTTGTCCAAAAGCCGTATGGATGGATTCATTTTGCCCAAACGTCGTATGGATGGATTCACTTTGTCCAAAAGTCGTATGGATGGATTCACTTTGCCCAAAAGTCGTATGGATGGATTCACTGGGAGTTTTTTACGGAACAGTTTGAGTTTTTTACGGAAGAGCTTGAGTTTTTTACGGAAGAGTTTGATGGATTCACTTTGTCCAAAAGTCGTATGGATTTATTCACTTTGCCCAAAAGTCGTATGGACTGATTCACTTTGTCCAAAAGCCGTATGGATGGATTCATTTTGCCCAAACGTCGTATGGACTGATTCACTTTGTCCAAAAGTCGTATGGATGGATTCACTGGGAGTTTTTTACGGAACAGTTTGAGTTTTTTACGGAAGAGTTTGATGGATTCACTTTGTCCAAAAGTCGTATGGATTTATTCACTTTGCCCAAAAGTCGTATGGACTGATTCACTTTGTCCAAAAGTCGTATGGATGGATTCACTGGGAGTTTTTTACGGAACAGTTTGAGTTTTTTACGGAAGAGTTTGATGGATTCACTTTGCCCAAAAGTCGTATGGACTGATTCACTTTGCCCAAAAGTCGTATGGATGGATTCACTGGGAGTTTTTTACGGAACAGTTTGAGTTTTTTACGGAAGAGCTTGAGTTTTTTACGGAAGAGTTTGATGGATTCACTTTGTCCAAAAGTCGTATGGACTGATTCACTTTGTCCAAAAGTCGTATGGATGGATTCACTTTGTCCAAAAGTCGTATGGATGGATTCACTTTGTCCAAAAGTCGTATGGATGGATTCACTTTGTCCAAAAGTCGTATGGATGGATTCACTGGGAGTTTTTTACGGAAGAGCTTGAGTTTTTTACGGAAGAGTTTGATGAATTCACTTTGCACAAAAGTCGTATGGATGGATTCACTGGGAGTTTTTTACGGAAGAGCTTGAGTTTTTTACGGAAGAGTTTGATGGATTCACTTTGTCCAAAAGCCGTATGGATGGATTCATTTTGTCCAAAAGTCGTATGGATGGATTCACTTTGTCCAAAAGTCGTATGGATGGATTCACTTTGTCCAAAAGTCGTATGGATGGATTCACTGGGAGTTTTTTACGGAAGAGCTTGAGTTTTTTACGGAAGAGTTTGATGAATTCACTTTGCACAAAAGTCGTATGGATGGATTCACTGGGAGTTTTTTACGGAAGAGCTTGAGTTTTTTACGGAAGAGTTTGATGGATTCACTTTGTCCAAAAGCCGTATGGATGGATTCATTTTGTCCAAAAGTCGTATGGATGGATTCACTTTGTCCAAAAGTCGCATGGATGGATTCACTTTGTCCAAAAGTCGTATGGATGGATTCACTTTGCCCAAAAGTCGTATGGATGGATTCACTTTGTCCAAAAGTCGTATGGATGGATTCACTTTGTCCAAAAGTCGTATGGATGGATTCACTGGGAGTTTTTTACGGAACAGTTTGAGTTTTTTACGGAAGAGTTTGATGGATTCACTTTGTCCAAAAGTCGTATGGATGGATTCACTTTGTCCAAAAGTCGTATGGATGGATTCACTTTGTCCAAAAGTCGTATGGATGGATTCACTTTGCCCAAAAGTCGTATGGATGGATTCACTTTGTCCAAAAGTCGTATGGATGGATTCACTTTGTCCAAAAGTCGCATGGATGGATTCACTTTGTCCAAAAGTCGTATGGATGGATTCAGTTTGTCCAAAAGTCGTATGGATGGATTCACTTTGTCCAAAAGTCGTATGGATGGATTCACTGGGAGTTTTTTACGGAAGAGCTTGAGTTTTTTACGGAAGAGTTTGATGGATTCACTTTGTCCAAAAGTCGTATGGACTGATTCACTTTGTCCAAAAGTCGTATGGATGGATTCACTTTGTCCAAAAGTCGTATGGATGGATTCACTTTGTCCAAAAGTCGTATGGATGGATTCACTTTGTCCAAAAGTCGTATGGATGGATTCACTGGGAGTTTTTTACGGAAGAGCTTGAGTTTTTTACGGAAGAGTTTGATGAATTCACTTTGCACAAAAGTCGTATGGATGGATTCACTGGGAGTTTTTTACGGAAGAGCTTGAGTTTTTTACGGAAGAGTTTGATGGATTCACTTTGTCCAAAAGCCGTATGGATGGATTCATTTTGTCCAAAAGTCGTATGGATGGATTCACTTTGTCCAAAAGTCGTATGGATGGATTCACTTTGTCCAAAAGTCGTATGGATGGATTCACTGGGAGTTTTTTACGGAAGAGCTTGAGTTTTTTACGGAAGAGTTTGATGAATTCACTTTGCACAAAAGTCGTATGGATGGATTCACTGGGAGTTTTTTACGGAAGAGCTTGAGTTTTTTACGGAAGAGTTTGATGGATTCACTTTGTCCAAAAGCCGTATGGATGGATTCATTTTGTCCAAAAGTCGTATGGATGGATTCACTTTGTCCAAAAGTCGCATGGATGGATTCACTTTGTCCAAAAGTCGTATGGATGGATTCACTTTGCCCAAAAGTCGTATGGATGGATTCACTTTGTCCAAAAGTCGTATGGATGGATTCACTTTGTCCAAAAGTCGTATGGATGGATTCACTGGGAGTTTTTTACGGAACAGTTTGAGTTTTTTACGGAAGAGTTTGATGGATTCACTTTGTCCAAAAGTCGTATGGATGGATTCACTTTGTCCAAAAGTCGTATGGATGGATTCACTTTGTCCAAAAGTCGTATGGATGGATTCACTTTGCCCAAAAGTCGTATGGATGGATTCACTTTGTCCAAAAGTCGTATGGATGGATTCACTTTGTCCAAAAGTCGCATGGATGGATTCACTTTGTCCAAAAGTCGTATGGATGGATTCAGTTTGTCCAAAAGTCGTATGGATGGATTCACTTTGTCCAAAAGTCGTATGGATGGATTCACTGGGAGTTTTTTACGGAAGAGCTTGAGTTTTTTACGGAAGAGTTTGATGGATTCACTTTGCCCAAAAGTCGTATGGATGGATTCACTTTGTCCAAAAGTCGTATGGATGGATTCACTTTGTCCAAAAGTCGTATGCATGGATTCACTTTGTCCAAAAGTCGTATGGATGGATTCACTTTGTCCAAAAGTCGTATGGATGGATTCACTTTGTCCAAAAGTCGTATGGATGGATTCACTTTGCCCAAAAGTCGTATGGATGGATTCACTTTGTCCAAAAGTCGTATGGATGGATTCACTGGGAGTTTTTTACGGAAGAGCTTGAGTTTTTTACGGAAGAGTTTGATGGATTCACTTTGCCCAAAAGTCGTATGGATGGATTCACTTTGTCCAAAAGTCGTATGGATGGATTCACTGGGAGTTTTTTACGGAACAGTTTGAGTTTTTTACGGAAGAGTTTGATGGATTCACTTTGTCCAAAAGTCGTATGGATGGATTCACTTTGTCCAAAAGTCGTATGGATGGATTCACTTTGTCCAAAAGTCGTATGGATGGATTCACTTTGCCCAAAAGTCGTATAGATGGATTCGCTTTGCCCAAAAGTCGTATGGATGCATTCACTTTGTCCAAAAGTCGTATGGATGGATTCACTTTGTCCAAAAGTCGTATGGATGGATTCACTTTGTCCAAAAGTCGTATGGATGGATTCACTTTGTCCAAAAGTCGTACGGATGGATTCACTTTGTCCAAAAGTCGTATGGATGGATTCACTTTGTCCAAAAGTCGTATGGATGGATTCACTTTGCCCAAAAGTTGTATGGATGGATTCACTTTGCCCAAAAGTCGTATAGATGGATTCGCTTTGCCCAAAAGTCGTATGGATGCATTCACTTTGTCCAAAAGTCGTATGGATGGATTCACTTTGTCCAAAAGTCGTATGGATGGATTCACTTTGTCCAAAAGTCGTATGGATGGATTCACTTTGTCCAAAAGTCGTACGGATGGATTCACTTTGTCCAAAAGTCGTATGGATGGATTCACTTTGTCCAAAAGTCGTATGGATGGATTCACTTTGTCCAAAAGTCGTATGGATGGATTCACTTTGTCCAAAAGTCGTATGGATGGATTCACTTTGTCCAAACGTCGTATGGATGGATTCACTTTGTCCAAAAGCCGTATGGATGGATTCACTTTGCCCAAACGTCGTATGGATGGATTCACTTTGTCCAAAAGTCGTATGGATGGATTCACTTTGTCCAAAAGTCGTATGGATTTATTCACTTTGCCCAAAAGTCTTATGGATGGATTCACTTTGTCCAAAAGTCGTATGGATGGATTCACTTTGTCCAAAAGTCGTATGGACTGATTCACTTTGTCCAAAAGTCGTATGGATGGATTCACTTTGTCCAAAAGTCGTATGGATGGATTCACTTTGTCCAAAAGTCGTATGGATGGATTCACTTTGTCCAAAAGTCGTATGGATGGATTCACTTTGTCCAAAAGTCGTATGGATGGATTCACTTTGTCCAAAAGTCGTATGGATGGATTCACTGGGAGTTTTTTACGGAAGAGCTTGAGTTTTTTACGGAAGAGTTTGATGGATTCACTTTGTCCAAAAGTCGTATGGATGGATTCACTTTGTCCAAAAGTCGTATGGATGGATTCACTTTGTCCAAAAGTCGTATGGATGGATTCACTTTGTCCAAAAGTCGTATGGATGGATTCACTTTGTCCAAAAGTCGTATGGATGGATTCACTTTGTCCAAAAGTCGTACGGATGGATTCACTTTGTCCAAAAGTCGTATGGATGGATTCACTTTGTCCAAAAGTCGTATGGATGGATTCACTTTGCCCAAAAGTTGTATGGATGGATTCACTTTGTCCAAAAGTCGTATGGATTTATTCACTTTGCCCAAAAGTCGTATGGACTGATTCACTTTGTCCAAAAGTCGTATGGACTGATTCACTTTGTCCAAAAGTCGTATGGATGGATTCACTGGGAGTTTTTTACGGAACAGTTTGAGTTTTTTACGGAAGAGTTTGATGGATTCACTTTGCCCAAAAGTCGTATGGACTGATTCACTTTGCCCAAAAGTCGTATGGATGGATTCACTGGGAGTTTTTTACGGAACAGTTTGAGTTTTTTACGGAAGAGCTTGAGTTTTTTACGGAAGAGTTTGATGGATTCACTTTGTCCAAAAGTCGTATGGACTGATTCACTTTGTCCAAAAGTCGTATGGATGGATTCACTGGGAGTTTTTTACGGAACAGTTTGAGTTTTTTACGGAAGAGCTTGAGTTTTTTACGGAAGAGTTTGATGGATTCACTTTGTCCAAAAGTCGTATGGACTGATTCACTTTGTCCAAAAGTCGTATGGATGGATTCACTTTGTCCAAAAGTCGTATGGATGGATTCACTTTGTCCAAAAGTCGTATGGATGGATTCACTTTGTCCAAAAGTCGTATGGATGGATTCACTTTGTCCAAAAGTCGTATGGATGGATTCACTGGGAGTTTTTTACGGAAGAGCTTGAGTTTTTTACGGAAGAGTTTGATGGATTCACTTTGTCCAAAAGTCGTATGGATGGATTCACTTTGTCCAAAAGTCGTATGGATGGATTCACTTTGTCCAAAAGTCGTATGGATGGATTCACTTTGTCCAAAAGTCGTATGGATGGATTCACTTTGTCCAAAAGTCGTATGGATGGATTCACTTTGTCCAAAAGTCGTACGGATGGATTCACTTTGTCCAAAAGTCGTATGGATGGATTCACTTTGTCCAAAAGTCGTATGGATGGATTCACTTTGCCCAAAAGTTGTATGGATGGATTCACTTTGTCCAAAAGTCGTATGGATTTATTCACTTTGCCCAAAAGTCGTATGGACTGATTCACTTTGTCCAAAAGTCGTATGGACTGATTCACTTTGTCCAAAAGTCGTATGGATGGATTCACTGGGAGTTTTTTACGGAACAGTTTGAGTTTTTTACGGAAGAGTTTGATGGATTCACTTTGCCCAAAAGTCGTATGGACTGATTCACTTTGCCCAAAAGTCGTATGGATGGATTCACTGGGAGTTTTTTACGGAACAGTTTGAGTTTTTTACGGAAGAGCTTGAGTTTTTTACGGAAGAGTTTGATGGATTCACTTTGTCCAAAAGTCGTATGGACTGATTCACTTTGTCCAAAAGTCGTATGGATGGATTCACTGGGAGTTTTTTACGGAACAGTTTGAGTTTTTTACGGAAGAGCTTGAGTTTTTTACGGAAGAGTTTGATGGATTCACTTTGTCCAAAAGTCGTATGGACTGATTCACTTTGTCCAAAAGTCGTATGGATGGATTCACTTTGTCCAAAAGTCGTATGGATGGATTCACTTTGTCCAAAAGTCGTATGGATGGATTCACTTTGTCCAAAAGTCGTATGGATGGATTCACTGGGAGTTTTTTACGGAAGAGCTTGAGTTTTTTACGGAAGAGCTTGAGTTTTTTACGGAAGAGTTTGATGGATTCACTTTGTCCAAAAGTCGTATGGACTGATTCACTTTGTCCAAAAGTCGTATGGATGGATTCACTTTGTCCAAAAGTCATATGGATGGATTCACTTTGTCCAAAAGTCGTATGGATGGATTCACTTTGTCCAAAAGTCGTATGGATGGATTCACTGGGAGTTTTTTACGGAAGAGCTTGAGTTTTTTACGGAAGAGTTTGATGGATTCACTTTGTCCAAAAGTCGTATGGATGGATTCACTTTGTCCAAAAGTCGTATGGATGGATTCACTTTGTCCAAAAGTCGTATGGATGGATTCACTTTGTCCAAAAGTCGTATGGATGGATTCACTTTGTCCAAAAGTCGTATGGATGGATTCACTTTGTCCAAAAGTCGTACGGATGGATTCACTTTGTCCAAAAGTCGTATGGATGGATTCACTTTGTCCAAAAGTCGTATGGATGGATTCACTTTGCCCAAAAGTTGTATGGATGGATTCACTTTGTCCAAAAGTCGTATGGATTTATTCACTTTGCCCAAAAGTCGTATGGACTGATTCACTTTGTCCAAAAGTCGTATGGACTGATTCACTTTGTCCAAAAGTCGTATGGATGGATTCACTGGGAGTTTTTTACGGAACAGTTTGAGTTTTTTACGGAAGAGTTTGATGGATTCACTTTGCCCAAAAGTCGTATGGACTGATTCACTTTGCCCAAAAGTCGTATGGATGGATTCACTGGGAGTTTTTTACGGAACAGTTTGAGTTTTTTACGGAAGAGCTTGAGTTTTTTACGAAAGAGTTTGATGGATTCACTTTGTCCAAAAGTCGTATGGACTGATTCACTTTGTCCAAAAGTCGTATGGATGGATTCACTGGGAGTTTTTTACGGAACAGTTTGAGTTTTTTACGGAAGAGCTTGAGTTTTTTACGGAAGAGTTTGATGGATTCACTTTGTCCAAAAGTCGTATGGACTGATTCACTTTGTCCAAAAGTCGTATGGATGGATTCACTTTGTCCAAAAGTCGTATGGATGGATTCACTTTGTCCAAAAGTCGTATGGATGGATTCACTTTGTCCAAAAGTCGTATGGATGGATTCACTGGGAGTTTTTTACGGAAGAGCTTGAGTTTTTTACGGAAGAGCTTGAGTTTTTTACGGAAGAGTTTGATGGATTCACTTTGTCCAAAAGTCGTATGGACTGATTCACTTTGTCCAAAAGTCGTATGGATGGATTCACTTTGTCCAAAAGTCATATGGATGGATTCACTTTGTCCAAAAGTCGTATGGATGGATTCACTTTGTCCAAAAGTCGTATGGATGGATTCACTGGGAGTTTTTTACGGAAGAGCTTGAGTTTTTTACGGAAGAGTTTGATGGATTCACTTTGTCCAAAAGCCGTATGGATGGATTCATTTTGCCCAAACGTCGTCTGGATGGATTCACTTTGTCCAAAAGTCGTATGGATGGATTCACTTTGCCCAAAAGTCGTATGGATGGATTCACTTTGTCCAAAAGTCGTATGGATGGATTCACTTTGTCCAAAAGCCGTATGGATGGATTCACTTTGCCCAAACGTCGTATGGATGGATTCACTTTGTCCAAAAGTCGTATGGATGGATTCACTTTGTCCAAAAGTCGTATGGATGGATTCACTTTGTCCAAAAGTCGTATGGATGGATTCACCTTGTCCAAGAGTCGTATTGACGGATTCACTTTGTCCAAAAGTCGTATGGATGGATTCACTTTGTCCAAAAGTCGTATGGATGGATTCACTTTGTCCAAAAGTCGTATGGACTGATTCACTTTGTCCAAAAGTCGTATGGATGGATTCACTTTGTCCAAAAGTCGTATGGATGGATTCACTTTGTCCAAAAGTCGTATGGATGGATTCACTTTGTCCAAAAGTCGTATGGATGGATTCACTTTGTCCAAAAGTCGTATGGATGGATTCACTGGGAGTTTTTTACGGAAGAGCTTGAGTTTTTTACGGAAGAGTTTGATGGATTCACTTTGTCCAAAAGTCGTATGGATGGATTCACTTTGTCCAAAAGTCGTATGGATGGATTCACTTTGTCCAAAAGTCGTATGGATGGATTCACTTTGTCCAAACGTCGTATGGATGGATTCACTTTGTCCAAAAGTCGTATGGATGGATTCACTTTGCCCAAACGTCGTATGGATGGATTCACTTTGTCCAAAAGTCGTATGGATGGATTCACTTTGTCCAAAAGTCGTATGGATTTATTCACTTTGCCCAAAAGTCGTATGGATGGATTCACTTTGTCCAAAAGTCGTATGGATGGATTCACTTTGTCCAAAAGCCGTATGGATGGATTCACTTTGCCCAAACGTCGTATGGATGGATTCACTTTGTCCAAAAGTCGTATGGATGGATTCACTTTGTCCAAAAGTCGTATGGATGGATTCACTTTGTCCAAAAGTCGTATGGATGGATTCACCTTGTCCAAGAGTCGTATTGACGGATTCACTTTGTCCAAAAGTCGTATGGATGGATTCACTTTGTCCAAAAGTCGTATGGATGGATTCACTTTGTCCAAAAGTCGTATGGACTGATTCACTTTGTCCAAAAGTCGTATGGATGGATTCACTTTGTCCAAAAGTCGTATGGATGGATTCACTTTGTCCAAAAGTCGTATGGATGGATTCACTTTGTCCAAAAGTCGTATGGATGGATTCACTTTGTCCAAAAGTCGTATGGATGGATTCACTGGGAGTTTTTTACGGAAGAGCTTGAGTTTTTTACGGAAGAGTTTGATGGATTCACTTTGTCCAAAAGTCGTATGGATGGATTCACTTTGTCCAAAAGTCGTATGGATGGATTCACTTTGTCCAAAAGTCGTATGGATGGATTCACTTTGTCCAAACGTCGTATGGATGGATTCACTTTGTCCAAAAGTCGTATGGATGGATTCACTTTGCCCAAACGTCGTATGGATGGATTCACTTTGTCCAAAAGTCGTATGGATGGATTCACTTTGTCCAAAAGTCGTATGGATTTATTCACTTTGCCCAAAAGTCGTATGGATGGATTCACTTTGTCCAAAAGTCGTATGGATGGATTCACTTTGTCCAAAAGTCGTATGGATTTATTCACTTTGCCCAAAAGTCGTATGGATGGATTCACTTTGTCCAAAAGTCGTATGGATGGATTCACTTTGTCCAAAAGTCGTATGGATGGATTCACTTTGTCCAAAAGTCGTACGGATGGATTCACTTTGTCCAAAAGTCGTATGGATGGATTCACTTTGTCCAAAAGTCGTATGGATTTATTCACTTTGCCCAAAAGTCGTATGGATGGATTCACTTTGTCCAAAAGTCGTATGGATGGATTCACTTTGTCCAAAAGTCGTATGGATGGATTCACTTTGTCCAAAAGTCGTACGGATGGATTCACTTTGTCCAAAAGTCGTATGGATGGATTCACTTTGTCCAAAAGTCGTATGGATGGATTCACTTTGTCCAAAAGTCGTACGGATGGATTCACTTTGTCCAAAAGTCGTATGGATGGATTCACTTTGTCCAAAAGTCGTATGGATGGATTCACTTTGCCCAAAAGTTGTATGGATGGATTCACTTTGTCCAAAAGTCGTATGGATTTATTCACTTTGCCCAAAAGTCGTATGGACTGATTCACTTTGTCCAAAAGTCGTATGGACTGATTCACTTTGTCCAAAAGTCGTATGGATGGATTCACTGGGAGTTTTTTACGGAACAGATTGAGTTTTTTACGGAAGAGTTTGATGGATTCACTTTGCCCAAAAGTCGTATGGACTGATTCACTTTGCCCAAAAGTCGTATGGATGGATTCACTGGGAGTTTTTTACGGAACAGTTTGAGTTTTTTACGGAAGAGCTTGAGTTTTTTACGGAAGAGTTTGATGGATTCACTTTGTCCAAAAGTCGTATGGACTGATTCACTTTGTCCAAAAGTCGTATGGATGGATTCACTGGGAGTTTTTTACGGAACAGTTTGAGTTTTTTACGGAAGAGCTTGAGTTTTTTACGGAAGAGTTTGATGGATTCACTTTGTCCAAAAGTCGTATGGACTGATTCACTTTGTCCAAAAGTCGTATGGATGGATTCACTTTGTCCAAAAGTCGTATGGATGGATTCACTTTGTCCAAAAGTCGTATGGATGGATTCACTTTGTCCAAAAGTCGTATGGATGGATTCACTGGGAGTTTTTTACGGAAGAGCTTGAGTTTTTTACGGAACAGATTGAGTTTTTTACGGAAGAGTTTGATGGATTCACTTTGCCCAAAAGTCGTATGGACTGATTCACTTTGCCCAAAAGTCGTATGGATGGATTCACTGGGAGTTTTTTACGGAACAGTTTGAGTTTTTTACGGAAGAGCTTGAGTTTTTTACGAAAGAGTTTGATGGATTCACTTTGTCCAAAAGTCGTATGGACTGATTCACTTTGTCCAAAAGTCGTATGGATGGATTCACTGGGAGTTTTTTACGGAACAGTTTGAGTTTTTTACGGAAGAGCTTGAGTTTTTTACGGAAGAGTTTGATGGATTCACTTTGTCCAAAAGTCGTATGGACTGATTCACTTTGTCCAAAAGTCGTATGGATGGATTCACTTTGTCCAAAAGTCGTATGGATGGATTCACTTTGTCCAAAAGTCGTATGGATGGATTCACTTTGTCCAAAAGTCGTATGGATGGATTCACTGGGAGTTTTTTACGGAAGAGCTTGAGTTTTTTACGGAAGAGCTTGAGTTTTTTACGGAAGAGTTTGATGGATTCACTTTGTCCAAAAGTCGTATGGACTGATTCACTTTGTCCAAAAGTCGTATGGATGGATTCACTTTGTCCAAAAGTCATATGGATGGATTCACTTTGTCCAAAAGTCGTATGGATGGATTCACTTTGTCCAAAAGTCGTATGGATGGATTCACTGGGAGTTTTTTACGGAAGAGCTTGAGTTTTTTACGGAAGAGTTTGATGGATTCACTTTGTCCAAAAGCCGTATGGATGGATTCATTTTGCCCAAACGTCGTCTGGATGGATTCACTTTGTCCAAAAGTCGTATGGATGGATTCACTTTGCCCAAAAGTCGTATGGATGGATTCACTTTGTCCAAAAGTCGTATGGATGGATTCACTTTGTCCAAAAGCCGTATGGATGGATTCACTTTGCCCAAACGTCGTATGGATGGATTCACTTTGTCCAAAAGTCGTATGGATGGATTCACTTTGTCCAAAAGTCGTATGGATGGATTCACTTTGTCCAAAAGTCGTATGGATGGATTCACCTTGTCCAAGAGTCGTATTGACGGATTCACTTTGTCCAAAAGTCGTATGGATGGATTCACTTTGTCCAAAAGTCGTATGGATGGATTCACTTTGTCCAAAAGTCGTATGGACTGATTCACTTTGTCCAAAAGTCGTATGGATGGATTCACTTTGTCCAAAAGTCGTATGGATGGATTCACTTTGTCCAAAAGTCGTATGGATGGATTCACTTTGTCCAAAAGTCGTATGGATGGATTCACTTTGTCCAAAAGTCGTATGGATGGATTCACTGGGAGTTTTTTACGGAAGAGCTTGAGTTTTTTACGGAAGAGTTTGATGGATTCACTTTGTCCAAAAGTCGTATGGATGGATTCACTTTGTCCAAAAGTCGTATGGATGGATTCACTTTGTCCAAAAGTCGTATGGATGGATTCACTTTGTCCAAACGTCGTATGGATGGATTCACTTTGTCCAAAAGTCGTATGGATGGATTCACTTTGCCCAAACGTCGTATGGATGGATTCACTTTGTCCAAAAGTCGTATGGATGGATTCACTTTGTCCAAAAGTCGTATGGATTTATTCACTTTGCCCAAAAGTCGTATGGATGGATTCACTTTGTCCAAAAGTCGTATGGATGGATTCACTTTGTCCAAAAGTCGTATGGATTTATTCACTTTGCCCAAAAGTCGTATGGATGGATTCACTTTGTCCAAAAGTCGTATGGATGGATTCACTTTGTCCAAAAGTCGTACGGATGGATTCACTTTGTCCAAAAGTCGTATGGATGGATTCACTTTGTCCAAAAGTCGTATGGATTTATTCACTTTGCCCAAAAGTCGTATGGATGGATTCACTTTGTCCAAAAGTCGTATGGATGGATTCACTTTGTCCAAAAGTCGTATGGATGGATTCACTTTGTCCAAAAGTCGTACGGATGGATTCACTTTGTCCAAAAGTCGTATGGATGGATTCACTTTGTCCAAAAGTCGTATGGATGGATTCACTTTGTCCAAAAGTCGTACGGATGGATTCACTTTGTCCAAAAGTCGTATGGATGGATTCACTTTGTCCAAAAGTCGTATGGATGGATTCACTTTGCCCAAAAGTTGTATGGATGGATTCACTTTGTCCAAAAGTCGTATGGATTTATTCACTTTGCCCAAAAGTCGTATGGACTGATTCACTTTGTCCAAAAGTCGTATGGACTGATTCACTTTGTCCAAAAGTCGTATGGATGGATTCACTGGGAGTTTTTTACGGAACAGATTGAGTTTTTTACGGAAGAGTTTGATGGATTCACTTTGCCCAAAAGTCGTATGGACTGATTCACTTTGCCCAAAAGTCGTATGGATGGATTCACTGGGAGTTTTTTACGGAACAGTTTGAGTTTTTTACGGAAGAGCTTGAGTTTTTTACGGAAGAGTTTGATGGATTCACTTTGTCCAAAAGTCGTATGGACTGATTCACTTTGTCCAAAAGTCGTATGGATGGATTCACTGGGAGTTTTTTACGGAACAGTTTGAGTTTTTTACGGAAGAGCTTGAGTTTTTTACGGAAGAGTTTGATGGATTCACTTTGTCCAAAAGTCGTATGGACTGATTCACTTTGTCCAAAAGTCGTATGGATGGATTCACTTTGTCCAAAAGTCGTATGGATGGATTCACTTTGTCCAAAAGTCGTATGGATGGATTCACTTTGTCCAAAAGTCGTATGGATGGATTCACTGGGAGTTTTTTACGGAAGAGCTTGAGTTTTTTACGGAAGAGCTTGAGTTTTTTACGGAAGAGTTTGATGGATTCACTTTGTCCAAAAGTCGTATGGACTGATTCACTTTGTCCAAAAGTCGTATGGATGGATTCACTTTGTCCAAAAGTCATATGGATGGATTCACTTTGTCCAAAAGTCGTATGGATGGATTCACTTTGTCCAAAAGTCGTATGGATGGATTCACTTTGTCCAAAAGTCGTATGGATGGATTCACTTTGTCCAAAAGTCGTATGGATGGATTCACTTTGTCCAAACGTCGTATGGATGGATTCACTTTGTCCAAAAGTCGTATGGATGGATTCACTTTGTCCAAAAGTCGTATGGATGGATTCACTTTGTCCAAACGTCGTATGGATGGATTCACTTTGTCCAAAAGCCGTATGGATGGATTCACTTTGCCCAAACGTCGTATGGATGGATTCACTTTGTCCAAAAGTCGTATGGATGGATTCACTTTGTGCAAAAGTCGTATGGACCGATTCACTTTGTCCAAAAGTCGTATGGATGGATTCACTTTGTCCAAAAGTCATATGGATGGATTCACTTTGTCCAAAAGTCGTATGGATGGATTCACTTTGTCCAAAAGTCGTATGGATGGATTCACTGGGAGTTTTTTACGGAAGAGCTTGAGTTTTTTACGGAAGAGTTTGATGGATTCACTTTGTCCAAAAGCCGTATGGATGGATTCATTTTGCCCAAACGTCGTATGGATGGATTCACTTTGTCCAAAAGTCGTATGGATGGATTCACTTTGCCCAAAAGTCGTATGGATGGATTCACTTTGTCCAAAAGTCGTATGGATGGATTCACTTTGTCCAAAAGTCGTATAGATGGATTCACTTTGTCCAAAAGTCGTATGGATGGATTCACTTTGTCCAAAAGTCGTATGGATGGATTCACTTTGTCCAAAAGTCGTATGGATGGATTCACTTTGTCCAAAAGTCGTATGGATGGATTCACTTTGTCCAAAAGTCGTATGGATGGATTCACTTTGTCCAAAAGTCGTATGGATCGATTCACTTTGTCCAAAAGTCGTATGGATGGATTCACTTTGTCCAAACGTCGTATGGATGGATTCACTTTGTCCAAAAGCCGTATGGATGGATTCACTTTGCCCAAACGTCGTATGGATGGATTCACTTTGTCCAAAAGTCGTATGGATGGATTCACTTTGTCCAAAAGTCGTATGGATGGATTCACTTTGTCCAAGAGTCGTATTGACGGATTCACTTTGTCCAAAAGTCGTATGGATGGATTCACTTTGTCCAAGAGTCGTATTGACGGATTCACTTTGTCCAAAAGTCGTATGGATGGATTCACTTTGTCCAAGAGTCGTATTGACGGATTCACTTTGTCCAAAAGTCGTATGGATGGATTCACTTTGTCCAAACGTCGTATGGATGAATTCACTTTGTCCAAAAGCCGTATGGATGGATTCACTTTGTCCAAAAGTCGTATGGATGGATTCACTTTGTCCAAACGTCGTATGGATGGATTCACTTTGTCCAAAAGCCGTATGGATGGATTCACTTTGCCCAAACGTCGTATGGATGGATTCACTTTGTCCAAAAGTCGTATGGATGGATTCACTTTGTCCAAAAGTCGTATGGATGGATTCACTTTGTCCAAAAGTCGTATGGATGGATTCACTTTGTCCAAAAGTCGTATGGATGGATTCACTTTGTCCAAACGTCGTATGGATGGATTCACTTTGTCCAAAAGCCGTATGGATGGATTCACTTTGCCCAAACGTCGTATGGATGGATTCACTTTGTCCAAACGTCGTATGGATGGATTCACTTTGTCCAAAAGTCGTATGGATGGATTCACTTTGTCCAAAAGTCGTATGGATGGATTCACTTTGTCCAAACGTCGTATGGATGGATTCACTTTGTCCAAAAGCCGTATGGATGGATTCACTTTGCCCAAACGTCGTATGGATGGATTCACTTTGTCCAAAAGTCGTATGGATGGATTCACTTTGTCCAAAAGTCGTATGGATGGATTCACTTTGTCCAAGAGTCGTATTGACGGATTCACTTTGTCCAAAAGTCGTATGGATGGATTCACTTTGTCCAAGAGTCGTATTGACGGATTCACTTTGTCCAAAAGTCGTATGGATGGATTCACTTTGTCCAAAAGTCGTATGGATGGATTCACTTTGTCCAAAAGTCGTATGGATGGATTCACTTTGTCCAAAAGTCGTATGGATGGATTCAGTTTGTCCAAAAGTCGTATGGATGGATTCACTTTGTCCAAAAGTCGTATGGATGGATTCACTTTGTCCAAAAGTCGTATGGATTTATTCACTTTGCCCAAAAGTCGTATGGATGGATTCACTTTGTCCAAAAGTCGTATGGATGGATTCACTTTGTCCAAAAGTCGTATGGATGGATTCACTTTGTCCAAAAGTCGTATGGATGGATTCACTTTGTCCAAAAGTCGTATGGATGGATTCAGTTTGTCCAAAAGTCGTATGGATGGATTCACTTTGTCCAAAAGTCGTATGGATGGATTCAGTTTGTCCAAAAGTCGTATGGATGGATTCACTTTGTCCAAAAGTCGTATGGATGGATTCACTGGGAGTTTTTTACGGAACAGTTTGAGTTTTTTACGGAAGAGTTTGATGGATTCACTTTGCCCAAAAGTCGTATGGATGGATTCACTTTGTCCAAAAGTCGTATGGATGGATTCACTGGGAGTTTTTTACGGAACAGTTTGAGTTTTTTACGGAAGAGTTTGATGGATTCACTTTGTCCAAAAGTCGTATGGATGGATTCACTTTGTCCAAACGTCGTATGGATGGATTCACTTTGTCCAAAAGCCGTATGGATGGATTCACTTTGCCCAAACGTCGTATGGATGGATTCACTTTGTCCAAAAGTCGTATGGATGGATTCACTTTGTCCAAAAGTCGTATGGATGGATTCACTTTGTCCAAAAGTCGTATGGATGGATTCACTTTGTCCAAAAGTCGTATGGATGGATTCACTTTGTCCAAACGTCGTATGGATGGATTCACTTTGTCCAAAAGCCGTATGGATGGATTCACTTTGCCCAAACGTCGTATGGATGGATTCACTTTGTCCAAACGTCGTATGGATGGATTCACTTTGTCCAAAAGTCGTATGGATGGATTCACTTTGTCCAAAAGTCGTATGGATGGATTCACTTTGTCCAAACGTCGTATGGATGGATTCACTTTGTCCAAAAGCCGTATGGATGGATTCACTTTGCCCAAACGTCGTATGGATGGATTCACTTTGTCCAAAAGTCGTATGGATGGATTCACTTTGTCCAAAAGTCGTATGGATGGATTCACTTTGTCCAAGAGTCGTATTGACGGATTCACTTTGTCCAAAAGTCGTATGGATGGATTCACTTTGTCCAAGAGTCGTATTGACGGATTCACTTTGTCCAAAAGTCGTATGGATGGATTCACTTTGTCCAAAAGTCGTATGGATGGATTCACTTTGTCCAAAAGTCGTATGGATGGATTCACTTTGTCCAAAAGTCGTATGGATGGATTCAGTTTGTCCAAAAGTCGTATGGATGGATTCACTTTGTCCAAAAGTCGTATGGATGGATTCACTTTGTCCAAAAGTCGTATGGATTTATTCACTTTGCCCAAAAGTCGTATGGATGGATTCACTTTGTCCAAAAGTCGTATGGATGGATTCACTTTGTCCAAAAGTCGTATGGATGGATTCACTTTGTCCAAAAGTCGTATGGATGGATTCACTTTGTCCAAAAGTCGTATGGATGGATTCAGTTTGTCCAAAAGTCGTATGGATGGATTCACTTTGTCCAAAAGTCGTATGGATGGATTCAGTTTGTCCAAAAGTCGTATGGATGGATTCACTTTGTCCAAAAGTCGTATGGATGGATTCACTGGGAGTTTTTTACGGAACAGTTTGAGTTTTTTACGGAAGAGTTTGATGGATTCACTTTGCCCAAAAGTCGTATGGATGGATTCACTTTGTCCAAAAGTCGTATGGATGGATTCACTGGGAGTTTTTTACGGAACAGTTTGAGTTTTTTACGGAAGAGTTTGATGGATTCACTTTGTCCAAAAGTCGTATGGATGGATTCACTTTGTCCAAAAGTCGTATGGATGGATTCACTTTGTCCAAAAGTCGTATGGATGGATTCACTTTGCCCAAAAGTCGTATGGATGGATTCACTTTGTCCAAAAGTCGTATGGATGGATTCACTTTGTCCAAAAGTCGTATGGATGGATTCTCTTTGCCCAAAAGTCGTATGGATGGATTCACTTTGTCCAAAAGTCGTATGGATGGATTCACTTTGTCCAAAAGTCGTATGGATGGATTCACTTTGCCCAAAAGTCGTATAGATGGATTCGCTTTGCCCAAAAGTCGTATGGATGCATTCACTTTGTCCAAAAGTCGTATGGATGGATTCACTTTGTCCAAAAGTCGTATGGATGGATTCACTTTGTCCAAAAGTCGTATGGATGGATTCACTTTGTCCAAAAGTCGTACGGATGGATTCACTTTGTCCAAAAGTCGTATGGATGGATTCACTTTGTCCAAAAGTCGTATGGATGGATTCACTTTGCCCAAAAGTTGTATGGATGGATTCACTTTGTCCAAAAGTCGTATGGATTTATTCACTTTGCCCAAAAGTCGTATGGACTGATTCACTTTGTCCAAAAGTCGTATGGATGGATTCACTGGGAGTTTTTTACGGAACAGTTTGAGTTTTTTACGGAAGAGTTTGATGGATTCACTTTGCCCAAAAGTCGTATGGACTGATTCACTTTGCCCAAAAGTCGTATGGATGGATTCACTGGGAGTTTTTTACGGAACAGTTTGAGTTTTTTACGGAAGAGCTTGAGTTTTTTACGGAAGAGTTTGATGGATTCACTTTGTCCAAAAGTCGTATGGACTGATTCACTTTGTCCAAAAGTCGTATGGATGGATTCACTGGGAGTTTTTTACGGAACAGTTTGAGTTTTTTACGGAAGAGTTTGATGGATTCACTTTGTCCAAAAGTCGTATGGACTGATTCACTTTGCCCAAAAGTCGTATGGATGGATTCACTGGGAGTTTTTTACGGAACAGTTTGAGTTTTTTACGGAAGAGCTTGAGTTTTTTACGAAAGAGTTTGATGGATTCACTTTGTCCAAAAGTCGTATGGACTGATTCACTTTGTCCAAAAGTCGTATGGATGGATTCACTGGGAGTTTTTTACGGAACAGTTTGAGTTTTTTACGGAAGAGCTTGAGTTTTTTACGGAAGAGTTTGATGGATTCACTTTGTCCAAAAGTCGTATGGACTGATTCACTTTGTCCAAAAGTCGTATGGATGGATTCACTTTGTCCAAAAGTCGTATGGATGGATTCACTTTGTCCAAAAGTCGTATGGATGGATTCACTTTGTCCAAAAGTCGTATGGATGGATTCACTGGGAGTTTTTTACGGAAGAGCTTGAGTTTTTTACGGAAGAGCTTGAGTTTTTTACGGAAGAGTTTGATGGATTCACTTTGTCCAAAAGTCGTATGGACTGATTCACTTTGTCCAAAAGTCGTATGGATGGATTCACTTTGTCCAAAAGTCATATGGATGGATTCACTTTGTCCAAAAGTCGTATGGATGGATTCACTTTGTCCAAAAGTCGTATGGATGGATTCACTGGGAGTTTTTTACGGAAGAGCTTGAGTTTTTTACGGAAGAGTTTGATGGATTCACTTTGTCCAAAAGCCGTATGGATGGATTCATTTTGCCCAAACGTCGTCTGGATGGATTCACTTTGTCCAAAAGTCGTATGGATGGATTCACTTTGCCCAAAAGTCGTATGGATGGATTCACTTTGTCCAAAAGTCGTATGGATGGATTCACTTTGTCCAAAAGCCGTATGGATGGATTCACTTTGCCCAAACGTCGTATGGATGGATTCACTTTGTCCAAAAGTCGTATGGATGGATTCACTTTGTCCAAAAGTCGTATGGATGGATTCACTTTGTCCAAAAGTCGTATGGATGGATTCACCTTGTCCAAGAGTCGTATTGACGGATTCACTTTGTCCAAAAGTCGTATGGATGGATTCACTTTGTCCAAAAGTCGTATGGATGGATTCACTTTGTCCAAAAGTCGTATGGACTGATTCACTTTGTCCAAAAGTCGTATGGATGGATTCACTTTGTCCAAAAGTCGTATGGATGGATTCACTTTGTCCAAAAGTCGTATGGATGGATTCACTTTGTCCAAAAGTCGTATGGATGGATTCACTTTGTCCAAAAGTCGTATGGATGGATTCACTGGGAGTTTTTTACGGAAGAGCTTGAGTTTTTTACGGAAGAGTTTGATGGATTCACTTTGTCCAAAAGTCGTATGGATGGATTCACTTTGTCCAAAAGTCGTATGGATGGATTCACTTTGTCCAAAAGTCGTATGGATGGATTCACTTTGTCCAAACGTCGTATGGATGGATTCACTTTGTCCAAAAGTCGTATGGATGGATTCACTTTGCCCAAACGTCGTATGGATGGATTCACTTTGTCCAAAAGTCGTATGGATGGATTCACTTTGTCCAAAAGTCGTATGGATTTATTCACTTTGCCCAAAAGTCGTATGGATGGATTCACTTTGTCCAAAAGTCGTATGGATGGATTCACTTTGTCCAAAAGTCGTATGGATTTATTCACTTTGCCCAAAAGTCGTATGGATGGATTCACTTTGTCCAAAAGTCGTATGGATGGATTCACTTTGTCCAAAAGTCGTACGGATGGATTCACTTTGTCCAAAAGTCGTATGGATGGATTCACTTTGTCCAAAAGTCGTATGGATTTATTCACTTTGCCCAAAAGTCGTATGGATGGATTCACTTTGTCCAAAAGTCGTATGGATGGATTCACTTTGTCCAAAAGTCGTATGGATGGATTCACTTTGTCCAAAAGTCGTACGGATGGATTCACTTTGTCCAAAAGTCGTATGGATGGATTCACTTTGTCCAAAAGTCGTATGGATGGATTCACTTTGTCCAAAAGTCGTACGGATGGATTCACTTTGTCCAAAAGTCGTATGGATGGATTCACTTTGTCCAAAAGTCGTATGGATGGATTCACTTTGCCCAAAAGTTGTATGGATGGATTCACTTTGTCCAAAAGTCGTATGGATTTATTCACTTTGCCCAAAAGTCGTATGGACTGATTCACTTTGTCCAAAAGTCGTATGGACTGATTCACTTTGTCCAAAAGTCGTATGGATGGATTCACTGGGAGTTTTTTACGGAACAGATTGAGTTTTTTACGGAAGAGTTTGATGGATTCACTTTGCCCAAAAGTCGTATGGACTGATTCACTTTGCCCAAAAGTCGTATGGATGGATTCACTGGGAGTTTTTTACGGAACAGTTTGAGTTTTTTACGGAAGAGCTTGAGTTTTTTACGGAAGAGTTTGATGGATTCACTTTGTCCAAAAGTCGTATGGACTGATTCACTTTGTCCAAAAGTCGTATGGATGGATTCACTGGGAGTTTTTTACGGAACAGTTTGAGTTTTTTACGGAAGAGCTTGAGTTTTTTACGGAAGAGTTTGATGGATTCACTTTGTCCAAAAGTCGTATGGACTGATTCACTTTGTCCAAAAGTCGTATGGATGGATTCACTTTGTCCAAAAGTCGTATGGATGGATTCACTTTGTCCAAAAGTCGTATGGATGGATTCACTTTGTCCAAAAGTCGTATGGATGGATTCACTGGGAGTTTTTTACGGAAGAGCTTGAGTTTTTTACGGAAGAGCTTGAGTTTTTTACGGAAGAGTTTGATGGATTCACTTTGTCCAAAAGTCGTATGGACTGATTCACTTTGTCCAAAAGTCGTATGGATGGATTCACTTTGTCCAAAAGTCATATGGATGGATTCACTTTGTCCAAAAGTCGTATGGATGGATTCACTTTGTCCAAAAGTCGTATGGATGGATTCACTTTGTCCAAAAGTCGTATGGATGGATTCACTTTGTCCAAAAGTCGTATGGATGGATTCACTTTGTCCAAACGTCGTATGGATGGATTCACTTTGTCCAAAAGTCGTATGGATGGATTCACTTTGTCCAAAAGTCGTATGGATGGATTCACTTTGTCCAAACGTCGTATGGATGGATTCACTTTGTCCAAAAGCCGTATGGATGGATTCACTTTGCCCAAACGTCGTATGGATGGATTCACTTTGTCCAAAAGTCGTATGGATGGATTCACTTTGTGCAAAAGTCGTATGGACCGATTCACTTTGTCCAAAAGTCGTATGGATGGATTCACTTTGTCCAAAAGTCATATGGATGGATTCACTTTGTCCAAAAGTCGTATGGATGGATTCACTTTGTCCAAAAGTCGTATGGATGGATTCACTGGGAGTTTTTTACGGAAGAGCTTGAGTTTTTTACGGAAGAGTTTGATGGATTCACTTTGTCCAAAAGCCGTATGGATGGATTCATTTTGCCCAAACGTCGTATGGATGGATTCACTTTGTCCAAAAGTCGTATGGATGGATTCACTTTGCCCAAAAGTCGTATGGATGGATTCACTTTGTCCAAAAGTCGTATGGATGGATTCACTTTGTCCAAAAGTCGTATAGATGGATTCACTTTGTCCAAAAGTCGTATGGATGGATTCACTTTGTCCAAAAGTCGTATGGATGGATTCACTTTGTCCAAAAGTCGTATGGATGGATTCACTTTGTCCAAAAGTCGTATGGATGGATTCACTTTGTCCAAAAGTCGTATGGATGGATTCACTTTGTCCAAAAGTCGTATGGATGGATTCACTTTGTCCAAAAGTCGTATGGATGGATTCACTTTGTCCAAAAGTCGCATGGATGGATTCACTTTGTCCAAAAGTCGTATGGATGGATTCAGTTTGTCCAAAAGTCGTATGGATGGATTCACTTTGTCCAAAAGTCGTAGGGATCGATTCACTTTGTCCAAAAGTCGTATGGATGGATTCACTTTGTCCAAACGTCGTATGGATGGATTCACTTTGTCCAAAAGCCGTATGGATGGATTCACTTTGCCCAAACGTCGTATGGATGGATTCACTTTGTCCAAAAGTCGTATGGATGGATTCACTTTGTCCAAAAGTCGTATGGATGGATTCACTTTGTCCAAGAGTCGTATTGACGGATTCACTTTGTCCAAAAGTCGTATGGATGGATTCACTTTGTCCAAGAGTCGTATTGACGGATTCACTTTGTCCAAAAGTCGTATGGATGGATTCACTTTGTCCAAGAGTCGTATTGACGGATTCACTTTGTCCAAAAGTCGTATGGATGGATTCACTTTGTCCAAACGTCGTATGGATGAATTCACTTTGTCCAAAAGCCGTATGGATGGATTCACTTTGTCCAAAAGTCGTATGGATGGATTCACTTTGTCCAAAAGTCGTATGGATGGATTCACTTTGTCCAAAAGTCGTATGGATGGATTCACTTTGTCCAAAAGTCGTATGGATGGATTCACTGGGAGTTTTTTACGGAAGAGCTTGAGTTTTTTACGGAAGAGCTTGAGTTTTTTACGGAAGAGTTTGATGGATTCACTTTGTCCAAAAGTCGTATGGACTGATTCACTTTGTCCAAAAGTCGTATGGATGGATTCACTTTGTCCAAAAGTCATATGGATGGATTCACTTTGTCCAAAAGTCGTATGGATGGATTCACTTTGTCCAAAAGTCGTATGGATGGATTCACTTTGTCCAAAAGTCGTATGGATGGATTCACTTTGTCCAAAAGTCGTATGGATGGATTCACTTTGTCCAAACGTCGTATGGATGGATTCACTTTGTCCAAAAGTCGTATGGATGGATTCACTTTGTCCAAAAGTCGTATGGATGGATTCACTTTGTCCAAACGTCGTATGGATGGATTCACTTTGTCCAAAAGCCGTATGGATGGATTCACTTTGCCCAAACGTCGTATGGATGGATTCACTTTGTCCAAAAGTCGTATGGATGGATTCACTTTGTCCAAGAGTCGTATTGACGGATTCACTTTGTCCAAAAGTCGTATGGATGGATTCACTTTGTCCAAACGTCGTATGGATGAATTCACTTTGTCCAAAAGCCGTATGGATGGATTCACTTTGTCCAAAAGTCGTATGGATGGATTCACTGGGAGTTTTTTACGGAAGAGCTTGAGTTTTTTACGGAAGAGTTTGATGGATTCACTTTGTCCAAAAGCCGTATGGATGGATTCATTTTGCCCAAACGTCGTATGGATGGATTCACTTTGTCCAAAAGTCGTATGGATGGATTCACTTTGCCCAAAAGTCGTATGGATGGATTCACTTTGTCCAAAAGTCGTATGGATGGATTCACTTTGTCCAAAAGTCGTATAGATGGATTCACTTTGTCCAAAAGTCGTATGGATGGATTCACTTTGTCCAAAAGTCGTATGGATGGATTCACTTTGTCCAAAAGTCGTATGGATGGATTCACTTTGTCCAAAAGTCGTATGGATGGATTCACTTTGTCCAAAAGTCGTATGGATGGATTCACTTTGTCCAAAAGTCGTATGGATCGATTCACTTTGTCCAAAAGTCGTATGGATGGATTCACTTTGTCCAAACGTCGTATGGATGGATTCACTTTGTCCAAAAGCCGTATGGATGGATTCACTTTGCCCAAACGTCGTATGGATGGATTCACTTTGTCCAAAAGTCGTATGGATGGATTCACTTTGTCCAAAAGTCGTATGGATGGATTCACTTTGTCCAAGAGTCGTATTGACGGATTCACTTTGTCCAAAAGTCGTATGGATGGATTCACTTTGTCCAAGAGTCGTATTGACGGATTCACTTTGTCCAAAAGTCGTATGGATGGATTCACTTTGTCCAAGAGTCGTATTGACGGATTCACTTTGTCCAAAAGTCGTATGGATGGATTCACTTTGTCCAAACGTCGTATGGATGAATTCACTTTGTCCAAAAGCCGTATGGATGGATTCACTTTGTCCAAAAGTCGTATGGATGGATTCACTTTGTCCAAACGTCGTATGGATGGATTCACTTTGTCCAAAAGCCGTATGGATGGATTCACTTTGCCCAAACGTCGTATGGATGGATTCACTTTGTCCAAAAGTCGTATGGATGGATTCACTTTGTCCAAAAGTCGTATGGATGGATTCACTTTGTCCAAAAGTCGTATGGATGGATTCACTTTGTCCAAAAGTCGTATGGATGGATTCACTTTGTCCAAACGTCGTATGGATGGATTCACTTTGTCCAAAAGCCGTATGGATGGATTCACTTTGCCCAAACGTCGTATGGATGGATTCACTTTGTCCAAACGTCGTATGGATGGATTCACTTTGTCCAAAAGTCGTATGGATGGATTCACTTTGTCCAAAAGTCGTATGGATGGATTCACTTTGTCCAAACGTCGTATGGATGGATTCACTTTGTCCAAAAGCCGTATGGATGGATTCACTTTGCCCAAACGTCGTATGGATGGATTCACTTTGTCCAAAAGTCGTATGGATGGATTCACTTTGTCCAAAAGTCGTATGGATGGATTCACTTTGTCCAAGAGTCGTATTGACGGATTCACTTTGTCCAAAAGTCGTATGGATGGATTCACTTTGTCCAAGAGTCGTATTGACGGATTCACTTTGTCCAAAAGTCGTATGGATGGATTCACTTTGTCCAAAAGTCGTATGGATGGATTCACTTTGTCCAAAAGTCGTATGGATGGATTCACTTTGTCCAAAAGTCGTATGGATGGATTCAGTTTGTCCAAAAGTCGTATGGATGGATTCACTTTGTCCAAAAGTCGTATGGATGGATTCACTTTGTCCAAAAGTCGTATGGATTTATTCACTTTGCCCAAAAGTCGTATGGATGGATTCACTTTGTCCAAAAGTCGTATGGATGGATTCACTTTGTCCAAAAGTCGTATGGATGGATTCACTTTGTCCAAAAGTCGTATGGATGGATTCACTTTGTCCAAAAGTCGTATGGATGGATTCACTTTGTCCAAAAGTCGTATGGATGGATTCAGTTTGTCCAAAAGTCGTATGGATGGATTCACTTTGTCCAAAAGTCGTATGGATGGATTCAGTTTGTCCAAAAGTCGTATGGATGGATTCACTTTGTCCAAAAGTCGTATGGATGGATTCACTGGGAGTTTTTTACGGAAGAGCTTGAGTTTTTTACGGAAGAGTTTGATGGATTCACTTTGCCCAAAAGTCGTATGGATGGATTCACTTTGTCCAAAAGTCGTATGGATGGATTCACTGGGAGTTTTTTACGGAACAGTTTGAGTTTTTTACGGAAGAGTTTGATGGATTCACTTTGTCCAAAAGTCGTATGGATGGATTCACTTTGTCCAAAAGTCGTATGGATGGATTCACTTTGTCCAAAAGTCGTATGGATGGATTCACTTTGCCCAAAAGTCGTATGGATGGATTCACTTTGTCCAAAAGTCGTATGGATGGATTCACTTTGTCCAAAAGTCGTATGGATGGATTCTCTTTGCCCAAAAGTCGTATGGATGGATTCACTTTGTCCAAAAGTCGTATGGATGGATTCACTTTGTCCAAAAGTCGTATGGATGGATTCACTTTGCCCAAAAGTCGTATAGATGGATTCGCTTTGCCCAAAAGTCGTATGGATGCATTCACTTTGTCCAAAAGTCGTATGGATGGATTCACTTTGTCCAAAAGTCGTATGGATGGATTCACTTTGTCCAAAAGTCGTATGGATGGATTCACTTTGTCCAAAAGTCGTACGGATGGATTCACTTTGTCCAAAAGTCGTATGGATGGATTCACTTTGTCCAAAAGTCGTATGGATGGATTCACTTTGCCCAAAAGTTGTATGGATGGATTCACTTTGTCCAAAAGTCGTATGGATTTATTCACTTTGCCCAAAAGTCGTATGGACTGATTCACTTTGTCCAAAAGTCGTATGGATGGATTCACTGGGAGTTTTTTACGGAACAGTTTGAGTTTTTTACGGAAGAGTTTGATGGATTCACTTTGCCCAAAAGTCGTATGGACTGATTCACTTTGCCCAAAAGTCGTATGGATGGATTCACTGGGAGTTTTTTACGGAACAGTTTGAGTTTTTTACGGAAGAGCTTGAGTTTTTTACGGAAGAGTTTGATGGATTCACTTTGTCCAAAAGTCGTATGGACTGATTCACTTTGTCCAAAAGTCGTATGGATGGATTCACTGGGAGTTTTTTACGGAACAGTTTGAGTTTTTTACGGAAGAGTTTGATGGATTCACTTTGTCCAAAAGTCGTATGGACTGATTCACTTTGTCCAAAAGTCGTATGGATGGATTCACTTTGTCCAAAAGTCGTATGGATGGATTCACTTTGTCCAAAAGTCGTATGGATGGATTCACTTTGTCCAAAAGTCGTATGGATGGATTCACTTTGTCCAAACGTCGTATGGATGGATTCACTTTGTCCAAAAGTCGTATGGATGGATTCACTTTGTCCAAAAGTCGTATGGATGGATTCACTTTGTCCAAACGTCGTATGGATGGATTCACTTTGTCCAAAAGCCGTATGGATGGATTCACTTTGCCCAAACGTCGTATGGATGGATTCACTTTGTCCAAAAGTCGTATGGATGGATTCACTTTGTGCAAAAGTCGTATGGACCGATTCACTTTGTCCAAAAGTCGTATGGATGGATTCACTTTGTCCAAAAGTCATATGGATGGATTCACTTTGTCCAAAAGTCGTATGGATGGATTCACTTTGTCCAAAAGTCGTATGGATGGATTCACTGGGAGTTTTTTACGGAAGAGCTTGAGTTTTTTACGGAAGAGTTTGATGGATTCACTTTGTCCAAAAGCCGTATGGATGGATTCATTTTGCCCAAACGTCGTATGGATGGATTCACTTTGTCCAAAAGTCGTATGGATGGATTCACTTTGCCCAAAAGTCGTATGGATGGATTCACTTTGTCCAAAAGTCGTATGGATGGATTCACTTTGTCCAAAAGTCGTATAGATGGATTCACTTTGTCCAAAAGTCGTATGGATGGATTCACTTTGTCCAAAAGTCGTATGGATGGATTCACTTTGTCCAAAAGTCGTATGGATGGATTCACTTTGTCCAAAAGTCGTATGGATGGATTCACTTTGTCCAAACGTCGTATGGATGGATTCACTTTGTCCAAAAGTCGTATGGATGGATTCACTTTGTCCAAAAGTCGTATGGATGGATTCACTTTGTCCAAGAGTCGTATTGACGGATTCACTTTGTCCAAAAGTCGTATGGATGGATTCACTTTGTCCAAACGTCGTATGGATGGATTCACTTTGTCCAAAAGCCGTATGGATGGATTCACTTTGCCCAAACGTCGTATGGATGGATTCACTTTGTCCAAAAGTCGTATGGATGGATTCACTTTGTCCAAAAGTCGTATGGATGGATTCAGTTTGTCCAAAAGTCGTATGGATGGATTCACTTTGTCCAAAAGTCGTATGGATGGATTCACTTTGTCCAAAAGTCGTATGGATTTATTCACTTTGCCCAAAAGTCGTATGGATGGATTCACTTTGTCCAAAAGTCGTATGGATGGATTCACTTTGTCCAAAAGTCGTATGGATGGATTCACTTTGTCCAAAAGTCGTATGGATGGATTCACTTTGTCCAAAAGTCGTATGGATGGATTCACTTTGTCCAAAAGTCGTATGGATGGATTCAGTTTGTCCAAAAGTCGTATGGATGGATTCACTTTGTCCAAAAGTCGTATGGATGGATTCAGTTTGTCCAAAAGTCGTATGGATGGATTCACTTTGTCCAAAAGTCGTATGGATGGATTCACTTTGTCCAAAAGTCGTATGGATGGATTCACTTTGTCCAAAAGTCGTATGGATGGATTCACTTTGTCCAAAAGTCGTATGGATGGATTCACTTTGTCCAAAAGTCGTATGGATGGATTCACTTTGTCCAAACGTCGTATGGATGGATTCACTTTGTCCAAAAGCCGTATGGATGGATTCACTTTGCCCAAACGTCGTATGGATGGATTCACTTTGTCCAAAAGTCGTATGGATGGATTCACTTTGTCCAAAAGTCGTATGGATGGATTCACTTTGTCCAAGAGTCGTATTGACGGATTCACTTTGTCCAAAAGTCGTATGGATGGATTCACTTTGTCCAAGAGTCGTATTGACGGATTCACTTTGTCCAAAAGTCGTATGGATGGATTCACTTTGTCCAAAAGTCGTATGGATGGATTCACTTTGTCCAAAAGTCGTATGGATGGATTCACTTTGTCCAAAAGTCGTATGGATGGATTCAGTTTGTCCAAAAGTCGTATGGATGGATTCACTTTGTCCAAAAGTCGTATGGATGGATTCACTTTGTCCAAAAGTCGTATGGATTTATTCACTTTGCCCAAAAGTCGTATGGATGGATTCACTTTGTCCAAAAGTCGTATGGATGGATTCACTTTGTCCAAAAGTCGTATGGATGGATTCACTTTGTCCAAAAGTCGTATGGATGGATTCACTTTGTCCAAAAGTCGTATGGATGGATTCACTTTGTCCAAAAGTCGTATGGATGGATTCAGTTTGTCCAAAAGTCGTATGGATGGATTCACTTTGTCCAAAAGTCGTATGGATGGATTCAGTTTGTCCAAAAGTCGTATGGATGGATTCACTTTGTCCAAAAGTCGTATGGATGGATTCACTGGGAGTTTTTTACGGAAGAGCTTGAGTTTTTTACGGAAGAGTTTGATGGATTCACTTTGCCCAAAAGTCGTATGGATGGATTCACTTTGTCCAAAAGTCGTATGGATGGATTCACTGGGAGTTTTTTACGGAACAGTTTGAGTTTTTTACGGAAGAGTTTGATGGATTCACTTTGTCCAAAAGTCGTATGGATGGATTCACTTTGTCCAAAAGTCGTATGGATGGATTCACTTTGTCCAAAAGTCGTATGGATGGATTCACTTTGCCCAAAAGTCGTATGGATGGATTCACTTTGTCCAAAAGTCGTATGGATGGATTCACTTTGTCCAAAAGTCGTATGGATGGATTCTCTTTGCCCAAAAGTCGTATGGATGGATTCACTTTGTCCAAAAGTCGTATGGATGGATTCACTTTGTCCAAAAGTCGTATGGATGGATTCACTTTGCCCAAAAGTCGTATAGATGGATTCGCTTTGCCCAAAAGTCGTATGGATGCATTCACTTTGTCCAAAAGTCGTATGGATGGATTCACTTTGTCCAAAAGTCGTATGGATGGATTCACTTTGTCCAAAAGTCGTATGGATGGATTCACTTTGTCCAAAAGTCGTACGGATGGATTCACTTTGTCCAAAAGTCGTATGGATGGATTCACTTTGTCCAAAAGTCGTATGGATGGATTCACTTTGCCCAAAAGTTGTATGGATGGATTCACTTTGTCCAAAAGTCGTATGGATTTATTCACTTTGCCCAAAAGTCGTATGGACTGATTCACTTTGTCCAAAAGTCGTATGGATGGATTCACTGGGAGTTTTTTACGGAACAGTTTGAGTTTTTTACGGAAGAGTTTGATGGATTCACTTTGCCCAAAAGTCGTATGGACTGATTCACTTTGCCCAAAAGTCGTATGGATGGATTCACTGGGAGTTTTTTACGGAACAGTTTGAGTTTTTTACGGAAGAGCTTGAGTTTTTTACGGAAGAGTTTGATGGATTCACTTTGTCCAAAAGTCGTATGGACTGATTCACTTTGTCCAAAAGTCGTATGGATGGATTCACTGGGAGTTTTTTACGGAACAGTTTGAGTTTTTTACGGAAGAGTTTGATGGATTCACTTTGTCCAAAAGTCGTATGGACTGATTCACTTTGTCCAAAAGTCGTATGGATGGATTCACTTTGTCCAAAAGTCGTATGGATGGATTCACTTTGTCCAAAAGTCGTATGGATGGATTCACTTTGTCCAAAAGTCGTATGGATGGATTCACTTTGTCCAAACGTCGTATGGATGGATTCACTTTGTCCAAAAGTCGTATGGATGGATTCACTTTGTCCAAAAGTCGTATGGATGGATTCACTTTGTCCAAACGTCGTATGGATGGATTCACTTTGTCCAAAAGCCGTATGGATGGATTCACTTTGCCCAAACGTCGTATGGATGGATTCACTTTGTCCAAAAGTCGTATGGATGGATTCACTTTGTGCAAAAGTCGTATGGACCGATTCACTTTGTCCAAAAGTCGTATGGATGGATTCACTTTGTCCAAAAGTCATATGGATGGATTCACTTTGTCCAAAAGTCGTATGGATGGATTCACTTTGTCCAAAAGTCGTATGGATGGATTCACTGGGAGTTTTTTACGGAAGAGCTTGAGTTTTTTACGGAAGAGTTTGATGGATTCACTTTGTCCAAAAGTCGTATGGATGGATTCACTTTGTCCAAAAGTCGTATGGATGGATTCACTTTGTCCAAACGTCGTATGGATGGATTCACTTTGTCCAAAAGCCGTATGGATGGATTCACTTTGCCCAAACGTCGTATGGATGGATTCACTTTGTCCAAACGTCGTATGGATGGATTCACTTTGTCCAAAAGTCGTATGGATGGATTCACTTTGTCCAAAAGTCGTATGGATGGATTCACTTTGTCCAAACGTCGTATGGATGGATTCACTTTGTCCAAAAGCCGTATGGATGGATTCACTTTGCCCAAACGTCGTATGGATGGATTCACTTTGTCCAAAAGTCGTATGGATGGATTCACTTTGTCCAAAAGTCGTATGGATGGATTCACTTTGTCCAAGAGTCGTATTGACGGATTCACTTTGTCCAAAAGTCGTATGGATGGATTCACTTTGTCCAAGAGTCGTATTGACGGATTCACTTTGTCCAAAAGTCGTATGGATGGATTCACTTTGTCCAAAAGTCGTATGGATGGATTCACTTTGTCCAAAAGTCGTATGGATGGATTCACTTTGTCCAAAAGTCGTATGGATGGATTCAGTTTGTCCAAAAGTCGTATGGATGGATTCACTTTGTCCAAAAGTCGTATGGATGGATTCACTTTGTCCAAAAGTCGTATGGATTTATTCACTTTGCCCAAAAGTCGTATGGATGGATTCACTTTGTCCAAAAGTCGTATGGATGGATTCACTTTGTCCAAAAGTCGTATGGATGGATTCACTTTGTCCAAAAGTCGTATGGATGGATTCACTTTGTCCAAAAGTCGTATGGATGGATTCAGTTTGTCCAAAAGTCGTATGGATGGATTCACTTTGTCCAAAAGTCGTATGGATGGATTCAGTTTGTCCAAAAGTCGTATGGATGGATTCACTTTGTCCAAAAGTCGTATGGATGGATTCACTGGGAGTTTTTTACGGAAGAGCTTGAGTTTTTTACGGAAGAGTTTGATGGATTCACTTTGCCCAAAAGTCGTATGGATGGATTCACTTTGTCCAAAAGTCGTATGGATGGATTCACTGGGAGTTTTTTACGGAACAGTTTGAGTTTTTTACGGAAGAGTTTGATGGATTCACTTTGTCCAAAAGTCGTATGGATGGATTCACTTTGTCCAAAAGTCGTATGGATGGATTCACTTTGTCCAAAAGTCGTATGGATGGATTCACTTTGCCCAAAAGTCGTATGGATGGATTCACTTTGTCCAAAAGTCGTATGGATGGATTCACTTTGTCCAAAAGTCGTATGGATGGATTCTCTTTGCCCAAAAGTCGTATGGATGGATTCACTTTGTCCAAAAGTCGTATGGATGGATTCACTTTGTCCAAAAGTCGTATGGATGGATTCACTTTGCCCAAAAGTCGTATAGATGGATTCGCTTTGCCCAAAAGTCGTATAGATGGATTCGCTTTGCCCAAAAGTCGTATGGATGCATTCACTTTGTCCAAAAGTCGTATGGATGGATTCACTTTGTCCAAAAGTCGTACGGATGGATTCACTTTGTCCAAAAGTCGTATGGATGGATTCACTTTGTCCAAAAGTCGTATGGATGGATTCACTTTGCCCAAAAGTTGTATGGATGGATTCACTTTGTCCAAAAGTCGTATGGATTTATTCACTTTGCCCAAAAGTCGTATGGACTGATTCACTTTGTCCAAAAGTCGTATGGATGGATTCACTGGGAGTTTTTTACGGAACAGTTTGAGTTTTTTACGGAAGAGTTTGATGGATTCACTTTGCCCAAAAGTCGTATGGACTGATTCACTTTGCCCAAAAGTCGTATGGATGGATTCACTGGGAGTTTTTTACGGAACAGTTTGAGTTTTTTACGGAAGAGCTTGAGTTTTTTACGGAAGAGTTTGATGGATTCACTTTGTCCAAAAGTCGTATGGACTGATTCACTTTGTCCAAAAGTCGTATGGATGGATTCACTGGGAGTTTTTTACGGAACAGTTTGAGTTTTTTACGGAAGAGTTTGATGGATTCACTTTGTCCAAAAGTCGTATGGACTGATTCACTTTGTCCAAAAGTCGTATGGATGGATTCACTTTGTCCAAAAGTCGTATGGATGGATTCACTTTGTCCAAAAGTCGTATGGATGGATTCACTTTGTCCAAAAGTCGTATGGATGGATTCACTGGGAGTTTTTTACGGAAGAGCTTGAGTTTTTTACGGAAGAGTTTGATGAATTCACTTTGCACAAAAGTCGTATGGATGGATTCACTGGGAGTTTTTTACGGAAGAGCTTGAGTTTTTTACGGAAGAGTTTGATGGATTCACTTTGTCCAAAAGCCGTATGGATGGATTCATTTTGCCCAAACGTCGTATGGATGGATTCACTTTGTCCAAAAGTCGTATGGATGGATTCACTTTGCCCAAAAGTCGTATGGATGGATTCACTGGGAGTTTTTTACGGAACAGTTTGAGTTTTTTACGGAAGAGCTTGAGTTTTTTACGGAAGAGTTTGATGGATTCACTTTGTCCAAAAGCCGTATGGATGGATTCATTTTGCCCAAACGTCGTATGGATGGATTCACTTTGCCCAAAAGTTGTATGGATGGATTCACTTTGTCCAAAAGTCGTATGGATTTATTCACTTTGCCCAAAAGTCGTATGGACTGATTCACTTTGTCCAAAAGTCGTATGGATGGATTCACTTTGTCCAAAAGTCGTATGGATGGATTCACCTTGTCCAAGAGTCGTATTGACGGATTCACTTTGTCCAAAAGTCGTATGGATGGATTCACTTTGTCCAAAAGTCGTATGGATGGATTCACTTTGTCCAAAAGTCGTATGGACTGATTCACTTTGTCCAAAAGTCGTATGGATGGATTCACTTTGTCCAAAAGTCGTATGGATGGATTCACTTTGTCCAAAAGTCGTATGGATGGATTCACTTTGTCCAAAAGTCGTATGGATGGATTCACTTTGTCCAAAAGTCGTATGGATGGATTCACTGGGAGTTTTTTACGGAAGAGCTTGAGTTTTTTACGGAAGAGTTTGATGGATTCACTTTGTCCAAAAGTCGTATGGATGGATTCACTTTGTCCAAACGTCGTATGGATGGATTCACTTTGTCCAAAAGCCGTATGGATGGATTCACTTTGCCCAAACGTCGTATGGATGGATTCACTTTGTCCAAACGTCGTATGGATGGATTCACTTTGTCCAAAAGTCGTATGGATGGATTCACTTTGTCCAAAAGTCGTATGGATGGATTCACTTTGTCCAAACGTCGTATGGATGGATTCACTTTGTCCAAAAGCCGTATGGATGGATTCACTTTGCCCAAACGTCGTATGGATGGATTCACTTTGTCCAAAAGTCGTATGGATGGATTCACTTTGTCCAAAAGTCGTATGGATGGATTCACTTTGTCCAAAAGTCGTATGGATGGATTCACTTTGTCCAAAAGTCGTATGGATGGATTCACTGGGAGTTTTTTACGGAAGAGCTTGAGTTTTTTACGGAAGAGTTTGATGGATTCACTTTGTCCAAAAGTCGTATGGATGGATTCACTTTGTCCAAAAGTCGTATGGATGGATTCACTTTGTCCAAAAGTCGTATGGATGGATTCACTTTGTCCAAACGTCGTATGGATGGATTCACTTTGTCCAAAAGCCGTATGGATGGATTCACTTTGCCCAAACGTCGTATGGATGGATTCACTTTGTCCAAAAGTCGTATGGATGGATTCACTTTGTCCAAAAGTCGTATGGATTTATTCACTTTGCCCAAAAGTCGTATGGATGGATTCACTTTGTCCAAAAGTCGTATGGATGGATTCACTTTGTCCAAAAGTCGTATGGACTGATTCACTTTGTCCAAAAGTCGTATGGATGGATTCACTTTGTCCAAAAGTCGTATGGATGGATTCACTTTGTCCAAAAGTCGTATGGATGGATTCACTTTGCCCAAAAGTCGTATGGATGGATTCACTGGGAGTTTTTTACGGAAGAGCTTGAGTTTTTTACGGAAGAGTTTGATGGATTCACTTGTTCCAAAAGTCGTATGGATGGATTCACTTTGTCCAAACGTCGTATGGATGGATTCACTTTGTCCAAAAGCCGTATGGATGGATTCACTTTGCCCAAACGTCGTATGGATGGATTCACTTTGTCCAAACGTCGTATGGATGGATTCACTTTGTCCAAAAGTCGTATGGATGGATTCACTTTGTCCAAAAGTCGTATGGATGGATTCACTTTGTCCAAACGTCGTATGGATGGATTCACTTTGCCCAAACGTCGTATGGATGGATTCACTTTGTCCAAAAGTCGTATGGATGGATTCACTTTGTCCAAAAGTCGTATGGATGGATTCACTTTGTCCAAAAGTCGTATGGATGGATTCACTTTGTCCAAAAGTCGTATGGATGGATTCACTGGGAGTTTTTTACGGAAGAGTTTGATGGATTCACTTTGTCCAAAAGTCGTATGGATGGATTCACTTTGTCCAAAAGTCGTATGGATGGATTCACTTTGTCCAAAAGTCGTATGGATGGATTCACTTTGTCCAAACGTCGTATGGATGGATTCACTTTGTCCAAAAGCCGTATGGATGGATTCACTTTGCCCAAACGTCGTATGGATGGATTCACTTTGTCCAAAAGTCGTATGGATGGATTCACTTTGTCCAAAAGTCGTATGGACTGATTCACTTTGTCCAAAAGTCGTATGGATGGATTCACTTTGTCCAAAAGTCGTATGGATGGATTCACTTTGTCCAAAAGTCGTATGGATTTATTCACTTTGCCCAAAAGTCGTATGGATGGATTCACTTTGTCCAAAAGTCGTATGGATGGATTCACTTTGTCCAAAAGTCGTATGGACTGATTCACTTTGTCCAAAAGTCGTATGGATGGATTCACTTTGTCCAAAAGTCGTATGGACTGATTCACTTTGTCCAAAAGTCGTATGGATGGATTCACTTTGTCCAAAAGTCATATGGATGGATTCACTTTGTCCAAAAGTCGTATGGATGGATTCACTTTGTCCAAAAGTCGTATGGATGGATTCACTGGGAGTTTTTTACGGAAGAGCTTGAGTTTTTTACGGAAGAGTTTGATGGATTCACTTTGTCCAAAAGCCGTATGGATGGATTCATTTTGCCCAAACGTCGTATGGATGGATTCACTTTGTCCAAAAGTCGTATGGATGGATTCACTTTGCCCAAAAGTCGTATGGATGGATTCACTTTGTCCAAAAGTCGTATGGATGGATTCACTTTGTCCAAAAGCCGTATGGATGGATTCACTTTGCCCAAACGTCGTATGGATGGATTCACTTTGTCCAAAAGTCGTATGGATGGATTCACTTTGTCCAAAAGTCGTATGGATGGATTCACTTTGTCCAAAAGTCGTATGGATGGATTCACTGGGAGTTTTTTACGGAAGAGCTTGAGTTTTTTACGGAAGAGTTTGATGGATTCACTTTGCCCAAAAGTCGTATGGATGGATTCACTTTGTCCAAAAGTCGTATGGATGGATTCACTTTGTCCAAAAGTCGTATGGATGGATTCACTTTGTCCAAAAGTCGTATGGATGGATTCACTGGGAGTTTTTTACGGAAGAGCTTGAGTTTTTTACGGAAGAGTTTGATGGATTCACTTTGCCCAAAAGTCGTATGGATGGATTCACTTTGTCCAAAAGTCGTATGGATGGATTCACTTTGTCCAAAAGTCGTATGGATGGATTCACTTTGTCCAAAAGTCGTATGGATGGATTCACTTTGTCCAAACGTCGTATGGATGGATTCACTTTGTCCAAAAGTCGTATGGATGGATTCACTTTGTCCAAAAGTCGTATGGATGGATTCACTTTGTCCAAACGTCGTATGGATGGATTCACTTTGTCCAAAAGCCGTATGGATGGATTTACTTTGCCCAAACGTCGTATGGATGGATTCACTTTGTCCAAAAGTCGTATGGATGGATTCACTTTGTCCAAAAGTCGTATGGACTGATTCACTTTGTCCAAAAGTCGTATGGATGGATTCACTTTGTCCAAAAGTCATATGGATGGATTCACTTTGTCCAAAAGTCGTATGGATGGATTCACTTTGTCCAAAAGTCGTATGGATGGATTCACTTTGTCCAAAAGTCGTATGGATGGATTCACTGGGAGTTTTTTACGGAAGAGCTTGAGTTTTTTACGGAAGAGTTTGATGGATTCACTTTGTCCAAAAGCCGTACGGATGGATTCATTTTGCCCAAACGTCGTATGGATGGATTCACTTTGTCCAAAAGTCGTATGGATGGATTCACTTTGCCCAAAAGTCGTATGGATGGATTCACTTTGTCCAAAAGTCGTATGGATGGATTCACTTTGTCCAAAAGTCGTATGGATGGATTCACTTTGTCCAAAAGTCGTATGGATGGATTCACTTTGTCCAAAAGTCGTATGGATGGATTCACCTTGTCCAAGAGTCGTATTGACGGATTCACTTTGTCCAAAAGTCGTATGGATGGATTCACTTTGTCCAAAAGTCGTATGGATGGATTCACTTTGTCCAAAAGTCGTATGGATTTATTCACTTTGCCCAAAAGTCGTATGGATGGATTCACTTTGTCCAAAAGTCGTATGGATGGATTCACTTTGTCCAAAAGTCGTATGGACTGATTCACTTTGTCCAAAAGTCGTATGGATGGATTCACTTTGTCCAAAAGTCGTATGGATGGATTCACTTTGTCCAAAAGTCGTATGGATGGATTCACTTTGTCCAAAAGTCGTATGGATGGATTCACTGGGAGTTTTTTACGGAAGAGCTTGAGTTTTTTACGGAAGAGTTTGATGGATTCACTTTGCCCAAAAGTCGTATGGATGGATTCACTTTGTCCAAAAGTCGTATGGATGGATTCACTTTGTCCAAAAGTCGTATGGATGGATTCACTTTGTCCAAAAGTCGTATGGATGGATTCACTTTGTCCAAACGTCGTATGGATGGATTCACTTTGTCCAAAAGCCGTATGGATGGATTCACTTTGCCCAAACGTCGTATGGATGGATTCACTTTGTCCAAACGTCGTATGGATGGATTCACTTTGTCCAAAAGTCGTATGGATGGATTCACTTTGTCCAAAAGTCGTATGGATGGATTCACTTTGTCCAAACGTCGTATGGATGGATTCACTTTGTCCAAAAGCCGTATGGATGGATTCACTTTGCCCAAACGTCGTATGGATGGATTCACTTTGTCCAAAAGTCGTATGGATGGATTCACTTTGTCCAAAAGTCGTATGGATGGATTCACTTTGTCCAAGAGTCGTATTGACGGATTCACTTTGTCCAAAAGTCGTATGGATGGATTCACTTTGTCCAAGAGTCGTATTGACGGATTCACTTTGTCCAAAAGTCGTATGGATGGATTCACTTTGTCCAAAAGTCGTATGGATGGATTCACTTTGCCCAAAAGTCGTATGGATGGATTCACTTTGTCCAAAAGTCGTATGGATGGATTCACTTTGTCCAAAAGTCGTATGGATGGATTCACTTTGTCCAAAAGTCGTATGGATGGATTCACTTTGTCCAAAAGTCGTATGGATTTATTCACTTTGCCCAAAAGTCGTATGGATGGATTCACTTTGTCCAAAAGTCGTATGGATGGATTCACTTTGTCCAAAAGTCGTATGGATGGATTCACTTTGCCCAAAAGTCGTATGGATGGATTCACTTTGTCCAAAAGCCGTATGGATGGATTCACTTTGCCCAAACGTCGTATGGATGGATTCACTTTGTCCAAAAGTCGTATGGATGGATTCACTTTGTCCAAAAGTCGTATGGATGGATTCACTTTGTCCAAGAGTCGTATTGACGGATTCACTTTGTCCAAAAGTCGTATGGATGGATTCACTTTGTCCAAGAGTCGTATTGACGGATTCACTTTGTCCAAAAGTCGTATGGATGGATTCACTTTGTCCAAAAGTCGTATGGATGGATTCACTATGTCCAAAAGTCGTATGGATGGATTCACTTTGCCCAAAAGTCGTATGGATGGATTCACTGGGAGTTTTTTACGGAACAGTTTGAGTTTTTTACGGAAGAGCTTGAGTTTTTTACGGAAGAGTTTGATGGATTCACTTTGTCCAAAAGCCGTATGGATGGATTCATTTTGCCCAAACGTCGTATGGATGGATTCACTTTGCCCAAAAGTTGTATGGATGGATTCACTTTGTCCAAAAGTCGTATGGATTTATTCACTTTGCCCAAAAGTCGTATGGACTGATTCACTTTGTCCAAAAGCCGTATGGATGGATTCATTTTGCCCAAACGTCGTATGGATGGATTCACTTTGTCCAAAAGTCGTATGGATGGATTCACTTTGCCCAAAAGTCGTATGGATGGATTCACTTTGTCCAAAAGTCGTATGGATGGATTCACTTTGTCCAAAAGCCGTATGGATGGATTCACTTTGCCCAAACGTCGTATGGATGGATTCACTTTGTCCAAAAGTCGTATGGATGGATTCACTTTGTCCAAAAGTCGTATGGATGGATTCACTTTGTCCAAAAGTCGTACGGATGGATTCACCTTGTCCAAGAGTCGTATTGACGGATTCACTTTGTCCAAAAGTCGTATGGATGGATTCACTTTGTCCAAAAGTCGTATGGATGGATTCACTTTGTCCAAAAGTCGTATGGATTTATTCACTTTGCCCAAAAGTCGTATGGATGGATTCACTTTGTCCAAAAGTCGTATGGATGGATTCACTTTGTCCAAAAGTCGTATGGACTGATTCACTTTGTCCAAAAGTCGTATGGATGGATTCACTTTGTCCAAAAGTCGTATGGATGGATTCACTTTGTCCAAAAGTCGTATGGATGGATTCACTTTGTCCAAAAGTCGTATGGATGGATTCACTGGGAGTTTTTTACGGAAGAGCTTGAGTTTTTTACGGAAGAGTTTGATGGATTCACTTTGTCCAAAAGTCGTATGGATGGATTCACTTTGTCCAAAAGTCGTATGGATGGATTCACTTTGTCCAAACGTCGTATGGATGGATTCACTTTGTCCAAAAGCCGTATGGATGGATTCACTTTGCCCAAACGTCGTATGGATGGATTCACTTTGTCCAAACGTCGTATGGATGGATTCACTTTGTCCAAAAGTCGTATGGATGGATTCACTTTGTCCAAAAGTCGTATGGATGGATTCACTTTGTCCAAACGTCGTATGGATGGATTCACTTTGTCCAAAAGCCGTATGGATGGATTCACTTTGCCCAAACGTCGTATGGATGGATTCACTTTGTCCAAAAGTCGTATGGATGGATTCACTTTGTCCAAAAGTCGTATGGATGGATTCACTTTGTCCAAAAGTCGTATGGATGGATTCACTTTGTCCAAAAGTCGTATGGATGGATTCACTGGGAGTTTTTTACGGAAGAGCTTGAGTTTTTTACGGAAGAGTTTGATGGATTCACTTTGTCCAAAAGTCGTATGGATGGATTCACTTTGTCCAAAAGTCGTATGGATGGATTCACTTTGTCCAAAAGTCGTATGGATGGATTCACTTTGTCCAAACGTCGTATGGATGGATTCACTTTGTCCAAAAGCCGTATGGATGGATTCACTTTGTCCAAAAGCCGTATGGATGGATTCACTTTGCCCAAACGTCGTATGGATGGATTCACTTTGTCCAAAAGTCGTATGGATGGATTCACTTTGTCCAAAAGTCGTATGGATTTATTCACTTTGCCCAAAAGTCGTATGGATGGATTCACTTTGTCCAAAAGTCGTATGGATGGATTCACTTTGTCCAAAAGTCGTATGGACTGATTCACTTTGTCCAAAAGTCGTATGGATGGATTCACTTTGTCCAAAAGTCGTATGGATGGATTCACTTTGTCCAAAAGTCGTATGGATGGATTCACTTTGTCCAAAAGTCGTATGGATGGATTCACTGGGAGTTTTTTACGGAAGAGCTTGAGTTTTTTACGGAAGAGTTTGATGGATTCACTTTGTCCAAAAGTCGTATGGATGGATTCACTTTGTCCAAAAGTCGTATGGATGGATTCACTTTGTCCAAAAGTCGTATGGATGGATTCACTGGGAGTTTTTTACGGAACAGTTTGAGTTTTTTACGGAAGAGTTTGATGGATTCACTTTGTCCAAAAGTCGTATGGATGGATTCACTTTGTCCAAAAGTCGTATGGATGGATTCACTTTGTCCAAAAGTCGTATGGATGGATTCACTTTGCCCGAAAGTCGTATGGACTGATTCACTTTGTCCAAAAGTCGTATGGACTGATTCACTTTGTCCAAAAGTCGTATGGATGGATTCACTTTGTCCAAAAGTCGTATGGATGGATTCACTTTGTCCAAGAGTCGTATTGACGGATTCACTTTGTCCAAAAGTCGTATGGATGGATTCACTTTGTCCAAGAGTCGTATTGACGGATTCACTTTGTCCAAAAGTCGTATGGATGGATTCACTTTGTCCAAAAGTCGTATGGATGGATTCACTTTGTCCAAAAGTCGTATGGATGGATTCACTTTGTCCAAAAGTCGTATGGATGGATTCACTTTGCCCAAAAGTCGTATGGATGGATTCACTTTGTCCAAAAGTCGTATGGATGGATTCACTTTGTCCAAAAGTCGTATGGATGGATTCACTTTGTCCAAAAGTCGTATGGATGGATTCACTTTGTCCAAAAGTCGTATGGATTTATTCACTTTGCCCAAAAGTCGTATGGATGGATTCACTTTGTCCAAAAGTCGTATGGATGGATTCACTTTGTCCAAAAGTCGTATGGATGGATTCACTTTGTCCAAAAGTCGTATGGATGGATTCACTTTGTCCAAAAGTCGTATGGATGGATTCACTGGGAGTTTTTTACGGAAGAGCTTGAGTTTTTTACGGAAGAGTTTGATGGATTCACTTTGTCCAAAAGTCGTATGGATGGATTCACTTTGTCCAAAAGTCGTATGGATGGATTCACTTTGTCCAAAAGTCGTATGGATGGATTCACTTTGTCCAAAAGTCGTATGGATTTATTCACTTTGTCCAAAAGTCGTATGGATGGATTCACTTTGTCCAAAAGTCGTATGGATGGATTCACTTTGCCCAAAAGTCGTATGGATGGATTCACTTTGTCCAAAAGTCGTATGGATGGATTCACTTTGTCCAAAAGTCGTATGGATAGATTCACTTTGTCCAAAAGTCGTATGGATGGATTCACTTTGTCCAAAAGTCGTATGGATTTATTCACTTTGCCCAAAAGTCGTATGGATGGATTCACTTTGTCCAAAAGTCGTATGGATGGATTCACTTTGTCCAAAAGCCGTATGGATGGATTCACTTTGCCCAAACGTCGTATGGATGGATTCACTTTGTCCAAAAGTCGTATGGATTTATTCACTTTGCCCAAAAGTCGTATGGATGGATTCACTTTGTCCAAAAGTCGTATGGATGGATTCACTTTGTCCAAAAGTCGTATGGATGGATTCACTTTGCCCAAAAGTCGTATGGATGGATTCACTTTGTCCAAAAGCCGTATGGATGGATTCACTTTGCCCAAACGTCGTATGGATGGATTCACTTTGTCCAAAAGTCGTATGGATGGATTCACTTTGTCCAAGAGTCGTATTGACGGATTCACTTTGTCCAAAAGTCGTATGGATGGATTCACTTTGTCCAAAAGTCGTATGGATGGATTCACTTTGTCCAAAAGTCGTATGGATGGATTCACTTTGCCCAAAAGTCGTATGGATGGATTCACTGGGAGTTTTTTACGGAACAGTTTGAGTTTTTTACGGAAGAGCTTGAGTTTTTTACGGAAGAGTTTGATGGATTCACTTTGTCCAAAAGCCGTATGGATGGATTCATTTTGCCCAAACGTCGTATGGATGGATTCACTTTGCCCAAAAGTCGTATGGATGGATTCACTTTGTCCAAAAGTCGTATGGATGGATTCACTTTGTCCAAAAGCCGTATGGATGGATTCACTTTGCCCAAACGTCGTATGGATGGATTCACTTTGTCCAAAAGTCGTATGGATGGATTCACTTTGTCCAAAAGTCGTATGGATGGATTCACTTTGTCCAAAAGTCGTACGGATGGATTCACCTTGTCCAAGAGTCGTATTGACGGATTCACTTTGTCCAAAAGTCGTATGGATGGATTCACTTTGTCCAAAAGTCGTATGGATGGATTCACTTTGTCCAAAAGTCGTATGGATTTATTCACTTTGCCCAAAAGTCGTATGGATGGATTCACTTTGTCCAAAAGTCGTATGGATGGATTCACTTTGTCCAAAAGTCGTATGGACTGATTCACTTTGTCCAAAAGTCGTATGGATGGATTCACTTTGTCCAAAAGTCGTATGGATGGATTCACTTTGTCCAAAAGTCGTATGGATGGATTCACTTTGTCCAAAAGTCGTATGGATGGATTCACTTTGTCCAAAAGTCGTATGGATGGATTCACTGGGAGTTTTTTACGGAAGAGCTTGAGTTTTTTACGGAAGAGTTTGATGGATTCACTTTGTCCAAAAGTCGTATGGATGGATTCACTTTGTCCAAAAGTCGTATGGATGGATTCACTTTGTCCAAACGTCGTATGGATGGATTCACTTTGTCCAAAAGCCGTATGGATGGATTCACTTTGCCCAAACGTCGTATGGATGGATTCACTTTGTCCAAACGTCGTATGGATGGATTCACTTTGTCCAAAAGTCGTATGGATGGATTCACTTTGTCCAAAAGTCGTATGGATGGATTCACTTTGTCCAAAAGTCGTATGGATGGATTCACTTTGTCCAAAAGTCGTATGGATGGATTCACTGGGAGTTTTTTACGGAAGAGCTTGAGTTTTTTACGGAAGAGTTTGATGGATTCACTTTGTCCAAAAGTCGTATGGATGGATTCACTTTGTCCAAAAGTCGTATGGATGGATTCACTTTGTCCAAACGTCGTATGGATGGATTCACTTTGTCCAAAAGCCGTATGGATGGATTCACTTTGCCCAAACGTCGTATGGATGGATTCACTTTGTCCAAACGTCGTATGGATGGATTCACTTTGTCCAAAAGCCGTATGGATGGATTCACTTTGCCCAAACGTCGTATGGATGGATTCACTTTGTCCAAAAGTCGTATGGATGGATTCACTTTGTCCAAAAGTCGTATGGATGGATTCACTTTGTCCAAAAGTCGTATGGATGGATTCACTTTGTCCAAAAGTCGTATGGATGGATTCACTGGGAGTTTTTTACGGAAGAGCTTGAGTTTTTTACGGAAGAGTTTGATGGATTCACTTTGTCCAAAAGTCGTATGGATGGATTCACTTTGCCCAAACGTCGTATGGATGGATTCACTTTGTCCAAACGTCGTATGGATGGATTCACTTTGTCCAAAAGTCGTATGGATGGATTCACTTTGTCCAAAAGTCGTATGGATGGATTCACTTTGTCCAAACGTCGTATGGATGGATTCACTTTGTCCAAAAGCCGTATGGATGGATTCACTTTGCCCAAACGTCGTATGGATGGATTCACTTTGTCCAAAAGTCGTATGGATGGATTCACTTTGTCCAAAAGTCGTATGGATGGATTCACTGGGAGTTTTTTACGGAAGAGCTTGAGTTTTTTACGGAAGAGTTTGATGGATTCACTTTGTCCAAAAGTCGTATGGATGGATTCACTTTGTCCAAAAGTCGTATGGATGGATTCACTTTGTCCAAAAGTCGTATGGATGGATTCACTTTGTCCAAAAGTCGTATGGATGGATTCACTTTGTCCAAAAGTCGTATGGATGGATTCACTGGGAGTTTTTTACGGAACAGTTTGAGTTTTTTACGGAAGAGTTTGATGGATTCACTTTGTCCAAAAGTCGTATGGATGGATTCACTTTGTCCAAAAGTCGTATGGATGGATTCACTTTGTCCAAAAGTCGTATGGATGGATTCACTTTGCCCAAAAGTTGTATGGATGGATTCACTTTGTCCAAAAGTCGTATGGATTTATTCACTTTGCCCAAAAGTCGTATGGACTGATTCACTTTGTCCAAAAGTCGTATGGACTGATTCACTTTGTCCAAAAGTCGTATGGATGGATTCACTGGGAGTTTTTTACGGAAGAGCTTGAGTTTTTTACGGAAGAGTTTGATGGATTCACTTTGTCCAAAAGCCGTATGGATGGATTCACTTTGCCCAAACGTCGTATGGATGGATTCACTTTGTCCAAACGTCGTATGGATGGATTCACTTTGTCCAAAAGTCGTATGGATGGATTCACTTTGTCCAAAAGTCGTATGGATGGATTCACTTTGTCCAAACGTCGTATGGATGGATTCACTTTGTCCAAAAGCCGTATGGATGGATTCACTTTGCCCAAACGTCGTATGGATGGATTCACTTTGTCCAAAAGTCGTATGGATGGATTCACTTTGTCCAAAAGTCGTATGGATGGATTCACTTTGTCCAAAAGTCGTATGGATGGATTCACTTTGTCCAAAAGTCGTATGGATGGATTCACTGGGAGTTTTTTACGGAAGAGTTTGATGGATTCACTTTGTCCAAAAGTCGTATGGATGGATTCACTTTGTCCAAAAGTCGTATGGATGGATTCACTTTGTCCAAAAGTCGTATGGATGGATTCACTTTGTCCAAACGTCGTATGGATGGATTCACTTTGTCCAAAAGCCGTATGGATGGATTCACTTTGCCCAAACGTCGTATGGATGGATTCACTTTGTCCAAAAGTCGTATGGATGGATTCACTTTGTCCAAAAGTCGTATGGATTTATTCACTTTGCCCAAAAGTCGTATGGATGGATTCACTTTGTCCAAAAGTCGTATGGATGGATTCACTTTGTCCAAAAGTCGTATGGACTGATTCACTTTGTCCAAAAGTCGTATGGATGGATTCACTTTGTCCAAAAGTCGTATGGACTGATTCACTTTGTCCAAAAGTCGTATGGATGGATTCACTTTGTCCAAAAGTCATATGGATGGATTCACTTTGTCCAAAAGTCGTATGGATGGATTCACTTTGTCCAAAAGTCGTATGGATGGATTCACTGGGAGTTTTTTACGGAAGAGCTTGAGTTTTTTACGGAAGAGTTTGATGGATTCACTTTGTCCAAAAGTCGTATGGATGGATTCACTTTGCCCAAAAGTCGTATGGATGGATTCACTTTGTCCAAAAGTCGTATGGATGGATTCACTTTGTCCAAAAGCCGTATGGATGGATTCACTTTGCCCAAACGTCGTATGGATGGATTCACTTTGTCCAAAAGTCGTATGGATGGATTCACTTTGTCCAAAAGTCGTATGGATGGATTCACTTTGTCCAAAAGTCGTATGGATGGATTCACTGGGAGTTTTTTACGGAAGAGCTTGAGTTTTTTACGGAAGAGTTTGATGGATTCACTTTGCCCAAAAGTCGTATGGATGGATTCACTTTGTCCAAAAGTCGTATGGATGGATTCACTTTGTCCAAAAGTCGTATGGATGGATTCACTTTGTCCAAAAGTCGTATGGATGGATTCACTTTGTCCAAAAGTCGTATGGATGGATTCACTGGGAGTTTTTTACGGAAGAGCTTGAGTTTTTTACGGAAGAGTTTGATGGATTCACTTTGCCCAAAAGTCGTATGGATGGATTCACTTTGTCCAAAAGTCGTATGGACTGATTCACTTTGTCCAAAAGTCGTATGGATGGATTCACTTTGTCCAAAAGTCGTATGGACTGATTCACTTTGTCCAAAAGTCGTATGGATGGATTCACTTTGTCCAAAAGTCGTATGGATGGATTCACTTTGTCCAAAAGTCGTATGGATGGATTCACTTTGTCCAAAAGTCGTATGGATGGATTCACTTTGTCCAAAAGTCGTATGGATGGATTCACTTTGTCCAAACGTCGTATGGATGGATTCACTTTGTCCAAAAGTCGTATGGATGGATTCACTTTGTCCAAAAGTCGTATGGATGGATTCACTTTGTCCAAACGTCGTATGGATGGATTCACTTTGTCCAAAAGCCGTATGGATGGATTCACTTTGCCCAAACGTCGTATGGATGGATTCACTTTGTCCAAAAGTCGTATGGATGGATTCACTTTGTCCAAAAGTCGTATGGACTGATTCACTTTGTCCAAAAGTCGTATGGATGGATTCACTTTGTCCAAAAGTCATATGGATGGATTCACTTTGTCCAAAAGTCGTATGGATGGATTCACTTTGTCCAAAAGTCGTATGGATGGATTCACTGGGAGTTTTTTACGGAAGAGCTTGAGTTTTTTACGGAAGAGTTTGATGGATTCACTTTGTCCAAAAGCCGTACGGATGGATTCATTTTGCCCAAACGTCGTATGGATGGATTCACTTTGTCCAAAAGTCGTATGGATGGATTCACTTTGCCCAAAAGTCGTATGGATGGATTCACTTTGTCCAAAAGTCGTATGGATGGATTCACTTTGTCCAAAAGTCGTATGGATGGATTCACTTTGTCCAAAAGTCGTATGGATGGATTCACTTTGTCCAAAAGTCGTATGGATGGATTCACCTTGTCCAAGAGTCGTATTGACGGATTCACTTTGTCCAAAAGTCGTATGGATGGATTCACTTTGTCCAAAAGTCGTATGGATGGATTCACTTTGTCCAAAAGTCGTATGGATTTATTCACTTTGCCCAAAAGTCGTATGGATGGATTCACTTTGTCCAAAAGTCGTATGGATGGATTCACTTTGTCCAAAAGTCGTATGGACTGATTCACTTTGTCCAAAAGTCGTATGGATGGATTCACTTTGTCCAAAAGTCGTATGGATGGATTCACTTTGTCCAAAAGTCGTATGGATGGATTCACTTTGTCCAAAAGTCGTATGGATGGATTCACTTTGTCCAAAAGTCGTATGGATGGATTCACTGGGAGTTTTTTACGGAAGAGCTTGAGTTTTTTACGGAAGAGTTTGATGGATTCACTTTGCCCAAAAGTCGTATGGATGGATTCACTTTGTCCAAAAGTCGTATGGATGGATTCACTTTGTCCAAAAGTCGTATGGATGGATTCACTTTGTCCAAAAGTCGTATGGATGGATTCACTTTGTCCAAACGTCGTATGGATGGATTCACTTTGTCCAAAAGCCGTATGGATGGATTCACTTTGCCCAAACGTCGTATGGATGGATTCACTTTGTCCAAACGTCGTATGGATGGATTCACTTTGTCCAAAAGTCGTATGGATGGATTCACTTTGTCCAAAAGTCGTATGGATGGATTCACTTTGTCCAAACGTCGTATGGATGGATTCACTTTGTCCAAAAGCCGTATGGATGGATTCACTTTGCCCAAACGTCGTATGGATGGATTCACTTTGTCCAAAAGTCGTATGGATGGATTCACTTTGTCCAAAAGTCGTATGGATGGATTCACTTTGTCCAAGAGTCGTATTGACGGATTCACTTTGTCCAAAAGTCGTATGGATGGATTCACTTTGTCCAAGAGTCGTATTGACGGATTCACTTTGTCCAAAAGTCGTATGGATGGATTCACTTTGTCCAAAAGTCGTATGGATGGATTCACTTTGCCCAAAAGTCGTATGGATGGATTCACTTTGTCCAAAAGTCGTATGGATGGATTCACTTTGTCCAAAAGTCGTATGGATGGATTCACTTTGTCCAAAAGTCGTATGGATGGATTCACTTTGTCCAAAAGTCGTATGGATTTATTCACTTTGCCCAAAAGTCGTATGGATGGATTCACTTTGTCCAAAAGTCGTATGGATGGATTCACTTTGTCCAAAAGTCGTATGGATGGATTCACTTTGCCCAAAAGTCGTATGGATGGATTCACTTTGTCCAAAAGTCGTATGGATGGATTCACTTTGCCCAAAAGTCGTATGGATGGATTCACTTTGTCCAAAAGTCGTATGGATGGATTCACTTTGTCCAAAAGCCGTATGGATGGATTCATTTTGCCCAAACGTCGTATGGATGGATTCACTTTGCCCAAAAGTTGTATGGATGGATTCACTTTGTCCAAAAGTCGTATGGATTTATTCACTTTGCCCAAAAGTCGTATGGACTGATTCACTTTGTCCAAAAGCCGTATGGATGGATTCATTTTGCCCAAACGTCGTATGGATGGATTCACTTTGTCCAAAAGTCGTATGGATGGATTCACTTTGCCCAAAAGTCGTATGGATGGATTCACTTTGTCCAAAAGTCGTATGGATGGATTCACTTTGTCCAAAAGTCGTATGGATGGATTCACTTTGTCCAAAAGTCGTATGGATGGATTCACTTTGTCCAAACGTCGTATGGATGGATTCACTTTGTCCAAAAGCCGTATGGATGGATTCACTTTGCCCAAACGTCGTATGGATGGATTCACTTTGTCCAAACGTCGTATGGATGGATTCACTTTGTCCAAAAGTCGTATGGATGGATTCACTTTGTCCAAAAGTCGTATGGATGGATTCACTTTGTCCAAACGTCGTATGGATGGATTCACTTTGTCCAAAAGCCGTATGGATGGATTCACTTTGCCCAAACGTCGTATGGATGGATTCACTTTGTCCAAAAGTCGTATGGATGGATTCACTTTGTCCAAAAGTCGTATGGATGGATTCACTTTGTCCAAGAGTCGTATTGACGGATTCACTTTGTCCAAAAGTCGTATGGATGGATTCACTTTGTCCAAGAGTCGTATTGACGGATTCACTTTGTCCAAAAGTCGTATGGATGGATTCACTTTGTCCAAAAGTCGTATGGATGGATTCACTTTGCCCAAAAGTCGTATGGATGGATTCACTTTGTCCAAAAGTCGTATGGATGGATTCACTTTGTCCAAAAGTCGTATGGATGGATTCACTTTGTCCAAAAGTCGTATGGATGGATTCACTTTGTCCAAAAGTCGTATGGATTTATTCACTTTGCCCAAAAGTCGTATGGATGGATTCACTTTGTCCAAAAGTCGTATGGATGGATTCACTTTGTCCAAAAGTCGTATGGATGGATTCACTTTGCCCAAAAGTCGTATGGATGGATTCACTTTGTCCAAAAGTCGTATGGATGGATTCACTTTGTCCAAGAGTCGTATTGACGGATTCACTTTGTCCAAAAGTCGTATGGATGGATTCACTTTGTCCAAAAGTCGTATGGATGGATTCACTTTGTCCAAAAGTCGTATGGATGGATTCACTTTGCCCAAAAGTCGTATGGATGGATTCACTGGGAGTTTTTTACGGAACAGTTTGAGTTTTTTACGGAAGAGCTTGAGTTTTTTACGGAAGAGTTTGATGGATTCACTTTGTCCAAAAGCCGTATGGATGGATTCATTTTGCCCAAACGTCGTATGGATGGATTCACTTTGCCCAAAAGTTGTATGGATGGATTCACTTTGTCCAAAAGTCGTATGGATTTATTCACTTTGCCCAAAAGTCGTATGGACTGATTCACTTTGTCCAAAAGCCGTATGGATGGATTCATTTTGCCCAAACGTCGTATGGATGGATTCACTTTGTCCAAAAGTCGTATGGATGGATTCACTTTGCCCAAAAGTCGTATGGATGGATTCACTTTGTCCAAAAGTCGTATGGATGGATTCACTTTGTCCAAAAGCCGTATGGATGGATTCACTTTGCCCAAACGTCGTATGGATGGATTCACTTTGTCCAAAAGTCGTATGGATGGATTCACTTTGTCCAAAAGTCGTATGGATGGATTCACTTTGTCCAAAAGTCGTACGGATGGATTCACCTTGTCCAAGAGTCGTATTGACGGATTCACTTTGTCCAAAAGTCGTATGGATGGATTCACTTTGTCCAAAAGTCGTATGGATGGATTCACTTTGTCCAAAAGTCGTATGGATTTATTCACTTTGCCCAAAAGTCGTATGGATGGATTCACTTTGTCCAAAAGTCGTATGGATGGATTCACTTTGTCCAAAAGTCGTATGGACTGATTCACTTTGTCCAAAAGTCGTATGGATGGATTCACTTTGTCCAAAAGTCGTATGGATGGATTCACTTTGTCCAAAAGTCGTATGGATGGATTCACTTTGTCCAAAAGTCGTATGGATGGATTCACTTTGTCCAAAAGTCGTATGGATGGATTCACTGGGAGTTTTTTACGGAAGAGCTTGAGTTTTTTACGGAAGAGTTTGATGGATTCACTTTGTCCAAAAGTCGTATGGATGGATTCACTTTGTCCAAAAGTCGTATGGATGGATTCACTTTGTCCAAACGTCGTATGGATGGATTCACTTTGTCCAAAAGCCGTATGGATGGATTCACTTTGCCCAAACGTCGTATGGATGGATTCACTTTGTCCAAACGTCGTATGGATGGATTCACTTTGTCCAAAAGTCGTATGGATGGATTCACTTTGTCCAAAAGTCGTATGGATGGATTCACTTTGTCCAAACGTCGTATGGATGGATTCACTTTGTCCAAAAGCCGTATGGATGGATTCACTTTGCCCAAAAGTTGTATGGATGGATTCACTTTGTCCAAAAGTCGTATGGATTTATTCACTTTGCCCAAAAGTCGTATGGACTGATTCACTTTGTCCAAAAGCCGTATGGATGGATTCATTTTGCCCAAACGTCGTATGGATGGATTCACTTTGTCCAAAAGTCGTATGGATGGATTCACTTTGCCCAAAAGTCGTATGGATGGATTCACTTTGTCCAAAAGTCGTATGGATGGATTCACTTTGTCCAAAAGCCGTATGGATGGATTCACTTTGCCCAAACGTCGTATGGATGGATTCACTTTGTCCAAAAGTCGTATGGATGGATTCACTTTGTCCAAAAGTCGTATGGATGGATTCACTTTGTCCAAAAGTCGTACGGATGGATTCACCTTGTCCAAGAGTCGTATTGACGGATTCACTTTGTCCAAAAGTCGTATGGATGGATTCACTTTGTCCAAAAGTCGTATGGATGGATTCACTTTGTCCAAAAGTCGTATGGATTTATTCACTTTGCCCAAAAGTCGTATGGATGGATTCACTTTGTCCAAAAGTCGTATGGATGGATTCACTTTGTCCAAAAGTCGTATGGACTGATTCACTTTGTCCAAAAGTCGTATGGATGGATTCACTTTGTCCAAAAGTCGTATGGATGGATTCACTTTGTCCAAAAGTCGTATGGATGGATTCACTTTGTCCAAAAGTCGTATGGATGGATTCACTTTGTCCAAAAGTCGTATGGATGGATTCACTGGGAGTTTTTTACGGAAGAGCTTGAGTTTTTTACGGAAGAGTTTGATGGATTCACTTTGTCCAAAAGTCGTATGGATGGATTCACTTTGTCCAAAAGTCGTATGGATGGATTCACTTTGTCCAAACGTCGTATGGATGGATTCACTTTGTCCAAAAGCCGTATGGATGGATTCACTTTGCCCAAACGTCGTATGGATGGATTCACTTTGTCCAAACGTCGTATGGATGGATTCACTTTGTCCAAAAGTCGTATGGATGGATTCACTTTGTCCAAAAGTCGTATGGATGGATTCACTTTGTCCAAACGTCGTATGGATGGATTCACTTTGTCCAAAAGCCGTATGGATGGATTCACTTTGCCCAAACGTCGTATGGATGGATTCACTTTGTCCAAAAGTCGTATGGATGGATTCACTTTGTCCAAAAGTCGTATGGATGGATTCACTTTGTCCAAAAGTCGTATGGATGGATTCACTTTGTCCAAAAGTCGTATGGATGGATTCACTGGGAGTTTTTTACGGAAGAGCTTGAGTTTTTTACGGAAGAGTTTGATGGATTCACTTTGTCCAAAAGTCGTATGGATGGATTCACTTTGTCCAAAAGTCGTATGGATGGATTCACTTTGTCCAAAAGTCGTATGGATGGATTCACTTTGTCCAAACGTCGTATGGATGGATTCACTTTGTCCAAAAGCCGTATGGATGGATTCACTTTGCCCAAACGTCGTATGGATGGATTCACTTTGTCCAAAAGTCGTATGGATGGATTCACTTTGTCCAAAAGTCGTATGGATTTATTCACTTTGCCCAAAAGTCGTATGGATGGATTCACTTTGTCCAAAAGTCGTATGGATGGATTCACTTTGTCCAAAAGTCGTATGGACTGATTCACTTTGTCCAAAAGTCGTATGGATGGATTCACTTTGTCCAAAAGTCGTATGGATGGATTCACTTTGTCCAAAAGTCGTATGGATGGATTCACTTTGTCCAAAAGTCGTATGGATGGATTCACTTTGTCCAAAAGTCGTATGGATGGATTCACTGGGAGTTTTTTACGGAAGAGCTTGAGTTTTTTACGGAAGAGTTTGATGGATTCACTTTGTCCAAAAGTCGTATGGATGGATTCACTTTGTCCAAAAGTCGTATGGATGGATTCACTTTGTCCAAAAGTCGTATGGATGGATTCACTTTGTCCAAAAGTCGTATGGATGGATTCACTTTGTCCAAAAGTCGTATGGATGGATTCACTGGGAGTTTTTTACGGAACAGTTTGAGTTTTTTACGGAAGAGTTTGATGGATTCACTTTGTCCAAAAGTCGTATGGATGGATTCACTTTGTCCAAAAGTCGTATGGATGGATTCACTTTGTCCAAAAGTCGTATGGATGGATTCACTTTGCCCAAAAGTTGTATGGATGGATTCACTTTGTCCAAAAGTCGTATGGATGGATTCACTTTGTCCAAGAGTCGTATTGACGGATTCACTTTGTCCAAAAGTCGTATGGATGGATTCACTTTGTCCAAGAGTCGTATTGACGGATTCACTTTGTCCAAAAGTCGTATGGATGGATTCACTTTGTCCAAAAGTCGTATGGATGGATTCACTTTGCCCAAAAGTCGTATGGATGGATTCACTTTGTCCAAAAGTCGTATGGATGGATTCACTTTGTCCAAAAGTCGTATGGATGGATTCACTTTGTCCAAAAGTCGTATGGATGGATTCACTTTGTCCAAAAGTCGTATGGATTTATTCACTTTGCCCAAAAGTCGTATGGATGGATTCACTTTGTCCAAAAGTCGTATGGATGGATTCACTTTGTCCAAAAGTCGTATGGATGGATTCACTTTGTCCAAAAGTCGTATGGATGGATTCACTTTGTCCAAAAGTCGTATGGATGGATTCACTGGGAGTTTTTTACGGAAGAGCTTGAGTTTTTTACGGAAGAGTTTGATGGATTCACTTTGTCCAAAAGTCGTATGGATGGATTCACTTTGTCCAAAAGTCGTATGGATGGATTCACTTTGTCCAAAAGTCGTATGGATGGATTCACTTTGTCCAAAAGTCGTATGGATGGATTCACTGGGAGTTTTTTACGGAAGAGCTTGAGTTTTTTACGGAAGAGTTTGATGGATTCACTTTGTCCAAAAGTCGTATGGATGGATTCACTTTGTCCAAAAGTCGTATGGATGGATTCACTTTGTCCAAACGTCGTATGGATGGATTCACTTTGTCCAAAAGCCGTATGGATGGATTCACTTTGCCCAAACGTCGTATGGATGGATTCACTTTGTCCAAACGTCGTATGGATGGATTCACTTTGTCCAAAAGTCGTATGGATGGATTCACTTTGTCCAAAAGTCGTATGGATGGATTCACTTTGTCCAAAAGTCGTATGGATGGATTCACTTTGTCCAAAAGTCGTATGGATGGATTCACTTTGTCCAAACGTCGTATGGATGGATTCACTTTGTCCAAAAGCCGTATGGATGGATTCACTTTGCCCAAACGTCGTATGGATGGATTCACTTTGTCCAAACGTCGTATGGATGGATTCACTTTGTCCAAAAGTCGTATGGATGGATTCACTTTGTCCAAAAGTCGTATGGATGGATTCACTTTGTCCAAACGTCGTATGGATGGATTCACTTTGTCCAAAAGCCGTATGGATGGATTCACTTTGCCCAAACGTCGTATGGATGGATTCACTTTGTCCAAAAGTCGTATGGATGGATTCACTTTGTCCAAAAGTCGTATGGATGGATTCACTTTGTCCAAGAGTCGTATTGACGGATTCACTTTGTCCAAAAGTCGTATGGATGGATTCACTTTGTCCAAGAGTCGTATTGACGGATTCACTTTGTCCAAAAGTCGTATGGATGGATTCACTTTGTCCAAAAGTCGTATGGATGGATTCACTTTGCCCAAAAGTCGTATGGATGGATTCACTTTGTCCAAAAGTCGTATGGATGGATTCACTTTGTCCAAAAGTCGTATGGATGGATTCACTTTGTCCAAAAGTCGTATGGATGGATTCACTTTGTCCAAAAGTCGTATGGATTTATTCACTTTGCCCAAAAGTCGTATGGATGGATTCACTTTGTCCAAAAGTCGTATGGATGGATTCACTTTGTCCAAAAGTCGTATGGATGGATTCACTTTGCCCAAAAGTCGTATGGATGGATTCACTTTGTCCAAAAGTCGTATGGATGGATTCACTTTGTCCAAGAGTCGTATTGACGGATTCACTTTGTCCAAAAGTCGTATGGATGGATTCACTTTGTCCAAAAGTCGTATGGATGGATTCACTTTGTCCAAAAGTCGTATGGATGGATTCACTTTGCCCAAAAGTCGTATGGATGGATTCACTGGGAGTTTTTTACGGAACAGTTTGAGTTTTTTACGGAAGAGCTTGAGTTTTTTACGGAAGAGTTTGATGGATTCACTTTGTCCAAAAGCCGTATGGATGGATTCATTTTGCCCAAACGTCGTATGGATGGATTCACTTTGCCCAAAAGTTGTATGGATGGATTCACTTTGTCCAAAAGTCGTATGGATTTATTCACTTTGCCCAAAAGTCGTATGGACTGATTCACTTTGTCCAAAAGCCGTATGGATGGATTCATTTTGCCCAAACGTCGTATGGATGGATTCACTTTGTCCAAAAGTCGTATGGATGGATTCACTTTGCCCAAAAGTCGTATGGATGGATTCACTTTGTCCAAAAGTCGTATGGATGGATTCACTTTGTCCAAAAGCCGTATGGATGGATTCACTTTGCCCAAACGTCGTATGGATGGATTCACTTTGTCCAAAAGTCGTATGGATGGATTCACTTTGTCCAAAAGTCGTATGGATGGATTCACTTTGTCCAAAAGTCGTACGGATGGATTCACCTTGTCCAAGAGTCGTATTGACGGATTCACTTTGTCCAAAAGTCGTATGGATGGATTCACTTTGTCCAAAAGTCGTATGGATGGATTCACTTTGTCCAAAAGTCGTATGGATTTATTCACTTTGCCCAAAAGTCGTATGGATGGATTCACTTTGTCCAAAAGTCGTATGGATGGATTCACTTTGTCCAAAAGTCGTATGGACTGATTCACTTTGTCCAAAAGTCGTATGGATGGATTCACTTTGTCCAAAAGTCGTATGGATGGATTCACTTTGTCCAAAAGTCGTATGGATGGATTCACTTTGTCCAAAAGTCGTATGGATGGATTCACTTTGTCCAAAAGTCGTATGGATGGATTCACTGGGAGTTTTTTACGGAAGAGCTTGAGTTTTTTACGGAAGAGTTTGATGGATTCACTTTGTCCAAAAGTCGTATGGATGGATTCACTTTGTCCAAAAGTCGTATGGATGGATTCACTTTGTCCAAACGTCGTATGGATGGATTCACTTTGTCCAAAAGCCGTATGGATGGATTCACTTTGCCCAAACGTCGTATGGATGGATTCACTTTGTCCAAACGTCGTATGGATGGATTCACTTTGTCCAAAAGTCGTATGGATGGATTCACTTTGTCCAAAAGTCGTATGGATGGATTCACTTTGTCCAAACGTCGTATGGATGGATTCACTTTGTCCAAAAGCCGTATGGATGGATTCACTTTGCCCAAAAGTTGTATGGATGGATTCACTTTGTCCAAAAGTCGTATGGATTTATTCACTTTGCCCAAAAGTCGTATGGACTGATTCACTTTGTCCAAAAGCCGTATGGATGGATTCATTTTGCCCAAACGTCGTATGGATGGATTCACTTTGTCCAAAAGTCGTATGGATGGATTCACTTTGCCCAAAAGTCGTATGGATGGATTCACTTTGTCCAAAAGTCGTATGGATGGATTCACTTTGTCCAAAAGCCGTATGGATGGATTCACTTTGCCCAAACGTCGTATGGATGGATTCACTTTGTCCAAAAGTCGTATGGATGGATTCACTTTGTCCAAAAGTCGTATGGATGGATTCACTTTGTCCAAAAGTCGTACGGATGGATTCACCTTGTCCAAGAGTCGTATTGACGGATTCACTTTGTCCAAAAGTCGTATGGATGGATTCACTTTGTCCAAAAGTCGTATGGATGGATTCACTTTGTCCAAAAGTCGTATGGATTTATTCACTTTGCCCAAAAGTCGTATGGATGGATTCACTTTGTCCAAAAGTCGTATGGATGGATTCACTTTGTCCAAAAGTCGTATGGACTGATTCACTTTGTCCAAAAGTCGTATGGATGGATTCACTTTGTCCAAAAGTCGTATGGATGGATTCACTTTGTCCAAAAGTCGTATGGATGGATTCACTTTGTCCAAAAGTCGTATGGATGGATTCACTTTGTCCAAAAGTCGTATGGATGGATTCACTGGGAGTTTTTTACGGAAGAGCTTGAGTTTTTTACGGAAGAGTTTGATGGATTCACTTTGTCCAAAAGTCGTATGGATGGATTCACTTTGTCCAAAAGTCGTATGGATGGATTCACTTTGTCCAAACGTCGTATGGATGGATTCACTTTGTCCAAAAGCCGTATGGATGGATTCACTTTGCCCAAACGTCGTATGGATGGATTCACTTTGTCCAAACGTCGTATGGATGGATTCACTTTGTCCAAAAGTCGTATGGATGGATTCACTTTGTCCAAAAGTCGTATGGATGGATTCACTTTGTCCAAACGTCGTATGGATGGATTCACTTTGTCCAAAAGCCGTATGGATGGATTCACTTTGCCCAAACGTCGTATGGATGGATTCACTTTGTCCAAAAGTCGTATGGATGGATTCACTTTGTCCAAAAGTCGTATGGATGGATTCACTTTGTCCAAAAGTCGTATGGATGGATTCACTTTGTCCAAAAGTCGTATGGATGGATTCACTGGGAGTTTTTTACGGAAGAGCTTGAGTTTTTTACGGAAGAGTTTGATGGATTCACTTTGTCCAAAAGTCGTATGGATGGATTCACTTTGTCCAAAAGTCGTATGGATGGATTCACTTTGTCCAAAAGTCGTATGGATGGATTCACTTTGTCCAAACGTCGTATGGATGGATTCACTTTGTCCAAAAGCCGTATGGATGGATTCACTTTGCCCAAACGTCGTATGGATGGATTCACTTTGTCCAAAAGTCGTATGGATGGATTCACTTTGTCCAAAAGTCGTATGGATTTATTCACTTTGCCCAAAAGTCGTATGGATGGATTCACTTTGTCCAAAAGTCGTATGGATGGATTCACTTTGTCCAAAAGTCGTATGGACTGATTCACTTTGTCCAAAAGTCGTATGGATGGATTCACTTTGTCCAAAAGTCGTATGGATGGATTCACTTTGTCCAAAAGTCGTATGGATGGATTCACTTTGTCCAAAAGTCGTATGGATGGATTCACTTTGTCCAAAAGTCGTATGGATGGATTCACTGGGAGTTTTTTACGGAAGAGCTTGAGTTTTTTACGGAAGAGTTTGATGGATTCACTTTGTCCAAAAGTCGTATGGATGGATTCACTTTGTCCAAAAGTCGTATGGATGGATTCACTTTGTCCAAAAGTCGTATGGATGGATTCACTTTGTCCAAAAGTCGTATGGATGGATTCACTTTGTCCAAAAGTCGTATGGATGGATTCACTGGGAGTTTTTTACGGAACAGTTTGAGTTTTTTACGGAAGAGTTTGATGGATTCACTTTGTCCAAAAGTCGTATGGATGGATTCACTTTGTCCAAAAGTCGTATGGATGGATTCACTTTGTCCAAAAGTCGTATGGATGGATTCACTTTGCCCAAAAGTTGTATGGATGGATTCACTTTGTCCAAAAGTCGTATGGATGGATTCACTTTGTCCAAGAGTCGTATTGACGGATTCACTTTGTCCAAAAGTCGTATGGATGGATTCACTTTGTCCAAGAGTCGTATTGACGGATTCACTTTGTCCAAAAGTCGTATGGATGGATTCACTTTGTCCAAAAGTCGTATGGATGGATTCACTTTGCCCAAAAGTCGTATGGATGGATTCACTTTGTCCAAAAGTCGTATGGATGGATTCACTTTGTCCAAAAGTCGTATGGATGGATTCACTTTGTCCAAAAGTCGTATGGATGGATTCACTTTGTCCAAAAGTCGTATGGATTTATTCACTTTGCCCAAAAGTCGTATGGATGGATTCACTTTGTCCAAAAGTCGTATGGATGGATTCACTTTGTCCAAAAGTCGTATGGATGGATTCACTTTGTCCAAAAGTCGTATGGATGGATTCACTTTGTCCAAAAGTCGTATGGATGGATTCACTGGGAGTTTTTTACGGAAGAGCTTGAGTTTTTTACGGAAGAGTTTGATGGATTCACTTTGTCCAAAAGTCGTATGGATGGATTCACTTTGTCCAAAAGTCGTATGGATGGATTCACTTTGTCCAAAAGTCGTATGGATGGATTCACTTTGTCCAAAAGTCGTATGGATGGATTCACTGGGAGTTTTTTACGGAAGAGCTTGAGTTTTTTACGGAAGAGTTTGATGGATTCACTTTGTCCAAAAGTCGTATGGATGGATTCACTTTGTCCAAAAGTCGTATGGATGGATTCACTTTGTCCAAACGTCGTATGGATGGATTCACTTTGTCCAAAAGCCGTATGGATGGATTCACTTTGCCCAAACGTCGTATGGATGGATTCACTTTGTCCAAACGTCGTATGGATGGATTCACTTTGTCCAAAAGTCGTATGGATGGATTCACTTTGTCCAAAAGTCGTATGGATGGATTCACTTTGTCCAAACGTCGTATGGATGGATTCACTTTGTCCAAAAGCCGTATGGATGGATTCACTTTGCCCAAACGTCGTATGGATGGATTCACTTTGTCCAAAAGTCGTATGGATGGATTCACTTTGTCCAAAAGTCGTATGGATGGATTCACTTTGTCCAAAAGTCGTATGGATGGATTCACTTTGTCCAAAAGTCGTATGGATGGATTCACTGGGAGTTTTTTACGGAAGAGCTTGAGTTTTTTACGGAAGAGTTTGATGGATTCACTTTGTCCAAAAGTCGTATGGATGGATTCACTTTGTCCAAAAGTCGTATGGATGGATTCACTTTGTCCAAAAGTCGTATGGATGGATTCACTTTGTCCAAACGTCGTATGGATGGATTCACTTTGTCCAAAAGCCGTATGGATGGATTCACTTTGCCCAAACGTCGTATGGATGGATTCACTTTGTCCAAAAGTCGTATGGATGGATTCACTTTGTCCAAAAGTCGTATGGATTTATTCACTTTGCCCAAAAGTCGTATGGATGGATTCACTTTGTCCAAAAGTCGTATGGATGGATTCACTTTGTCCAAAAGTCGTATGGACTGATTCACTTTGTCCAAAAGTCGTATGGATGGATTCACTTTGTCCAAAAGTCGTATGGATGGATTCACTTTGTCCAAAAGTCGTATGGATGGATTCACTTTGTCCAAAAGTCGTATGGATGGATTCACTTTGTCCAAAAGTCGTATGGATGGATTCACTGGGAGTTTTTTACGGAAGAGCTTGAGTTTTTTACGGAAGAGTTTGATGGATTCACTTTGTCCAAAAGTCGTATGGATGGATTCACTTTGTCCAAAAGTCGTATGGATGGATTCACTTTGTCCAAAAGTCGTATGGATGGATTCACTTTGTCCAAAAGCCGTATGGATGGATTCACTTTGCCCAAACGTCGTATGGATGGATTCACTTTGTCCAAAAGTCGTATGGATGGATTCACTTTGTCCAAAAGTCGTATGGATGGATTCACTTTGTCCAAAAGTCGTACGGATGGATTCACCTTGTCCAAGAGTCGTATTGACGGATTCACTTTGTCCAAAAGTCGTATGGATGGATTCACTTTGTCCAAAAGTCGTATGGATGGATTCACTTTGTCCAAAAGTCGTATGGATTTATTCACTTTGCCCAAAAGTCGTATGGATGGATTCACTTTGTCCAAAAGTCGTATGGATGGATTCACTTTGTCCAAAAGTCGTATGGACTGATTCACTTTGTCCAAAAGTCGTATGGATGGATTCACTTTGTCCAAAAGTCGTATGGATGGATTCACTTTGTCCAAAAGTCGTATGGATGGATTCACTTTGTCCAAAAGTCGTATGGATGGATTCACTTTGTCCAAAAGTCGTATGGATGGATTCACTGGGAGTTTTTTACGGAAGAGCTTGAGTTTTTTACGGAAGAGTTTGATGGATTCACTTTGTCCAAAAGTCGTATGGATGGATTCACTTTGTCCAAAAGTCGTATGGATGGATTCACTTTGTCCAAACGTCGTATGGATGGATTCACTTTGTCCAAAAGCCGTATGGATGGATTCACTTTGCCCAAACGTCGTATGGATGGATTCACTTTGTCCAAACGTCGTATGGATGGATTCACTTTGTCCAAAAGTCGTATGGATGGATTCACTTTGTCCAAAAGTCGTATGGATGGATTCACTTTGTCCAAACGTCGTATGGATGGATTCACTTTGTCCAAAAGCCGTATGGATGGATTCACTTTGCCCAAACGTCGTATGGATGGATTCACTTTGTCCAAAAGTCGTATGGATGGATTCACTTTGTCCAAAAGTCGTATGGATGGATTCACTTTGTCCAAAAGTCGTATGGATGGATTCACTTTGTCCAAAAGTCGTATGGATGGATTCACTGGGAGTTTTTTACGGAAGAGCTTGAGTTTTTTACGGAAGAGTTTGATGGATTCACTTTGTCCAAAAGTCGTATGGATGGATTCACTTTGTCCAAAAGTCGTATGGATGGATTCACTTTGTCCAAAAGTCGTATGGATGGATTCACTTTGTCCAAACGTCGTATGGATGGATTCACTTTGTCCAAAAGCCGTATGGATGGATTCACTTTGCCCAAACGTCGTATGGATGGATTCACTTTGTCCAAAAGTCGTATGGATGGATTCACTTTGTCCAAAAGTCGTATGGATTTATTCACTTTGCCCAAAAGTCGTATGGATGGATTCACTTTGTCCAAAAGTCGTATGGATGGATTCACTTTGTCCAAAAGTCGTATGGACTGATTCACTTTGTCCAAAAGTCGTATGGATGGATTCACTTTGTCCAAAAGTCGTATGGATGGATTCACTTTGTCCAAAAGTCGTATGGATGGATTCACTTTGTCCAAAAGTCGTATGGATGGATTCACTTTGTCCAAAAGTCGTATGGATGGATTCACTGGGAGTTTTTTACGGAAGAGCTTGAGTTTTTTACGGAAGAGTTTGATGGATTCACTTTGTCCAAAAGTCGTATGGATGGATTCACTTTGTCCAAAAGTCGTATGGATGGATTCACTTTGTCCAAAAGTCGTATGGATGGATTCACTTTGTCCAAAAGTCGTATGGATGGATTCACTTTGTCCAAAAGTCGTATGGATGGATTCACTGGGAGTTTTTTACGGAACAGTTTGAGTTTTTTACGGAAGAGTTTGATGGATTCACTTTGTCCAAAAGTCGTATGGATGGATTCACTTTGTCCAAAAGTCGTATGGATGGATTCACTTTGTCCAAAAGTCGTATGGATGGATTCACTTTGCCCAAAAGTTGTATGGATGGATTCACTTTGTCCAAAAGTCGTATGGATGGATTCACTTTGTCCAAGAGTCGTATTGACGGATTCACTTTGTCCAAAAGTCGTATGGATGGATTCACTTTGTCCAAGAGTCGTATTGACGGATTCACTTTGTCCAAAAGTCGTATGGATGGATTCACTTTGTCCAAAAGTCGTATGGATGGATTCACTTTGCCCAAAAGTCGTATGGATGGATTCACTTTGTCCAAAAGTCGTATGGATGGATTCACTTTGTCCAAAAGTCGTATGGATGGATTCACTTTGTCCAAAAGTCGTATGGATGGATTCACTTTGTCCAAAAGTCGTATGGATTTATTCACTTTGCCCAAAAGTCGTATGGATGGATTCACTTTGTCCAAAAGTCGTATGGATGGATTCACTTTGTCCAAAAGTCGTATGGATGGATTCACTTTGTCCAAAAGTCGTATGGATGGATTCACTTTGTCCAAAAGTCGTATGGATGGATTCACTGGGAGTTTTTTACGGAAGAGCTTGAGTTTTTTACGGAAGAGTTTGATGGATTCACTTTGTCCAAAAGTCGTATGGATGGATTCACTTTGTCCAAAAGTCGTATGGATGGATTCACTTTGTCCAAAAGTCGTATGGATGGATTCACTTTGTCCAAAAGTCGTATGGATGGATTCACTTTGTCCAAAAGTCGTATGGATGGATTCACTTTGTCCAAACGTCGTATGGATGGATTCACTTTGTCCAAAAGCCGTATGGATGGATTCACTTTGCCCAAACGTCGTATGGATGGATTCACTTTGTCCAAAAGTCGTATGGATGGATTCACTTTGTCCAAAAGTCGTATGGATTTATTCACTTTGCCCAAAAGTCGTATGGATGGATTCACTTTGTCCAAAAGTCGTATGGATGGATTCACTTTGTCCAAAAGTCGTATGGACTGATTCACTTTGTCCAAAAGTCGTATGGATGGATTCACTTTGTCCAAAAGTCGTATGGATGGATTCACTTTGTCCAAAAGTCGTATGGATGGATTCACTTTGTCCAAAAGTCGTATGGATGGATTCACTTTGTCCAAAAGTCGTATGGATGGATTCACTGGGAGTTTTTTACGGAAGAGCTTGAGTTTTTTACGGAAGAGTTTGATGGATTCACTTTGTCCAAAAGTCGTATGGATGGATTCACTTTGTCCAAAAGTCGTATGGATGGATTCACTTTGTCCAAAAGTCGTATGGATGGATTCACTTTGTCCAAAAGTCGTATGGATGGATTCACTTTGTCCAAAAGTCGTATGGATGGATTCACTGGGAGTTTTTTACGGAAGAGCTTGAGTTTTTTACGGAAGAGTTTGATGGATTCACTTTGTCCAAAAGTCGTATGGATGGATTCACTTTGTCCAAAAGTCGTATGGATGGATTCACTTTGTCCAAACGTCGTATGGATGGATTCACTTTGTCCAAAAGCCGTATGGATGGATTCACTTTGCCCAAACGTCGTATGGATGGATTCACTTTGTCCAAACGTCGTATGGATGGATTCACTTTGTCCAAAAGTCGTATGGATGGATTCACTTTGTCCAAAAGTCGTATGGATGGATTCACTTTGTCCAAACGTCGTATGGATGGATTCACTTTGTCCAAAAGCCGTATGGATGGATTCACTTTGCCCAAACGTCGTATGGATGGATTCACTTTGTCCAAAAGTCGTATGGATGGATTCACTTTGTCCAAAAGTCGTATGGATGGATTCACTTTGTCCAAAAGTCGTATGGATGGATTCACTTTGTCCAAAAGTCGTATGGATGGATTCACTGGGAGTTTTTTACGGAAGAGCTTGAGTTTTTTACGGAAGAGTTTGATGGATTCACTTTGTCCAAAAGTCGTATGGATGGATTCACTTTGTCCAAAAGTCGTATGGATGGATTCACTTTGTCCAAAAGTCGTATGGATGGATTCACTTTGTCCAAACGTCGTATGGATGGATTCACTTTGTCCAAAAGCCGTATGGATGGATTCACTTTGCCCAAACGTCGTATGGATGGATTCACTTTGTCCAAAAGTCGTATGGATGGATTCACTTTGTCCAAAAGTCGTATGGATTTATTCACTTTGCCCAAAAGTCGTATGGATGGATTCACTTTGTCCAAAAGTCGTATGGATGGATTCACTTTGTCCAAAAGTCGTATGGACTGATTCACTTTGTCCAAAAGTCGTATGGATGGATTCACTTTGTCCAAAAGTCGTATGGATGGATTCACTTTGTCCAAAAGTCGTATGGATGGATTCACTTTGTCCAAAAGTCGTATGGATGGATTCACTTTGTCCAAAAGTCGTATGGATGGATTCACTGGGAGTTTTTTACGGAAGAGCTTGAGTTTTTTACGGAAGAGTTTGATGGATTCACTTTGTCCAAAAGTCGTATGGATGGATTCACTTTGTCCAAAAGTCGTATGGATGGATTCACTTTGTCCAAAAGTCGTATGGATGGATTCACTTTGTCCAAAAGCCGTATGGATGGATTCACTTTGCCCAAACGTCGTATGGATGGATTCACTTTGTCCAAAAGTCGTATGGATGGATTCACTTTGTCCAAAAGTCGTATGGATGGATTCACTTTGTCCAAAAGTCGTACGGATGGATTCACCTTGTCCAAGAGTCGTATTGACGGATTCACTTTGTCCAAAAGTCGTATGGATGGATTCACTTTGTCCAAAAGTCGTATGGATGGATTCACTTTGTCCAAAAGTCGTATGGATTTATTCACTTTGCCCAAAAGTCGTATGGATGGATTCACTTTGTCCAAAAGTCGTATGGATGGATTCACTTTGTCCAAAAGTCGTATGGACTGATTCACTTTGTCCAAAAGTCGTATGGATGGATTCACTTTGTCCAAAAGTCGTATGGATGGATTCACTTTGTCCAAAAGTCGTATGGATGGATTCACTTTGTCCAAAAGTCGTATGGATGGATTCACTTTGTCCAAAAGTCGTATGGATGGATTCACTGGGAGTTTTTTACGGAAGAGCTTGAGTTTTTTACGGAAGAGTTTGATGGATTCACTTTGTCCAAAAGTCGTATGGATGGATTCACTTTGTCCAAAAGTCGTATGGATGGATTCACTTTGTCCAAACGTCGTATGGATGGATTCACTTTGTCCAAAAGCCGTATGGATGGATTCACTTTGCCCAAACGTCGTATGGATGGATTCACTTTGTCCAAACGTCGTATGGATGGATTCACTTTGTCCAAAAGTCGTATGGATGGATTCACTTTGTCCAAAAGTCGTATGGATGGATTCACTTTGTCCAAACGTCGTATGGATGGATTCACTTTGTCCAAAAGCCGTATGGATGGATTCACTTTGCCCAAACGTCGTATGGATGGATTCACTTTGTCCAAAAGTCGTATGGATGGATTCACTTTGTCCAAAAGTCGTATGGATGGATTCACTTTGTCCAAAAGTCGTATGGATGGATTCACTTTGTCCAAAAGTCGTATGGATGGATTCACTGGGAGTTTTTTACGGAAGAGCTTGAGTTTTTTACGGAAGAGTTTGATGGATTCACTTTGTCCAAAAGTCGTATGGATGGATTCACTTTGTCCAAAAGTCGTATGGATGGATTCACTTTGTCCAAAAGTCGTATGGATGGATTCACTTTGTCCAAACGTCGTATGGATGGATTCACTTTGTCCAAAAGCCGTATGGATGGATTCACTTTGCCCAAACGTCGTATGGATGGATTCACTTTGTCCAAAAGTCGTATGGATGGATTCACTTTGTCCAAAAGTCGTATGGATTTATTCACTTTGCCCAAAAGTCGTATGGATGGATTCACTTTGTCCAAAAGTCGTATGGATGGATTCACTTTGTCCAAAAGTCGTATGGACTGATTCACTTTGTCCAAAAGTCGTATGGATGGATTCACTTTGTCCAAAAGTCGTATGGATGGATTCACTTTGTCCAAAAGTCGTATGGATGGATTCACTTTGTCCAAAAGTCGTATGGATGGATTCACTTTGTCCAAAAGTCGTATGGATGGATTCACTGGGAGTTTTTTACGGAAGAGCTTGAGTTTTTTACGGAAGAGTTTGATGGATTCACTTTGTCCAAAAGTCGTATGGATGGATTCACTTTGTCCAAAAGTCGTATGGATGGATTCACTTTGTCCAAAAGTCGTATGGATGGATTCACTTTGTCCAAAAGTCGTATGGATGGATTCACTTTGTCCAAAAGTCGTATGGATGGATTCACTGGGAGTTTTTTACGGAACAGTTTGAGTTTTTTACGGAAGAGTTTGATGGATTCACTTTGTCCAAAAGTCGTATGGATGGATTCACTTTGTCCAAAAGTCGTATGGATGGATTCACTTTGTCCAAAAGTCGTATGGATGGATTCACTTTGCCCAAAAGTTGTATGGATGGATTCACTTTGTCCAAAAGTCGTATGGATGGATTCACTTTGTCCAAGAGTCGTATTGACGGATTCACTTTGTCCAAAAGTCGTATGGATGGATTCACTTTGTCCAAGAGTCGTATTGACGGATTCACTTTGTCCAAAAGTCGTATGGATGGATTCACTTTGTCCAAAAGTCGTATGGATGGATTCACTTTGCCCAAAAGTCGTATGGATGGATTCACTTTGTCCAAAAGTCGTATGGATGGATTCACTTTGTCCAAAAGTCGTATGGATGGATTCACTTTGTCCAAAAGTCGTATGGATGGATTCACTTTGTCCAAAAGTCGTATGGATTTATTCACTTTGCCCAAAAGTCGTATGGATGGATTCACTTTGTCCAAAAGTCGTATGGATGGATTCACTTTGTCCAAAAGTCGTATGGATGGATTCACTTTGTCCAAAAGTCGTATGGATGGATTCACTTTGTCCAAAAGTCGTATGGATGGATTCACTGGGAGTTTTTTACGGAAGAGCTTGAGTTTTTTACGGAAGAGTTTGATGGATTCACTTTGTCCAAAAGTCGTATGGATGGATTCACTTTGTCCAAAAGTCGTATGGATGGATTCACTTTGTCCAAAAGTCGTATGGATGGATTCACTTTGTCCAAAAGTCGTATGGATGGATTCACTGGGAGTTTTTTACGGAAGAGCTTGAGTTTTTTACGGAAGAGTTTGATGGATTCACTTTGTCCAAAAGTCGTATGGATGGATTCACTTTGTCCAAAAGTCGTATGGATGGATTCACTTTGTCCAAACGTCGTATGGATGGATTCACTTTGTCCAAAAGCCGTATGGATGGATTCACTTTGCCCAAACGTCGTATGGATGGATTCACTTTGTCCAAACGTCGTATGGATGGATTCACTTTGTCCAAAAGTCGTATGGATGGATTCACTTTGTCCAAAAGTCGTATGGATGGATTCACTTTGTCCAAACGTCGTATGGATGGATTCACTTTGTCCAAAAGCCGTATGGATGGATTCACTTTGCCCAAACGTCGTATGGATGGATTCACTTTGTCCAAAAGTCGTATGGATGGATTCACTTTGTCCAAAAGTCGTATGGATGGATTCACTTTGTCCAAAAGTCGTATGGATGGATTCACTTTGTCCAAAAGTCGTATGGATGGATTCACTGGGAGTTTTTTACGGAAGAGCTTGAGTTTTTTACGGAAGAGTTTGATGGATTCACTTTGTCCAAAAGTCGTATGGATGGATTCACTTTGTCCAAAAGTCGTATGGATGGATTCACTTTGTCCAAAAGTCGTATGGATGGATTCACTTTGTCCAAACGTCGTATGGATGGATTCACTTTGTCCAAAAGCCGTATGGATGGATTCACTTTGCCCAAACGTCGTATGGATGGATTCACTTTGTCCAAAAGTCGTATGGATGGATTCACTTTGTCCAAAAGTCGTATGGATTTATTCACTTTGCCCAAAAGTCGTATGGATGGATTCACTTTGTCCAAAAGTCGTATGGATGGATTCACTTTGTCCAAAAGTCGTATGGACTGATTCACTTTGTCCAAAAGTCGTATGGATGGATTCACTTTGTCCAAAAGTCGTATGGATGGATTCACTTTGTCCAAAAGTCGTATGGATGGATTCACTTTGTCCAAAAGTCGTATGGATGGATTCACTTTGTCCAAAAGTCGTATGGATGGATTCACTGGGAGTTTTTTACGGAAGAGCTTGAGTTTTTTACGGAAGAGTTTGATGGATTCACTTTGTCCAAAAGTCGTATGGATGGATTCACTTTGTCCAAAAGTCGTATGGATGGATTCACTTTGTCCAAAAGTCGTATGGATGGATTCACTTTGTCCAAAAGTCGTATGGATGGATTCACTTTGTCCAAAAGTCGTATGGATGGATTCACTGGGAGTTTTTTACGGAACAGTTTGAGTTTTTTACGGAAGAGTTTGATGGATTCACTTTGTCCAAAAGTCGTATGGATGGATTCACTTTGTCCAAAAGTCGTATGGATGGATTCACTTTGTCCAAAAGTCGTATGGATGGATTCACTTTGCCCAAAAGTTGTATGGATGGATTCACTTTGTCCAAAAGTCGTATGGATGGATTCACTTTGTCCAAGAGTCGTATTGACGGATTCACTTTGTCCAAAAGTCGTATGGATGGATTCACTTTGTCCAAGAGTCGTATTGACGGATTCACTTTGTCCAAAAGTCGTATGGATGGATTCACTTTGTCCAAAAGTCGTATGGATGGATTCACTTTGCCCAAAAGTCGTATGGATGGATTCACTTTGTCCAAAAGTCGTATGGATGGATTCACTTTGTCCAAAAGTCGTATGGATGGATTCACTTTGTCCAAAAGTCGTATGGATGGATTCACTTTGTCCAAAAGTCGTATGGATTTATTCACTTTGCCCAAAAGTCGTATGGATGGATTCACTTTGTCCAAAAGTCGTATGGATGGATTCACTTTGTCCAAAAGTCGTATGGATGGATTCACTTTGTCCAAAAGTCGTATGGATGGATTCACTTTGTCCAAAAGTCGTATGGATGGATTCACTGGGAGTTTTTTACGGAAGAGCTTGAGTTTTTTACGGAAGAGTTTGATGGATTCACTTTGTCCAAAAGTCGTATGGATGGATTCACTTTGTCCAAAAGTCGTATGGATGGATTCACTTTGTCCAAAAGTCGTATGGATGGATTCACTTTGTCCAAAAGTCGTATGGATTTATTCACTTTGTCCAAAAGTCGTATGGATGGATTCACTTTGTCCAAAAGTCGTATGGATGGATTCACTTTGCCCAAAAGTCGTATGGATGGATTCACTTTGTCCAAAAGTCGTATGGATGGATTCACTTTGTCCAAAAGTCGTATGGATGGATTCACTTTGTCCAAGAGTCGTATTGACGGATTCACTTTGTCCAAAAGTCGTATGGATGGATTCACTTTGTCCAAAAGTCGTATGGATGGATTCACTTTGTCCAAGAGTCGTATTGACGGATTCACTTTGTCCAAAAGTCGTATGGATGGATTCACTTTGTCCAAGAGTCGTATTGACGGATTCACTTTGTCCAAAAGTCGTATGGATGGATTCACTTTGTCCAAAAGTCGTATGGATGGATTCACTTTGTCCAAGAGTCGTATTGACGGATTCACTTTGTCCAAAAGTCGTATGGATGGATTCACTTTGTCCAAGAGTCGTATTGACGGATTCACTTTGCCCAAACGTCGTATGGATGGATTCACTTTGTCCAAAAGTCGTATGGATGGATTCACTTTGTCCAAAAGTCGTATGGATGGATTCACTTTGTCCAAGAGTCGTATTGACGGATTCACTTTGTCCAAAAGTCGTATGGATGGATTCACTTTGTCCAAAAGTCGTATGGATGGATTCACTTTGTCCAAAAGTCGTATGGATGGATTCACTTTGTCCAAAAGCCGTATGGATGGATTCGTTTTGCCCAAACGTCGTATGGATGGATTCACTTTGCCCAAAAGTTGTATGGATGGATTCACTTTGTCCAAAAGTCGTATGGACTGATTCACTTTGTCCAAAAGCCGTATGGATGGATTCATTTTGCCCAAACGTCGTATGGATGGATTCACTTTGTCCAAAAGTCGTATGGATGGATTCACTTTGCCCAAAAGTCGTATGGATGGATTCACTTTGTCCAAAAGTCGTATGGATGGATTCACTTTGTCCAAAAGCCGTATGGATGGATTCACTTTGCCCAAACGTCGTATGGATGGATTCACTTTGTCCAAAAGTCGTATGGATGGATTCACTTTGTCCAAAAGTCGTATGGATGGATTCACTTTGTCCAAAAGTCGTATGGATGGATTCACTTTGTCCAAAAGTCGTATGGATTTATTCACTTTGCCCAAAAGTCGTATGGATGGATTCACTTTGTCCAAAAGTCGTATGGATGGATTCACTTTGTCCAAAAGTCGTATGGATGGATTCACTTTGCCCAAAAGTCGTATGGATGGATTCACTTTGTCCAAAAGTCGTATGGATGGATTCACTTTGTCCAAGAGTCGTATTGACGGATTCACTTTGTCCAAAAGTCGTATGGATGGATTCACTTTGTCCAAAAGTCGTATGGATGGATTCACTTTGTCCAAAAGTCGTATGGATGGATTCACTTTGCCCAAAAGTCGTATGGATGGATTCACTGGGAGTTTTTTACGGAACAGTTTGAGTTTTTTACGGAAGAGCTTGAGTTTTTTACGGAAGAGTTTGATGGATTCACTTTGTCCAAAAGCCGTATGGATGGATTCATTTTGCCCAAACGTCGTATGGATGGATTCACTTTGCCCAAAAGTTGTATGGATGGATTCACTTTGTCCAAAAGTCGTATGGATTTATTCACTTTGCCCAAAAGTCGTATGGACTGATTCACTTTGTCCAAAAGCCGTATGGATGGATTCATTTTGCCCAAACGTCGTATGGATGGATTCACTTTGTCCAAAAGTCGTATGGATGGATTCACTTTGCCCAAAAGTCGTATGGATGGATTCACTTTGTCCAAAAGTCGTATGGATGGATTCACTTTGTCCAAAAGCCGTATGGATGGATTCACTTTGCCCAAACGTCGTATGGATGGATTCACTTTGTCCAAAAGTCGTATGGATGGATTCACTTTGTCCAAAAGTCGTATGGATGGATTCACTTTGTCCAAAAGTCGTACGGATGGATTCACCTTGTCCAAGAGTCGTATTGACGGATTCACTTTGTCCAAAAGTCGTATGGATGGATTCACTTTGTCCAAAAGTCGTATGGATGGATTCACTTTGTCCAAAAGTCGTATGGATTTATTCACTTTGCCCAAAAGTCGTATGGATGGATTCACTTTGTCCAAAAGTCGTATGGATGGATTCACTTTGTCCAAAAGTCGTATGGACTGATTCACTTTGTCCAAAAGTCGTATGGATGGATTCACTTTGTCCAAAAGTCGTATGGATGGATTCACTTTGTCCAAAAGTCGTATGGATGGATTCACTTTGTCCAAAAGTCGTATGGATGGATTCACTTTGTCCAAAAGTCGTATGGATGGATTCACTGGGAGTTTTTTACGGAAGAGCTTGAGTTTTTTACGGAAGAGTTTGATGGATTCACTTTGTCCAAAAGTCGTATGGATGGATTCACTTTGTCCAAAAGTCGTATGGATGGATTCACTTTGTCCAAACGTCGTATGGATGGATTCACTTTGTCCAAAAGCCGTATGGATGGATTCACTTTGCCCAAACGTCGTATGGATGGATTCACTTTGTCCAAACGTCGTATGGATGGATTCACTTTGTCCAAAAGTCGTATGGATGGATTCACTTTGTCCAAAAGTCGTATGGATGGATTCACTTTGTCCAAACGTCGTATGGATGGATTCACTTTGTCCAAAAGCCGTATGGATGGATTCACTTTGCCCAAAAGTTGTATGGATGGATTCACTTTGTCCAAAAGTCGTATGGATTTATTCACTTTGCCCAAAAGTCGTATGGACTGATTCACTTTGTCCAAAAGCCGTATGGATGGATTCATTTTGCCCAAACGTCGTATGGATGGATTCACTTTGTCCAAAAGTCGTATGGATGGATTCACTTTGCCCAAAAGTCGTATGGATGGATTCACTTTGTCCAAAAGTCGTATGGATGGATTCACTTTGTCCAAAAGCCGTATGGATGGATTCACTTTGCCCAAACGTCGTATGGATGGATTCACTTTGTCCAAAAGTCGTATGGATGGATTCACTTTGTCCAAAAGTCGTATGGATGGATTCACTTTGTCCAAAAGTCGTACGGATGGATTCACCTTGTCCAAGAGTCGTATTGACGGATTCACTTTGTCCAAAAGTCGTATGGATGGATTCACTTTGTCCAAAAGTCGTATGGATGGATTCACTTTGTCCAAAAGTCGTATGGATTTATTCACTTTGCCCAAAAGTCGTATGGATGGATTCACTTTGTCCAAAAGTCGTATGGATGGATTCACTTTGTCCAAAAGTCGTATGGACTGATTCACTTTGTCCAAAAGTCGTATGGATGGATTCACTTTGTCCAAAAGTCGTATGGATGGATTCACTTTGTCCAAAAGTCGTATGGATGGATTCACTTTGTCCAAAAGTCGTATGGATGGATTCACTGGGAGTTTTTTACGGAAGAGCTTGAGTTTTTTACGGAAGAGTTTGATGGATTCACTTTGTCCAAAAGTCGTATGGATGGATTCACTTTGTCCAAAAGTCGTATGGATGGATTCACTTTGTCCAAACGTCGTATGGATGGATTCACTTTGTCCAAAAGCCGTATGGATGGATTCACTTTGCCCAAACGTCGTATGGATGGATTCACTTTGTCCAAACGTCGTATGGATGGATTCACTTTGTCCAAAAGTCGTATGGATGGATTCACTTTGTCCAAAAGTCGTATGGATGGATTCACTTTGTCCAAACGTCGTATGGATGGATTCACTTTGTCCAAAAGCCGTATGGATGGATTCACTTTGCCCAAACGTCGTATGGATGGATTCACTTTGTCCAAAAGTCGTATGGATGGATTCACTTTGTCCAAAAGTCGTATGGATGGATTCACTTTGTCCAAAAGTCGTATGGATGGATTCACTTTGTCCAAAAGTCGTATGGATGGATTCACTGGGAGTTTTTTACGGAAGAGCTTGAGTTTTTTACGGAAGAGTTTGATGGATTCACTTTGTCCAAAAGTCGTATGGATGGATTCACTTTGTCCAAAAGTCGTATGGATGGATTCACTTTGTCCAAAAGTCGTATGGATGGATTCACTTTGTCCAAACGTCGTATGGATGGATTCACTTTGTCCAAAAGCCGTATGGATGGATTCACTTTGCCCAAACGTCGTATGGATGGATTCACTTTGTCCAAAAGTCGTATGGATGGATTCACTTTGTCCAAAAGTCGTATGGATTTATTCACTTTGCCCAAAAGTCGTATGGATGGATTCACTTTGTCCAAAAGTCGTATGGATGGATTCACTTTGTCCAAAAGTCGTATGGACTGATTCACTTTGTCCAAAAGTCGTATGGATGGATTCACTTTGTCCAAAAGTCGTATGGATGGATTCACTTTGTCCAAAAGTCGTATGGATGGATTCACTTTGTCCAAAAGTCGTATGGATGGATTCACTTTGTCCAAAAGTCGTATGGATGGATTCACTGGGAGTTTTTTACGGAAGAGCTTGAGTTTTTTACGGAAGAGTTTGATGGATTCACTTTGTCCAAAAGTCGTATGGATGGATTCACTTTGTCCAAAAGTCGTATGGATGGATTCACTTTGTCCAAAAGTCGTATGGATGGATTCACTTTGTCCAAAAGTCGTATGGATGGATTCACTTTGTCCAAAAGTCGTATGGATGGATTCACTGGGAGTTTTTTACGGAACAGTTTGAGTTTTTTACGGAAGAGTTTGATGGATTCACTTTGTCCAAAAGTCGTATGGATGGATTCACTTTGTCCAAAAGTCGTATGGATGGATTCACTTTGTCCAAAAGTCGTATGGATGGATTCACTTTGCCCAAAAGTTGTATGGATGGATTCACTTTGTCCAAAAGTCGTATGGATGGATTCACTTTGTCCAAGAGTCGTATTGACGGATTCACTTTGTCCAAAAGTCGTATGGATGGATTCACTTTGTCCAAGAGTCGTATTGACGGATTCACTTTGTCCAAAAGTCGTATGGATGGATTCACTTTGTCCAAAAGTCGTATGGATGGATTCACTTTGCCCAAAAGTCGTATGGATGGATTCACTTTGTCCAAAAGTCGTATGGATGGATTCACTTTGTCCAAAAGTCGTATGGATGGATTCACTTTGTCCAAAAGTCGTATGGATGGATTCACTTTGTCCAAAAGTCGTATGGATTTATTCACTTTGCCCAAAAGTCGTATGGATGGATTCACTTTGTCCAAAAGTCGTATGGATGGATTCACTTTGTCCAAAAGTCGTATGGATGGATTCACTTTGTCCAAAAGTCGTATGGATGGATTCACTTTGTCCAAAAGTCGTATGGATGGATTCACTGGGAGTTTTTTACGGAAGAGCTTGAGTTTTTTACGGAAGAGTTTGATGGATTCACTTTGTCCAAAAGTCGTATGGATGGATTCACTTTGTCCAAAAGTCGTATGGATGGATTCACTTTGTCCAAAAGTCGTATGGATGGATTCACTTTGTCCAAAAGTCGTATGGATTTATTCACTTTGTCCAAAAGTCGTATGGATGGATTCACTTTGTCCAAAAGTCGTATGGATGGATTCACTTTGCCCAAAAGTCGTATGGATGGATTCACTTTGTCCAAAAGTCGTATGGATGGATTCACTTTGTCCAAAAGTCGTATGGATGGATTCACTTTGTCCAAGAGTCGTATTGACGGATTCACTTTGTCCAAAAGTCGTATGGATGGATTCACTTTGTCCAAAAGTCGTATGGATGGATTCACTTTGTCCAAGAGTCGTATTGACGGATTCACTTTGTCCAAAAGTCGTATGGATGGATTCACTTTGTCCAAGAGTCGTATTGACGGATTCACTTTGTCCAAAAGTCGTATGGATGGATTCACTTTGTCCAAAAGTCGTATGGATGGATTCACTTTGTCCAAGAGTCGTATTGACGGATTCACTTTGTCCAAAAGTCGTATGGATGGATTCACTTTGTCCAAGAGTCGTATTGACGGATTCACTTTGCCCAAACGTCGTATGGATGGATTCACTTTGTCCAAAAGTCGTATGGATGGATTCACTTTGTCCAAAAGTCGTATGGATGGATTCACTTTGTCCAAGAGTCGTATTGACGGATTCACTTTGTCCAAAAGTCGTATGGATGGATTCACTTTGTCCAAAAGTCGTATGGATGGATTCACTTTGTCCAAAAGTCGTATGGATGGATTCACTTTGTCCAAAAGCCGTATGGATGGATTCGTTTTGCCCAAACGTCGTATGGATGGATTCACTTTGCCCAAAAGTTGTATGGATGGATTCACTTTGTCCAAAAGTCGTATGGACTGATTCACTTTGTCCAAAAGCCGTATGGATGGATTCATTTTGCCCAAACGTCGTATGGATGGATTCACTTTGTCCAAAAGTCGTATGGATGGATTCACTTTGCCCAAAAGTCGTATGGATGGATTCACTTTGTCCAAAAGTCGTATGGATGGATTCACTTTGTCCAAAAGCCGTATGGATGGATTCACTTTGCCCAAACGTCGTATGGATGGATTCACTTTGTCCAAAAGTCGTATGGATGGATTCACTTTGTCCAAAAGTCGTATGGATGGATTCACTTTGTCCAAAAGTCGTACGGATGGATTCACCTTGTCCAAGAGTCGTATTGACGGATTCACTTTGTCCAAAAGTCGTATGGATGGATTCACTTTGTCCAAAAGTCGTATGGATGGATTCACTTTGTCCAAAAGTCGTATGGATTTATTCACTTTGCCCAAAAGTCGTATGGATGGATTCACTTTGTCCAAAAGTCGTATGGATGGATTCACTTTGTCCAAAAGTCGTATGGACTGATTCACTTTGTCCAAAAGTCGTATGGATGGATTCACTTTGTCCAAAAGTCGTATGGATGGATTCACTTTGTCCAAAAGTCGTATGGATGGATTCACTTTGTCCAAAAGTCGTATGGATGGATTCACTGGGAGTTTTTTACGGAAGAGCTTGAGTTTTTTACGGAAGAGTTTGATGGATTCACTTTGTCCAAAAGTCGTATGGATGGATTCACTTTGTCCAAAAGTCGTATGGATGGATTCACTTTGTCCAAAAGTCGTATGGATGGATTCACTTTGTCCAAAAGTCGTATGGATGGATTCACTTTGTCCAAAAGTCGTATGGATGGATTCACTTTGCCCAAAAGTTGTATGGATGGATTCACTTTGTCCAAAAGTCGTATGGATTTATTCACTTTGTCCAAGAGTCGTATTGACGGATTCACTTTGTCCAAAAGTCGTATGGATGGATTCACTTTGTCCAAGAGTCGTATTGACGGATTCACTTTGCCCAAACGTCGTATGGATGGATTCACTTTGTCCAAAAGTCGTATGGACTGATTCACTTTGTCCAAAAGTCGTATGGATGGATTCACTTTGTCCAAAAGTCGTATGGATGGATTCACTTTGTCCAAAAGTCGTATGGATGGATTCACTTTGTCCAAAAGTCGTATGGATGGATTCACTTTGTCCAAAAGTCGTATGGATGGATTCACTGGGAGTTTTTTACGGAAGAGCTTGAGTTTTTTACGGAAGAGTTTGATGGATTCACTTTGTCCAAAAGTCGTATGGATGGATTCACTTTGTCCAAAAGTCGTATGGATGGATTCACTTTGTCCAAAAGTCGTATGGATGGATTCACTTTGTCCAAAAGTCGTATGGATGGATTCACTGGGAGTTTTTTACGGAACAGTTTGAGTTTTTTACGGAAGAGTTTGATGGATTCACTTTGTCCAAAAGTCGTATGGATGGATTCACTTTGTCCAAAAGTCGTATGGATGGATTCACTTTGTCCAAAAGTCGTATGGATGGATTCACTTTGCCCAAAAGTTGTATGGATGGATTCACTTTGTCCAAAAGTCGTATGGATTTATTCACTTTGCCCAAAAGTCGTATGGACTGATTCACTTTGTCCAAAAGTCGTATGGACTGATTCACTTTGTCCAAAAGTCGTATGGATGGATTCACTTTGTCCAAAAGTCGTATGGATGGATTCACTTTGTCCAAGAGTCGTATTGACGGATTCACTTTGTCCAAAAGTCGTATGGATGGATTCACTTTGTCCAAGAGTCGTATTGACGGATTCACTTTGTCCAAAAGTCGTATGGATGGATTCACTTTGTCCAAAAGTCGTATGGATGGATTCACTTTGCCCAAAAGTCGTATGGATGGATTCACTTTGTCCAAAAGTCGTATGGATGGATTCACTTTGTCCAAAAGTCGTATGGATGGATTCACTTTGTCCAAAAGTCGTATGGATGGATTCACTTTGTCCAAAAGTCGTATGGATGGATTCACTTTGTCCAAAAGTCGTATGGATGGATTCACTTTGTCCAAAAGTCGTATGGATGGATTCACTGGGAGTTTTTTACGGAAGAGCTTGAGTTTTTTACGGAAGAGTTTGATGGATTCACTTTGTCCAAAAGTCGTATGGATGGATTCACTTTGTCCAAAAGTCGTATGGATGGATTCACTTTGTCCAAAAGTCGTATGGATGGATTCACTTTGTCCAAAAGTCGTATGGATTTATTCACTTTGTCCAAAAGTCGTATGGATGGATTCACTTTGTCCAAAAGTCGTATGGATGGATTCACTTTGCCCAAAAGTCGTATGGATGGATTCACTTTGTCCAAAAGTCGTATGGATGGATTCACTTTGTCCAAAAGTCGTATGGATGGATTCACTTTGTCCAAGAGTCGTATTGACGGATTCACTTTGTCCAAAAGTCGTATGGATGGATTCACTTTGTCCAAAAGTCGTATGGATGGATTCACTTTGTCCCAGAGTCGTATTGACGGATTCACTTTGTCCAAAAGTCGTATGGATGGATTCACTTTGTCCAAGAGTCGTATTGACGGATTCACTTTGTCCAAAAGTCGTATGGATGGATTCACTTTGTCCAAAAGTCGTATGGATGGATTCACTTTGTCCAAGAGTCGTATTGACGGATTCACTTTGTCCAAAAGTCGTATGGATGGATTCACTTTGTCCAAGAGTCGTATTGACGGATTCACTTTGCCCAAACGTCGTATGGATGGATTCACTTTGTCCAAAAGTCGTATGGATGGATTCACTTTGTCCAAAAGTCGTATGGATGGATTCACTTTGTCCAAGAGTCGTATTGACGGATTCACTTTGTCCAAAAGTCGTATGGATGGATTCACTTTGTCCAAAAGTCGTATGGATGGATTCACTTTGTCCAAAAGTCGTATGGATGGATTCACTTTGTCCAAAAGCCGTATGGATGGATTCATTTTGCCCAAACGTCGTATGGATGGATTCACTTTGCCCAAAAGTTGTATGGATGGATTCACTTTGTCCAAAAGTCGTATGGACTGATTCACTTTGTCCAAAAGCCGTATGGATGGATTCATTTTGCCCAAACGTCGTATGGATGGATTCACTTTGTCCAAAAGTCGTATGGATGGATTCACTTTGCCCAAAAGTCGTATGGATGGATTCACTTTGTCCAAAAGTCGTATGGATGGATTCACTTTGTCCAAAAGCCGTATGGATGGATTCACTTTGCCCAAACGTCGTATGGATGGATTCACTTTGTCCAAAAGTCGTATGGATGGATTCACTTTGTCCAAAAGTCGTATGGATGGATTCACTTTGTCCAAAAGTCGTACGGATGGATTCACCTTGTCCAAGAGTCGTATTGACGGATTCACTTTGTCCAAAAGTCGTATGGATGGATTCACTTTGTCCAAAAGTCGTATGGATGGATTCACTTTGTCCAAAAGTCGTATGGATTTATTCACTTTGCCCAAAAGTCGTATGGATGGATTCACTTTGTCCAAAAGTCGTATGGATGGATTCACTTTGTCCAAAAGTCGTATGGACTGATTCACTTTGTCCAAAAGTCGTATGGATGGATTCACTTTGTCCAAAAGTCGTATGGATGGATTCACTTTGTCCAAAAGTCGTATGGATGGATTCACTTTGTCCAAAAGTCGTATGGATGGATTCACTTTGTCCAAAAGTCGTATGGATGGATTCACTGGGAGTTTTTTACGGAAGAGCTTGAGTTTTTTACGGAAGAGTTTGATGGATTCACTTTGTCCAAAAGTCGTATGGATGGATTCACTTTGTCCAAAAGTCGTATGGATGGATTCACTTTGTCCAAACGTCGTATGGATGGATTCACTTTGTCCAAAAGCCGTATGGATGGATTCACTTTGCCCAAACGTCGTATGGATGGATTCACTTTGTCCAAACGTCGTATGGATGGATTCACTTTGTCCAAAAGTCGTATGGATGGATTCACTTTGTCCAAAAGTCGTATGGATGGATTCACTTTGTCCAAACGTCGTATGGATGGATTCACTTTGTCCAAAAGCCGTATGGATGGATTCACTTTGCCCAAACGTCGTATGGATGGATTCACTTTGTCCAAAAGTCGTATGGATGGATTCACTTTGTCCAAAAGTCGTATGGATGGATTCACTTTGTCCAAAAGTCGTATGGATGGATTCACTTTGTCCAAAAGTCGTATGGATGGATTCACTTTGTCCAAAAGTCGTATGGATGGATTCACTTTGTCCAAAAGTCGTATGGATGGATTCACTGGGAGTTTTTTACGGAAGAGCTTGAGTTTTTTACGGAAGAGTTTGATGGATTCACTTTGTCCAAAAGTCGTATGGATGGATTCACTTTGTCCAAAAGTCGTATGGATGGATTCACTTTGTCCAAAAGTCGTATGGATGGATTCACTTTGTCCAAAAGTCGTATGGATGGATTCACTTTGTCCAAAAGTCGTATGGATGGATTCACTGGGAGTTTTTTACGGAACAGTTTGAGTTTTTTACGGAAGAGTTTGATGGATTCACTTTGTCCAAAAGTCGTATGGATGGATTCACTTTGTCCAAAAGTCGTATGGATGGATTCACTTTGTCCAAAAGTCGTATGGATGGATTCACTTTGCCCAAAAGTTGTATGGATGGATTCACTTTGTCCAAAAGTCGTATGGATGGATTCACTTTGTCCAAGAGTCGTATTGACGGATTCACTTTGTCCAAAAGTCGTATGGATGGATTCACTTTGTCCAAGAGTCGTATTGACGGATTCACTTTGTCCAAAAGTCGTATGGATGGATTCACTTTGTCCAAAAGTCGTATGGATGGATTCACTTTGCCCAAAAGTCGTATGGATGGATTCACTTTGTCCAAAAGTCGTATGGATGGATTCACTTTGTCCAAAAGTCGTATGGATGGATTCACTTTGTCCAAAAGTCGTATGGATGGATTCACTTTGTCCAAAAGTCGTATGGATTTATTCACTTTGCCCAAAAGTCGTATGGATGGATTCACTTTGTCCAAAAGTCGTATGGATGGATTCACTTTGTCCAAAAGTCGTATGGATGGATTCACTTTGTCCAAAAGTCGTATGGATGGATTCACTTTGTCCAAAAGTCGTATGGATGGATTCACTGGGAGTTTTTTACGGAAGAGCTTGAGTTTTTTACGGAAGAGTTTGATGGATTCACTTTGTCCAAAAGTCGTATGGATGGATTCACTTTGTCCAAAAGTCGTATGGATGGATTCACTTTGTCCAAAAGTCGTATGGATGGATTCACTTTGTCCAAAAGTCGTATGGATTTATTCACTTTGTCCAAAAGTCGTATGGATGGATTCACTTTGTCCAAAAGTCGTATGGATGGATTCACTTTGCCCAAAAGTCGTATGGATGGATTCACTTTGTCCAAAAGTCGTATGGATGGATTCACTTTGTCCAAAAGTCGTATGGATGGATTCACTTTGTCCAAGAGTCGTATTGACGGATTCACTTTGTCCAAAAGTCGTATGGATGGATTCACTTTGTCCAAAAGTCGTATGGATGGATTCACTTTGTCCAAGAGTCGTATTGACGGATTCACTTTGTCCAAAAGTCGTATGGATGGATTCACTTTGTCCAAGAGTCGTATTGACGGATTCACTTTGTCCAAAAGTCGTATGGATGGATTCACTTTGTCCAAAAGTCGTATGGATGGATTCACTTTGTCCAAGAGTCGTATTGACGGATTCACTTTGTCCAAAAGTCGTATGGATGGATTCACTTTGTCCAAGAGTCGTATTGACGGATTCACTTTGCCCAAACGTCGTATGGATGGATTCACTTTGTCCAAAAGTCGTATGGATGGATTCACTTTGTCCAAAAGTCGTATGGATGGATTCACTTTGTCCAAGAGTCGTATTGACGGATTCACTTTGTCCAAAAGTCGTATGGATGGATTCACTTTGTCCAAAAGTCGTATGGATGGATTCACTTTGTCCAAAAGTCGTATGGATGGATTCACTTTGTCCAAAAGCCGTATGGATGGATTCGTTTTGCCCAAACGTCGTATGGATGGATTCACTTTGCCCAAAAGTTGTATGGATGGATTCACTTTGTCCAAAAGTCGTATGGACTGATTCACTTTGTCCAAAAGCCGTATGGATGGATTCATTTTGCCCAAACGTCGTATGGATGGATTCACTTTGTCCAAAAGTCGTATGGATGGATTCACTTTGCCCAAAAGTCGTATGGATGGATTCACTTTGTCCAAAAGTCGTATGGATGGATTCACTTTGTCCAAAAGCCGTATGGATGGATTCACTTTGCCCAAACGTCGTATGGATGGATTCACTTTGTCCAAAAGTCGTATGGATGGATTCACTTTGTCCAAAAGTCGTATGGATGGATTCACTTTGTCCAAAAGTCGTACGGATGGATTCACCTTGTCCAAGAGTCGTATTGACGGATTCACTTTGTCCAAAAGTCGTATGGATGGATTCACTTTGTCCAAAAGTCGTATGGATGGATTCACTTTGTCCAAAAGTCGTATGGATTTATTCACTTTGCCCAAAAGTCGTATGGATGGATTCACTTTGTCCAAAAGTCGTATGGATGGATTCACTTTGTCCAAAAGTCGTATGGACTGATTCACTTTGTCCAAAAGTCGTATGGATGGATTCACTTTGTCCAAAAGTCGTATGGATGGATTCACTTTGTCCAAAAGTCGTATGGATGGATTCACTTTGTCCAAAAGTCGTATGGATGGATTCACTGGGAGTTTTTTACGGAAGAGCTTGAGTTTTTTACGGAAGAGTTTGATGGATTCACTTTGTCCAAAAGTCGTATGGATGGATTCACTTTGTCCAAAAGTCGTATGGATGGATTCACTTTGTCCAAAAGTCGTATGGATGGATTCACTTTGTCCAAAAGTCGTATGGATGGATTCACTTTGTCCAAAAGTCGTATGGATGGATTCACTTTGCCCAAAAGTTGTATGGATGGATTCACTTTGTCCAAAAGTCGTATGGATTTATTCACTTTGTCCAAGAGTCGTATTGACGGATTCACTTTGTCCAAAAGTCGTATGGATGGATTCACTTTGTCCAAGAGTCGTATTGACGGATTCACTTTGCCCAAACGTCGTATGGATGGATTCACTTTGTCCAAAAGTCGTATGGACTGATTCACTTTGTCCAAAAGTCGTATGGATGGATTCACTTTGTCCAAAAGTCGTATGGATGGATTCACTTTGTCCAAAAGTCGTATGGATGGATTCACTTTGTCCAAAAGTCGTATGGATGGATTCACTTTGTCCAAAAGTCGTATGGATGGATTCACTGGGAGTTTTTTACGGAAGAGCTTGAGTTTTTTACGGAAGAGTTTGATGGATTCACTTTGTCCAAAAGTCGTATGGATGGATTCACTTTGTCCAAAAGTCGTATGGATGGATTCACTTTGTCCAAAAGTCGTATGGATGGATTCACTTTGTCCAAAAGTCGTATGGATGGATTCACTTTGTCCAAAAGTCGTATGGATGGATTCACTGGGAGTTTTTTACGGAACAGTTTGAGTTTTTTACGGAAGAGTTTGATGGATTCACTTTGTCCAAAAGTCGTATGGATGGATTCACTTTGTCCAAAAGTCGTATGGATGGATTCACTTTGTCCAAAAGTCGTATGGATGGATTCACTTTGCCCAAAAGTTGTATGGATGGATTCACTTTGTCCAAAAGTCGTATGGATTTATTCACTTTGCCCAAAAGTCGTATGGACTGATTCACTTTGTCCAAAAGTCGTATGGACTGATTCACTTTGTCCAAAAGTCGTATGGATGGATTCACTTTGTCCAAAAGTCGTATGGATGGATTCACTTTGTCCAAGAGTCGTATTGACGGATTCACTTTGTCCAAAAGTCGTATGGATGGATTCACTTTGTCCAAGAGTCGTATTGACGGATTCACTTTGTCCAAAAGTCGTATGGATGGATTCACTTTGTCCAAAAGTCGTATGGATGGATTCACTTTGCCCAAAAGTCGTATGGATGGATTCACTTTGTCCAAAAGTCGTATGGATGGATTCACTTTGTCCAAAAGTCGTATGGATGGATTCACTTTGTCCAAAAGTCGTATGGATGGATTCACTTTGTCCAAAAGTCGTATGGATGGATTCACTTTGTCCAAAAGTCGTATGGATGGATTCACTTTGTCCAAAAGTCGTATGGATGGATTCACTGGGAGTTTTTTACGGAAGAGCTTGAGTTTTTTACGGAAGAGTTTGATGGATTCACTTTGTCCAAAAGTCGTATGGATGGATTCACTTTGTCCAAAAGTCGTATGGATGGATTCACTTTGTCCAAAAGTCGTATGGATGGATTCACTTTGTCCAAAAGTCGTATGGATTTATTCACTTTGTCCAAAAGTCGTATGGATGGATTCACTTTGTCCAAAAGTCGTATGGATGGATTCACTTTGCCCAAAAGTCGTATGGATGGATTCACTTTGTCCAAAAGTCGTATGGATGGATTCACTTTGTCCAAAAGTCGTATGGATGGATTCACTTTGTCCAAGAGTCGTATTGACGGATTCACTTTGTCCAAAAGTCGTATGGATGGATTCACTTTGTCCAAAAGTCGTATGGATGGATTCACTTTGTCCCAGAGTCGTATTGACGGATTCACTTTGTCCAAAAGTCGTATGGATGGATTCACTTTGTCCAAGAGTCGTATTGACGGATTCACTTTGTCCAAAAGTCGTATGGATGGATTCACTTTGTCCAAAAGTCGTATGGATGGATTCACTTTGTCCAAGAGTCGTATTGACGGATTCACTTTGTCCAAAAGTCGTATGGATGGATTCACTTTGTCCAAGAGTCGTATTGACGGATTCACTTTGCCCAAACGTCGTATGGATGGATTCACTTTGTCCAAAAGTCGTATGGATGGATTCACTTTGTCCAAAAGTCGTATGGATGGATTCACTTTGTCCAAGAGTCGTATTGACGGATTCACTTTGTCCAAAAGTCGTATGGATGGATTCACTTTGTCCAAAAGTCGTATGGATGGATTCACTTTGTCCAAAAGTCGTATGGATGGATTCACTTTGTCCAAAAGCCGTATGGATGGATTCATTTTGCCCAAACGTCGTATGGATGGATTCACTTTGCCCAAAAGTTGTATGGATGGATTCACTTTGTCCAAAAGTCGTATGGACTGATTCACTTTGTCCAAAAGCCGTATGGATGGATTCATTTTGCCCAAACGTCGTATGGATGGATTCACTTTGTCCAAAAGTCGTATGGATGGATTCACTTTGCCCAAAAGTCGTATGGATGGATTCACTTTGTCCAAAAGTCGTATGGATGGATTCACTTTGTCCAAAAGCCGTATGGATGGATTCACTTTGCCCAAACGTCGTATGGATGGATTCACTTTGTCCAAAAGTCGTATGGATGGATTCACTTTGTCCAAAAGTCGTATGGATGGATTCACTTTGTCCAAAAGTCGTACGGATGGATTCACCTTGTCCAAGAGTCGTATTGACGGATTCACTTTGTCCAAAAGTCGTATGGATGGATTCACTTTGTCCAAAAGTCGTATGGATGGATTCACTTTGTCCAAAAGTCGTATGGATTTATTCACTTTGCCCAAAAGTCGTATGGATGGATTCACTTTGTCCAAAAGTCGTATGGATGGATTCACTTTGTCCAAAAGTCGTATGGACTGATTCACTTTGTCCAAAAGTCGTATGGATGGATTCACTTTGTCCAAAAGTCGTATGGATGGATTCACTTTGTCCAAAAGTCGTATGGATGGATTCACTTTGTCCAAAAGTCGTATGGATGGATTCACTTTGTCCAAAAGTCGTATGGATGGATTCACTGGGAGTTTTTTACGGAAGAGCTTGAGTTTTTTACGGAAGAGTTTGATGGATTCACTTTGTCCAAAAGTCGTATGGATGGATTCACTTTGTCCAAAAGTCGTATGGATGGATTCACTTTGTCCAAACGTCGTATGGATGGATTCACTTTGTCCAAAAGCCGTATGGATGGATTCACTTTGCCCAAACGTCGTATGGATGGATTCACTTTGTCCAAACGTCGTATGGATGGATTCACTTTGTCCAAAAGTCGTATGGATGGATTCACTTTGTCCAAAAGTCGTATGGATGGATTCACTTTGTCCAAACGTCGTATGGATGGATTCACTTTGTCCAAAAGCCGTATGGATGGATTCACTTTGCCCAAACGTCGTATGGATGGATTCACTTTGTCCAAAAGTCGTATGGATGGATTCACTTTGTCCAAAAGTCGTATGGATGGATTCACTTTGTCCAAAAGTCGTATGGATGGATTCACTTTGTCCAAAAGTCGTATGGATGGATTCACTGGGAGTTTTTTACGGAAGAGCTTGAGTTTTTTACGGAAGAGTTTGATGGATTCACTTTGTCCAAAAGTCGTATGGATGGATTCACTTTGCCCAAACGTCGTATGGATGGATTCACTTTGTCCAAACGTCGTATGGATGGATTCACTTTGTCCAAAAGTCGTATGGATGGATTCACTTTGTCCAAAAGTCGTATGGATGGATTCACTTTGTCCAAACGTCGTATGGATGGATTCACTTTGTCCAAAAGCCGTATGGATGGATTCACTTTGCCCAAACGTCGTATGGATGGATTCACTTTGTCCAAAAGTCGTATGGATGGATTCACTTTGTCCAAACGTCGTATGGATGGATTCACTTTGTCCAAAAGCCGTATGGATGGATTCACTTTGCCCAAACGTCGTATGGATGGATTCACTTTGTCCAAAAGTCGTATGGATGGATTCACTTTGTCCAAACGTCGTATGGATGGATTCACTTTGTCCAAAAGTCGTATGGATGGATTCACTTTGCCCAAACGTCGTATGGATGGATTCACTTTGTCCAAACGTCGTATGGATGGATTCACTTTGTCCAAAAGTCGTATGGATGGATTCACTTTGTCCAAAAGTCGTATGGATGGATTCACTTTGCCCAAAAGTCGTATGGATGGATTCACTTTGTCCAAAAGTCGTATGGATGGATTCACTTTGTCCAAAAGTCGTATGGACTGATTCACTTTGTCCAAAAGTCGTATGGATGGATTCACTTTGTCCAAAAGTCGTATGGATGGATTCACTGGGAGATTTTTACGGAAGAGCTTGAGTTTTTTACGGAAGAGTTTGATGGATTCACTTTGTCCAAAAGTCGTATGGATGGATTCACTTTGTCCAAAAGTCGTATGGATGGATTCACTTTGTCCAAAAGTCGTATGGATGGATTCACTTTGTCCAAAAGTCGTATGGATGGATTCACTTTGTCCAAAAGTCGTATGGATGGATTCACTGGGAGTTTTTTACGGAACAGTTTGAGTTTTTTACGGAAGAGTTTGATGGATTCACTTTGTCCAAAAGTCGTATGGATGGATTCACTTTGTCCAAAAGTCGTATGGATGGATTCACTTTGTCCAAAAGTCGTATGGATGGATTCACTTTGCCCAAAAGTTGTATGGATGGATTCACTTTGTCCAAAAGTCGTATGGATTTATTCACTTTGTCCAAAAGTCGTATGGATGGATTCACTTTGTCCAAAAGTCGTATGGATGGATTCACTTTGTCCAAAAGTCGTATGGATGGATTCACTTTGTCCAAAAGTCGTATGGATGGATTCACTTTGTCCAAAAGTCGTATGGATGGATTCACTGGGAGTTTTTTACGGAACAGTTTGAGTTTTTTACGGAAGAGTTTGATGGATTCACTTTGTCCAAAAGTCGTATGGATGGATTCACTTTGTCCAAAAGTCGTATGGATGGATTCACTGGGAGTTTTTTACGGAACAGTTTGAGTTTTTTACGGAAGAGCTTGAGTTTTTTACGGAAGAGTTTGATGGATTCACTTTGTCCAAAAGTCGTATGGATGGATTCACTTTGTCCAAAAGTCGTACGGATTTATTCACTTTGTCCAAAAGTCGTATGGATGGATTCACTTTGCCCAAAAGTCGTATGGATTTATTCACTTTGTCCAAAAGTCGTATGGATGGATTCACTTTGCGCAAAAGTCGTATGGATTTATTCACTTTGCCCAAAAGTCGTATGGATGGATTCACTTTGTCCAAAAGTCGTATGGATGGATTCACTTTGTCCAAAAGTCGTATGGATGGATTCACTTTGCGCAAAAGTCGTATGGATGGATTCACTTTGCCCAAAAGTCGTATGGATGGATTCACTTTGCCCAAAAGTCGTATGGATTTATTCACTTTGCCCAAAAGTCGTATGGATGGATTCACTTTGTCCAAAAGTCGTATGGATGGATTCACTTTGCGCAAAAGTCGTATGGATTTATTCACTTTGTCCAAAAGTCGTATGGATGGATTCACTTTGCCCAAAAGTCGTATGGATGGATTCACTTTGTCCAAAAGTCGTATGGATGGATTCACTTTGTCCAAAAGTCGTATGGATGGATTCACTTTGCCCAAAAGTCGTATGGATGGATTCACTTTGCCCAAAAGTCGTATGGATGGATTCACTGGGAGTTTTTTACGGAACAGTTTGAGTTTTTTACGGAAGAGCTTGAGTTTTTTACGGAAGAGTTTGATGGATTCACTTTGTCCAAAAGTCGTATGGATGGATTCACTTTGTCCAAAAGTCGTACGGATGGATTCACCGGGAGTTTTTTACGGAAGAGTTTGAGTTTTTTACGGAAGAGTTTGAGTTTTTTACGGAAGAGTTTGATGGATTCACTTTGTCCAAAAGTCGTATGGATGGATTCACCGGGAGTTTTTTACGGAAGAGTTTGAGTTTTTTACGGAAGAGCTTGAGTTTTTTACGGAAGAGTTTGATGGATTCACTTTGTCCAAAAGCCGTATGGATGGATTCACTTTGTCCAAAAGTCGTATGGATGGATTCACTTTGTCCAAAAGTCGTACGGATGGATTCACTTTGTCCAAAAGTCGTATGGATGGATTCACTTTGTCCAAAAGTCGTATGGACTGATTCACTTTGTCCAAAAGTCGTATGGACTGATTCACTTTGTCCAAAAGTCGTATGGATGGATTCACTGGGAGTTTTTTACGGAACAGTTTGAGTTTTTTACGGAAGAGTTTGAGTTTTTTACGGAAGAGCTTGAGTTTTTTACGGAAGAGTTTGATGGATTCACTTTGTCCAAAAGCCGTATGGATGGATTCACTTTGTCCAAAAGTCGTACGGATGGATTCACTTTGTCCAAAAGTCGTACGGATGGATTCACTTTGTCCAAAAGTCGTATGGATGGATTCACTTTGTCCAAAAGTCGTATGGATGGATTCACTTTGCCCAAACGTCGTATGGATGGATTCACTTTGTCCAAAAGTCGTATGGATGGATTCACTTTGCCCAAAAGTCGTATGGATGGATTCACTGGGAGTTTTTTACGGAACAGTTTGAGTTTTTTACGGAAGAGCTTGAGTTTTTTACGGAAGAGTTTGATGGATTCACTTTGTCCAAAAGTCGTATGGATGGATTCACTTTGTCCAAAAGTCGTATGGATGGATTCACTGGGAGTTTTTTACGGAACAGTTTGAGTTTTTTACGGAAGAGCTTGAGTTTTTTACGGAAGAGTTTGATGGATTCACTTTGTCCAAAAGTCGTATGGATGGATTCACTTTGTCCAAAAGTCGTATGGATGGATTCACTTTGCCCAAAAGTCGTATGGATGGATTCACTGGGAGTTTTTTACGGAACAGTTTGAGTTTTTTACGGAAGAGCTTGAGTTTTTTACGGAAGAGTTTGATGGATTCACTTTGTCCAAAAGTCGTATGGATGGATTCACTTTGTCCAAAAGTCGTATGGATGGATTCACTTTGTCCAAAAGTCGTATGGATGGATTCACTTTGTCCAAAAGTCGTATGGATGGATTCACTTTGCCCAAAAGTCGTATGGATGGATTCACTGGGAGTTTTTTACGGAACAGTTTGAGTTTTTTACGGAAGAGCTTGAGTTTTTTACGGAAGAGTTTGATGGATTCACTTTGTCCAAAAGTCGTATGGATGGATTCACTTTGTCCAAAAGCCGTATGGATGGATTCACTTTGTCCAAAAGTCGTACGGATGGATTCACTTTGCCCAAAAGTCGTATGGATGGATTCACTTTGTCCAAAAGTCGTATGGATGGATTCACTTTGTCCAAAAGTCGTATGGATGGATTCACCGGGAGTTTTTTACGGAAGAGTTTGAGTTTTTTACGGAAGAGCTTGAGTTTTTTACGGAAGAGTTTGATGGATTCACTTTGTCCAAAAGCCGTATGGATGGATTCACTTTGTCCAAAAGTCGTACGGATGGATTCACTTTGTCCAAAAGTCGTACGGATGGATTCACTTTGTCCAAAAGTCGTATGGATGGATTCACTTTGCCCAAAAGTCGTATGGATGGATTCACTTTGTCCAAAAGTCGTATGGATGGATTCACTTTGTCCAAAAGTCGTATGGATGGATTCACCGGGAGTTTTTTACGGAAGAGTTTGAGTTTTTTACGGAAGAGCTTGAGTTTTTTACGGAAGAGTTTGATGGATTCACTTTGTCCAAAAGCCGTATGGATGGATTCACTTTGTCCAAAAGTCGTACGGATGGATTCACTTTGTCCAAAAGTCGTATGGATAGATTCACTTTGTCCAAAAGTCGTACGGATGGATTCACTTTGTCCAAAAGTCGTATGGATGGATTCACTTTGTCCAAAAGTCGTATGGATGGATTCACTTTGTCCAAAAGTCGTATGGATGGATTCACTTTGCCCAAAAGTCGTATGGATGGATTCACTGGGAGTTTTTTACGGAACAGTTTGAGTTTTTTACGGAAGAGCTTGAGTTTTTTACGGAAGAGTTTGATGGATTCACTTTGTCCAAAAGTAGTATGGATGGATTCACTTTGTCCAAAAGTCGTACGGATGGATTCACCGGGAGTTTTTTACGGAACAGTTTGAGTTTTTTACGGAAGAGTTTGAGTTTTTTACGGAAGAGTTTGATGGATTCACTTTGTCCAAAAGTCGTATGGATGGATTCACCGGGAGTTTTTTACGGAAGAGTTTGATGGATTCACTTTGTCCAAAAGTCGTATGGATGGATTCACCGGGAGTTTTTTACGGAAGAGCTTGAGTTTTTTACGAAAGAGTTTGATGGATTCACTTTGTCCAAAAGTCGTATGGATGGATTCACTTTGTCCAAAAGTCGTACGGATGGATTCACTTTGTCCAAAAGTCGTATGGATGGATTCACTTTGTCCAAAAGTCGTATGGATGGATTCACTTTGCCCAAAAGTCGTATGGATGGATTCACTGGGAGTTTTTTACGGAACAGTTTGAGTTTTTTACGGAAGAGCTTGAGTTTTTTACGGAAGAGTTTGATGGATTCACTTTGTCCAAAAGTCGTATGGATGGATTCACTTTGTCCAAAAGTTGTATGGATGGATTCACTTTGTCCAAAAGTCGTATGGATGGATTCACTTTGTCCAAAAGTCGTATGGATGGATTCACCGGGAGTTTTTTACGGAAGAGTTTGATGGATTCACTTTGTCCAAAAGTCGTATGGATTTATTCACTTTGCCCAAAAGTCGTATGGATTTATTCACTTTGCCCAAAAGTCGTATGGATGGATTCACTTTGCCCAAAAGTCGTATGGATGGATTCACTTTGCCCAAAAGTCGTATGGATTTATTCACTTTGTCCAAAAGTCGTATGGATGGATTCACTTTGCGCAAAAGTCGTATGGATTTATTCACTTTGTCCAAAAGTCGTATGGATGGATTCACTTTGCCCAAAAGTCGTATGGATTTATTCACTTTGTCCAAAAGTCGTATGGATGGATTCACTTTGCGCAAAAGTCGTATGGATTTATTCACTTTGCCCAAAAGTCGTATGGATGGATTCACTTTGTCCAAAAGTCGTATGGATGGATTCACTTTGTCCAAAAGTCGTATGGATGGATTCACTTTGCGCAAAAGTCGTATGGATGGATTCACTTTGTCCAAAAGTCGTATGGATGGATTCACTTTGCCCAAAAGTCGTATGGATTTATTCACTTTGTCCAAAAGTCGTATGGATGGATTCACTTTGCGCAAAAGTCGTATGGATGGATTCACTTTGCGCAAAAGTCGTATGGATTTATTCACTTTGTCCAAAAGTCGTATGGATGGATTCACTTTGCCCAAAAGTCGTATGGATTTATTCACTTTGTCCAAAAGTCGTATGGATGGATTCACTTTGCGCAAAAGTCGTATGGATTTATTCACTTTGCCCAAAAGTCGTATGGATGGATTCACTTTGTCCAAAAGTCGTATGGATGGATTCACTTTGTCCAAAAGTCGTATGGATGGATTCACTTTGTCCAAAAGTCGTATGGATGGATTCACTTTGCGCAAAAGTCGTATGGATGGATTCACTTTGTCCAAAAGTCGTATGGATTTATTCACTTTGCCCAAAAGTCGTATGGATGGATTCACTTTGTCCAAAAGTCGTATGGATGGATTCACTTTGTCCAAAAGTCGTATGGATGGATTCACTTTGCGCAAAAGTCGTATGGATTTATTCACTTTGTCCAAAAGTCGTATGGATGGATTCACTTTGCCCAAAAGTCGTATGGATTTATTCACTTTGTCCAAAAGTCGTATGGATGGATTCACTTTGCGCAAAAGTCGTATGGATTTATTCACTTTGCCCAAAAGTCGTATGGATTTATTCACTTTGCCCAAAAGTCGTATGGATGGATTCACTTTGTCCAAAAGTCGTATGGATGGATTCACTTTGTCCAAAAGTCGTATGGATGGATTCACTTTGCGCAAAAGTCGTATGGATGGATTCACTTTGTCCAAAAGTCGTATGGATTTATTCACTTTGCCCAAAAGTCGTATGGATTTATTCACTTTGTCCAAAAGTCGTATGGATGGATTCACTTTGCGCAAAAGTCGTATGGATTTATTCACTTTGTCCAAAAGTCGTATGGATGGATTCACTTTGCCCAAAAGTCGTATGGATTTATTCACTTTGTCCAAAAGTCGTATGGATGGATTCACTTTGCGCAAAAGTCGTATGGATTTATTCACTTTGCCCAAAAGTCGTATGGATGGATTCACTTTGTCCAAAAGTCGTATGGATGGATTCACTTTGTCCAAAAGTCGTATGGATGGATTCACTTTGCGCAAAAGTCGTATGGATGGATTCACTTTGCCCAAAAGTCGTATGGATGGATTCACTTTGCCCAAAAGTCGTATGGATGGATTCACTTTGTCCAAAAGTCGTATGGATTTATTCACTTTGCCCAAAAGTCGTATGGATGGATTCACTTTGTCCAAAAGTCGTATGGATGGATTCACTTTGTCCAAAAGTCGTATGGATGGATTCACTTTGTCGAAAAGTCGTATGGATGGATTCACTTTGTCCAAAAGTCGTATGGATGGATTCACCGGGAGTTTTTTACGGAAGAGTTTGATGGATTCACTTTGTCCAAAAGTCGTATGGATTTATTCACTTTGCCCAAAAGTCGTATGGATTTATTCACTTTGCCCAAAAGTCGTATGGATGGATTCACTTTGCCCAAAAGTCGTATGGATTTATTCACTTTGTCCAAAAGTCGTATGGATGGATTCACTTTGCCCAAAAGTCGTATGGATTTATTCACTTTGTCCAAAAGTCGTATGGATGGATTCACTTTGCGCAAAAGTCGTATGGATTTATTCACTTTGCCCAAAAGTCGTATGGATGGATTCACTTTGTCCAAAAGTCGTATGGATGGATTCACTTTGTCCAAAAGTCGTATGGATGGATTCACTTTGCGCAAAAGTCGTATGGATGGATTCACTTTGCCCAAAAGTCGTATGGATGGATTCACTTTGCCCAAAAGTCGTATGGATGGATTCACTTTGTCCAAAAGTCGTATGGATTTATTCACTTTGCCCAAAAGTCGTATGGATGGATTCACTTTGTCCAAAAGTCGTATGGATGGATTCACTTTGCCCAAACGTCGTATGGATGGATTCACTTTGCCCAAAAGTCGTATGCATGGATTCACTGGGAGTTTTTTACGGAAGAGTTTGAGTTTTTTACGGAAGAGTTTGAGTTTTTTACGGAAGAGTTTGATGGATTCACTTTGTCCAAAAGTCGTATGGATGGATTCACCGGGAGTTTTTTACGGAAGAGTTTGATGGATTCACTTTGTCCAAAAGTCGTATGGATGGATTCACCGGGAGTTTTTTACGGAAGAGTTTGATGGATTCACTTTGCCCAAAAGTCGTATGGATGGATTCACATTGTCCAAAAGCCGTATGGATGGATTCACTTTGTCCAAAAGTCGTATGGATGGATTCACTTTGTCCAAAAGCCGTATGGATGGATTCACTTTGTCCAAAAGTCGTATGGATGGATTCACTTTGTCCAAAAGTCGTATGGATGGATTCACTTTGTCCAAAAGTCGTATGGATTGATTCACTTTGTCCAAAAGTCGTATGGATGGATTCACTTTGTCCAAAAGTCGTATGGATGGATTCACTTTGCCCAAAAGTCGTATGGATGGATTCACTTTGTCCAAAAGTCGTATGGATGGATTCACTTTGTCCAAAAGTCGTATGGATGGATTCACTTTGTCCAAAAGTCGTATGGATGGATTCACCGGGAGTTTTTTACGGAAGAGTTTGAGTTTTTTACGGAACAGTTTGAGTTTTTTACGGAAGAGTTTGATGGATTCACTTTGTCCAAAAGCCGTATGGATGGATTCACTTTGTCCAAAAGTCGTATGGATGGATTCACTTTGTCCAAAAGTCGTATGGATGGATTCACTTTGTCCAAAAGTCGTATGG
>CAKOAU010000001.1:0-37614 GCA_932521035.1 Oscheius dolichura
CATGATGTTCTTCCAGTTTTCTTCGTGAACATCGTAGATACCTATAGGGGTTCAGTTGCAGTTATGTTATTCTCCATCTTTTTTGGATGTCGTCTCGTGCCCCCAGGGCATTCATATGTTGAAGTGTTGTTTTGGTCGGGACCCTTTTCTATCTTTCTCTTCGGTCTTATTCTCTTGAAGAATCTTGCTCTATTTTTTATTTTTTTTTATTTTCTTTTCCTTTGTTTCTGTCTTTTATTTCCCACTCTTTGTTTTGTTTCTTTTACGCTTTCCGGTACGTTAATTTGGTTCTCGCTTCTTCTCTGTTTTTTTTCCGGGTCGCGCCCTACTCTGGTAATTTAGATGAATAGTACAGCAATATAATGGTTGTTTTTTAATATTGGTTTTACCCCCCTTGTTTGTTCATGATAAATTTCGGGATTTGGGTTAAACAATTGTTTATTAGCAGAATAGAACGTTGTTTATTAGCATTAGCATGAGCTTACATCAAAGCAATGTGGGGCTTAGCGGATGTAGTGTCGGGAAGTAGCAGGAAAAATGGAAGAGGCAAGCAATGAAGGAAATTGAGTAAAGGAAAATTATTTAAATGAATGCTGATTCACGAGGTGAAGGAGAGTTGATCGCCTTCGGCCACCAACTGGGACTCGTATTGGGAAGGGTCTATATGCGTTCCGTTGAGGTACACTTTTATGCTGTTGCGGTATTCATCGGCGAAGGGGTTGTGCTGGTGAGGTGGATAGGGTTTCTGAAAATGTCCAATGAATGGATATAAGTAAAGGCTCACAGTCATGAAAGTGGCGCACACATGAACAATGGCGTCGATCAGAGGTAGCTGGGGACCTCGGAAGGAGAGCAGCGATACCTACAAGCTTCTCCTCTGTTTTTTTTACGGAAAAAAAAGTGAGAAAAAAAACACCTGCTCGTTCCGCTTTCCTCCTGTCCTGGGTCAGTACCTGTTGCCCTTGGAAATTGCATTTGACGCGCACGATAGTCGGGTTGTTCATCTTGCAATCTGGAATATAACACTCAGGAGGTCGGCAAATAGAAATATTTAAGGTATATATGGCATCTCCAATACAAGGTGGAACATCTGTCAGAGTAGAGACCGTTTATTCTTAAAAGTTACAGCGGGAAAAATTAAAAATCGGCGGGAGAGTTAGACGGTGATGAGAAGTTGGAGTATTTAAAACATTTGTTTTTTTGCAATGAAAAAAATAAAAACCAGCATTGTTTGTATGGAAAGGAAAGCGGGGGAGTCAAAGCGGGGAGTCAAATTCATACGGCAGCCGGCCAGAGGTTTGAACGAGAGAGACGCTAACGCGAGACGCCAAACGCTTCTAATCGCTACGGGACCAGGGACATTAAACTGCGCGCACGGAACCATGGCCTGGGCGGCCTAGCAGTATGTGTTGCCCAGGCCATGGTGGCAGTTGAAGGTCCTCACGGCTACAGCCTTCTTCATAATGAAGACGCCAGGGCTTTTTAGGAGCCGAGTGAACCAACTGAAACGAGAGAAAATTGTCGAAAGCTGCTCAAAGTTAACTCACTTAGCACTCTCAAGCACCTGGTCGAGGCATTTGTTAAATGCTGAATCGGCTATATATTCAATGACATTTTTTCTGAACACTGATCCCGTTATCTTTTGTTGGTTCTCAGCCCTGGCATAGGCTATGTCGTGGTGCTACGCAGCACATGTTGACGTCTAAAATTAAGAAATGAAAATAGGGTGAAAGTAGAAACCAACCGCTATCGCCAAGGCTCCATGCCTTCGTAATTACTTTTGCGGTGAGCGAATCTCCGGGGCCACAGTCCCAGGATTGGGCTTTAGAGCCCTGACAGATGGAACAGGCCGTCAGGAATATATGACCAGGGAAAGAGCGCGACAGTTGGAAGACATAGCTTGAGCTGTTCGAATGCCTAAAATCACATGGTAGTACACACAACAATTAAGGCGTATTTGAGAAAGAAAAACTTGACGTCTTTTGCCGACTCGAATGACTAAAAGCATTTATTTTTTCCTCTCGCAGAATGGGACAGGGGCTTAGCACTACAGTTTTTTTAAAGCAAAGCAAAGCAGCGGAGCAAACAAGCATCAAGAGTTTATGGGGTGAGCGGAAGGGAATTTAAAAAAAAGCGAAAAGACGGCAGAAAAGCAAAGCAAGGCGACGCAATTGCCTTTGTGCATCACAGCGCGTCTTCTTCTTGGAAGAAGATGGCGCGAGGGGCGGCAGCTGGTGGCGGGGCTATTCCAGACGGCTGCTCTGACTCCGATCAGTGGAGCTTTCTCGGCAACAGATGGTGGTGGTGGAGCTGTTTCAGATGATCCGGCGACTCCGGTCACTGGAGCCTTCTCAAGGCGGAAAGCGGGCTCAATGTCATGCTGGGCTTTGTGGACAGGGGTCTTGCGGCCGGTTGCCTTCTTCACAGCGATGTAGACGGCTGAGATGAGCTTGTACACGAAGTGCACGCCTCCGGCAGTCGACAGAGTGCCTATCACTGCCATCAGAATGGAAGGTAGGCTCCAGTCGTTCTCATTCGCTTTGTGGGCCAAGAAGTCATCAATGGCAGGCACCAGGCAGCTTTCAAATCCGGAGTGCTCCTTATCAATGTTCTTTATAATCTTTTTTACACAAGTAGAGAGGCAAGTGGCTCATCTGAATAATAGGAAAAACAAATAAAAATCTATAATATTAAGTCCCACCTTCCGGGGCAGGAAATCTTCAGATGTCTTCACTCTTTCAGTGTGCACGCCATCGCCGGCGACCACAACGGGGCCGACAACCATGGGACACACTTGGTTGAGCAGTTAGATTTGTGCATGAGACGTTCCCAGCAGATGCCGTCGCGGCAGGCGCGAGTCATGTCGAATTCCTGGCCCAGATAACTCATCTGGAGTTTATTGATATTCTCTCTCACTTCTCCAACTTTGTCCACCAGGATGCCCGGGTCCTCGATCTGGAGAATGCAGTAAAATTGTGGAAGCTGGTCATTACTCTCACCTTTTCAACTGTTCTTCTCACATAGTTGCGGGGCAGAAATACTCTGAAGCTCATGGAATGCGGCTGGTCGGGAGGGGCACTGATGCAGTGGTCCACCTCGACACGCGCGATTTCCAGAACCTCTTGCCTTGTCAAATTTTTGAAGTTCATCTAGAAAGCAAGAGTATATAAGGAAGCGATTATTAAAATATTACCCCGATAACATCCCAAAAATACAGGCTGTCGGGCCATGTGGGCCTCTTCTCCAACAGGCCGGTGGCTTTCTTGAGGGCAGGTTCATTTGATCCATGAGCGAGGAGAAGAGCCCAAATTCTGAAGGGAAATACATGTAGCTGCATCAGACCAGTAAATAACTCACTGTTCTTTTTCGCTGGGGGAAGCAGGAAAGTTGTCTGGCCTGTAGTCGCAAAAGATGTCGGTTTTTTTAGGCCCACGGTATGTCTCGTTGTTCTGCCTGGCGCGCATCTCCTTCTGGTGGAGGCTCTGGATTTCCTGATCGATCTTTTTGCAGAATCTGCTCATTTCCGGGTCCTTGAACGTTGGCCAGACAGCGAATTTGATAGAGTCTTCAACCGAATCCTTGTAGACAAGCCTGAAACATATTAGTCTTCCCCTTCGAGTTGTGAAAAACACTGTGAATAACAGAATACTTTGGGAAAACACACTTACAGAACATTCTCCCTTTTGGTTACTCGGAGACGTGCTGCTCTTTCTTTCATCTCGTCCTTTTCATCGGCGTGCTTCACACAGAAATGGCTGAGGTCGTTCTCTTCAGTCTTGTCGGAGGCGGTGCCACCTTTCGAGAGGGCACGGGGTATAAAAGCTACAACCAGGACGAGAAGACAAAGGCGCTTCCACATTTCGAAGCGCGTTCAGCAGTGTGAATGAGACGTCTCCGAGTAACAAAAAGATACGGTAGAGGGCGGAGCCCGCGAGGCGGGCCACGCCCACTGCTGGGATGCACGCGTTGCCATCTTCTCTCTCTCTCTCTCACTAATTTCGATAAAATGAAATTCCCTCTGATTTATCCGAGTCACCTTGTAACTATCCTCCTCTTCCTCTTTCAAACATTCATATTTCACACAAATTCCGCTTGCTGCACCCTACTATATGCCCACACTGACGAGTAGACACCTTAAAATGAAGTCAAAAAGTGATTTTTCTTATTGTATTAGGCTTGCCCTCAGTTTTATCAACTATCACTGACTTCTCCCCTCGCAATTGATCGCAAAAAAGCTTGATTAGCCCTCTTTTCGCCTTGAGAAAGCTTAGTTATCCCATGTCAAGAACATTTCCTTCCCTTTCGATTCCTTTCAACCATACCAATTTTGTTCCAACGCTGATGATTAACTTCTTCCACTACAAAATCTGAATTTTATTTTTAACCCTTTATCCTGTTCATGATCATATTTACACCAAAAACCCGTTGATTTTCCTTGAAGTTTTGAAATTTTCGAAACTGTCACCTATTCTTTTAAACGGACACCTCAAAGAAATCTTTAAAAATCGCTTATGACGAATTTCCCCAATTGTTACCGAAGTTGCCACCTTTTTATCCCCATTTCCTCGTTGTCTCTACTATATTCCTACTATTCTCCTGTTTCACATGCGCCCATTAGTTCTGCCTTTGTTTTACCGTACTCTCTCTCCGTAGCCGCCGCTCCAGCTCATTAGTTTTCTGATCTTTCTCCTATTTTGAAACAAAGAGGAGCCTGCCGTTAATCATTCCGGCCTAGTCACATGCACTGCCGCACCCCGAGGGACCCCTATTAATCACCTCGTGCTTTCCGGCGCCAGAGCAGGCGACTGCCTCCAAAATGATGAAAACGGGGGGCAGCTTTTTGGAAAGAGAGTCAACCAAAAAGTGGTTCTACTATAAAGATATCACTATTTCTTTTTTTCCAATTATTTATCCAAAGCGCTGAGTTTCTTGCATTGGTGGCCCGAGAAAAACATAGCTTTCGCTTTTTTAGGCTTTTTTTTAGTTTTATTGTTTCCTTCCTATGTTGTTGTTGGTGTCTAGGAAACCCCTCCTCCAAATTTCCGGTCACTTCAGCGCCGTTTCTTGGGGGACCTTTTCCTATGTTTCGTAATGTAAGGGAGAACCTAATCAGTAATTTTCACGGCGGTAATGCTTGCCCCCGCTCCCGAGGGACTACTAGTAAATACTCTTTGGCCGGGTCTCCGTGCAAAATTGCACAACGGGAAATTAAATCCCTTCGATGCTACCGTAACCTGCCGCTGGTTGGTTTCTTGAACCCTTCTGGAAGATGGGCACTGCCATTAATCACTAAAAGCCGCTAGGGACCCGCTGGGAGCTATTATTTTTCTGGTTGGTTTCTTGAACCCTTCTGGAAGATGGGCACTGCCATTAATCACTAAAAGCAGCTAGGGACCCGCTGGGAGCTATTATTTTTCGGCGGCTTTTCGATGCTACCGTAATCTGCCGCTGGTTGGTTTCTTGAACCCTTCTGGAAAATGGGCACTGCCATTAATCACTAACAGCCACTAGGGACCCGCTGGGAGCTATTATTTTTCTGGTTGGTTTCTTGAACCCTTCTGGAAGATGGGCACTGCCATTAATCACTAAAAGCAGCTAGGGACCCGCTGGGAGCTATTATTTTTCGGCGGCTTTTCGATGCTACCGTAATCTGCCGCTGGTTGGTTTCTTGAACCCTTCTGGAAAATGGGCACTGCCATTAATCACTAACAGCCACTAGGGACCCGCTGGGAGCTATTATTTTTCTGGTTGGTTTCTTGAACCCTTCTGGAAAATGGGCACTGCCATTAATCACTAAAAGCCGCTAGGGACCCGCTGGGAGCTATTATTTTTCTGGTTGGTTTCTTGAACCCTTCTGGAAGATGGGCACTGCCATTAATGACTAAAAGGGACTAGGGACGTGCGGAAATTAATCTTTAAGGAGACACCCGGCCTGCACGCACCCGCTGGGAGTCATTATTTTTCAGCGGCTCTCTTTGTTGGCCGACCAGGGACAAAGTACGATGGACCAAAAACCGAGGGACTTGCTTTTTTCTTTAAAATCCTTCTTTTTTTTTAAATTTTTTCTGTACAATGTTTGTTTGTTCCAGTAAAACTTGGGCTAGTTTGTGGTAGGGATTGACCACCCTACAGTGTTTTCCTGAGCCAATATGGATTTGTCTCAAGAAAATGGAAGTGATTTGGAAATGGAGGAAAGTGGCAACCGGGCCACTATAGGTTCTCTGGCTAGTGGGGACGTCTTTGAGACTCCCCGGAATCGGAAGGTACAAAAGAAAGGCTTCCTAAATTTACAAATTCTAGAGTGGAAGACCGAAAAGTAAAAAATTCCGTTCGTATAAGAGCATCAGAGATAATAGTTCATCGGGGAGCTCCCAAAGAAGTCATTCGGAAGACTCATTTTCATCGGGTCACCACGGGTCCCAGGAAATTAGTGATTTTGATGACAGCTACAGTGGTGGCTCGTTCCCCAACATTAGCCTTCTCCGAACGTCTACGCCCATTTCGAGCAGAACACCGCCGGTGAAAAGAAGACATTCGGCCGAATTTCCCAGTCAGAGACCGGGATCACTCCCTGTACGTTATATTAAGCTTTTCTGTTTTTGATTATGCCTGTTTCTAGTGCAGTCAAAGTACACCGGAGCTTTCTTTCTCACCATTTGCTACACCGAAAAGCAGCTCGTCGTACCAAGAGAAACACCGCTTATATTACCATCGGTCGGTTTAAGCCCCCCGGTTGTTGTTTCCATTTTTCTAATTTGCAGTAACCATCCTGAGCGCGAGAGAAAAAAAGCGACCCCACTCTCAGGGGCTGAAAGAATCAGACTCCACCGAAGAAGAAAGGCGAACGAGGAGACAAAGCAGAGAGAGGCTAGCGAAATCCTTGCTATGGTAGAGGGAAATCTTCTCGGGCCACGAAGAATTGTACAACAGTACCTAAATAGGCTGCATCCTGGGGAAAAGGAAGAAATCTTGGATTCATTTCGGAGAACTGTCCGAGAATACCAGAATCAAACGTGTCAACAAAATCTAAGCAGAACCCAAATGGAAGAAAGAAAGGCAGATCTCTTCGAAGAAATCGAATCACAGCTGCAAACCGTCTTCGAGAGTGCAATCCGAGCTGAAGCGCTCCATCAAGGCGATAACCGACAGCTGGAAGCCGTTATCCAAACATTTCGCAATTTACTGAATGCTGATCGAGAAGATGCCTTCAACGAAAGGAAAACAATCTTTGAACTTCTGGACGAGGCCCTCGAAGCCCAGGATAAAATGCAGGAACTTCTACGGCTCACAACAGATGAATACGGAAGAATGAGGGACTGTCTTGTCAAGCAGCTCAGCAAGAATATTAAAGGATGGAAATCGCGAAATATCTACGAAAACGCCCTACGCACCCTCGGCAGGGCTCGCTATCATTTGAAGGAAGACTATGAAGACTACCGTGTAAAAGCGGCGAGCGGAGAGCCGATATTCTACCCAATCGCTGTCCTCTATCCTTTAATCTACAGGGAAACTATCAGTACCTCGTCTTCTATTAAAACCGCAATGGAGGGAGTGCCCGAGCAAGAATCTTTTGAAGACGATGGTCAGTTTTCCCTATTCCACTTCACTCATATTTTTTAGAGATCTTGTCGTCTGCTTCTGATCGCTCCGGTGAGAAAGGTGCGGGAGAGGAAGAAACGGCCACCACTGAAGAAGAAGAGGAGAGCCACCACCGCCGCCGCCGCCTTGAACCGAACCAGGCCGCCGATACATGGGACGAAGCGGACCTGGTCCTCCTTAGCGACGACAGTGTGGACGAAGCTGATGCTGCTGCTAATGACGAGCAGGATGATGACGAACTGGCAAAACTAGCTCAGTTACAGCTGGACCCTCAAATGGAGGCCGCTGTGACGAGGCAAGTAAATGAGATCATTGGAGAAGACGCAGCTGAAATGGTAACCGACGATCTGGCCGAGCAAATTCTACGAAAAACGACCTTTATCCGCCGGTGCCTTCCTGGACAGTGTTCTGAGTGTGTTCCCCGGTTGGTGGATCTCTCTTATTTTCAAATAAAAATTGGTTTCAGCGAAGCCTTCGAAGTGCTTGAAATCTTGCGGACCTTTTTGAATTACCCTGCAATTGACCTCGGAAGCCGTGTACTCAACACTCTGATCCGCTTGACAACGAGAAACAATCCTCAGCTGAACGGCTTGTCAGTACTGCAGTGGCTAAGGAAATACGAAGCCTGTTACCAAGGCATAAGATCCATCGTGCGAAGACTCTCAGATCTGAAGGCTCTTCTTATCGCCATCACGGATATCAGGCGTTTCAACGTAGCCGCTGATTATGCAAGTCTCAAAAGAGTTCTGTCGTTCCAAGGAATTCCCAGAAGAATCCAGCTGAGATTTCTTTATCAATACACAGGTATATATTTTCATCCGCGAGAGCAGCGGATATATAAGCCTATGTTTCTTTTTTTCCAGGACACATTGCCGACCACCACCACACTGAGGATTATGTGATGAAGAAGTTCCAAGGCAATTTTAACGACTTTTGGAAGGGAATGAATGAGCTAGAAATTTTTTCGTGCCAGTGCTGTAATCAGCTCCGCAGTCAGAAGGACATCAAGCTCTATCCAAGTCCAGACCCTGGAGTTTGTCCACCTGTAAACTTGGCTCCTTTTCTTCCGGCGGTTCCTCCATTGCCCATGTTTACTACAAAGCAAGCTATGGAAGAAGAAGCTGCCGGCCTCCGATCGCGCTCTCCCACGCCTACGAGAGCTCCAGCAGCAGGGGCTACAGGCAGTCAACGACGACAACAACAACAGAGCGCCCAGGTAGAATAGATCCAGCCTAAGCCTAAAAACGGGGAGCTGTTTCAGCGTTGCTACGGAATCTGCCTTACCTGCCATGCCTCGATCCGAAAGGGACAGAAGCCTGCTGACGCTTTAATCAACGGTATGGAAAGCTCCCCGGTGCCCGACTGCCTCCTTGACCTCAACTGGATTGAGTTGATGATGATCCAACGTGTCCGACCAATCCATGCAGTCATTCATCTGCGGAATATCGGCGGAAAGAAAACTTCCCTCAAGGTTGACTATGATTTTCCCTGCCTCTTTAGGCTCTCTTTCTCTTTTTAGGGCACAAAAGGAGCCCAGGTGATTTTGCCGGTCGATATACAGGCAACTATGGATCACGTTGCGCAAACATTACCTTCGGCTTCCAACCTCTCGATTCAAGTCAACACCAGTTTTGGTGACAAGCGAATTGTCAGCTTACCGAAGGTTCTCCGAGCCCTTCGATACTTGAAATTGAACAACGACCTCTATCACGATATCGAGATTAACGAACAATTCAAATTTCGTCTGAACGAAGACGTTTTCTTCGAGAAACCGGTATGAACATACTGAGCATGAGAATTGGCTTAATCGCTTTTAAGGACGCTACGGAGCAGGACGCCGAAGCTCTTTTGCACCGGGAGCTTGATGCCCTTGACGATGAGCACCTGCTAACACAAGATGCTATTGACGTTCAGCCGTTTCAAAATGCTCAGCCACCAAATATTGATACAGTGACAACAGCGGACCGTTACCGTGTCGTGCCACACAAGTATCAACCAATCGCCGTCAGCACGCCTAATCTTGACGTGTTGGCCATGCCTCAAATATATCCGACAGGCCATTTCGGCTACAGCCATGACCGTCATGAAAAACCTCTTCACATTTCTCGGTACGCTAGAAACCGACTTCTGGACAGAGAACGGCGTTACGGAAACGATCCGACTTGGCTACTATTTTTTTACCATCATCTTTTACAAAAGGTAGGCGTCTTTTTTGTTGAGCTCCCAAAAATTGGCATTATTCCAGGATGTGACCTCTGTCCTAGGAATACAGGCAAGGGTAGGAGCAACTGCCACAGGAGCGGAAGTAGCCGAGAAGATAGAAACAGATGAAGCTTTTGTCAAGGGCAATATGACCTCATTATTTGGAAAGCTTAGAGGGTTTCCACCTTACTGGCACTCGGTGAAACTGAAGCTTCGTTCTCATCTAATCGCCTTTGGCCCTCCCACCTGGTTTTTGACTCTCAGTCCAGCTGAAACTGAATGGAAAACCGTCGTCAACTTATACAAGAAGTTCAAGCCTCCAACTCGAGTACGGTCGGACTACGCACACTTGGGGTAAATTCAACGAGTATTCTGGCTTAAGACGACTATTTTCAGACATTTCATGGCACAGGATCCACTTCATTTTTCGCGCTACTTCTACAGGCGGACGAGAGTTTTTTTCTCAAAATTCCTGCGAGTTGGACAAGACTATGAAGGGCCTCTGGGAAATGTGACCCACTGGTTCTACAGATTTGAATACCAGGCTCGAGGAACACCTCATGTTCATGCTATTCTCTGGACGAAAGGACGTCCCAACCTCGATGCACCAGAGCAGGAGATCACCGACTTCATAGACCGCTACGTAACCTGTCGTCTCCCCGACCCAGACTTGGAACCGCGTCTCCATAGACGAGTAATCAATCACCAATTGCATTGGAAGAAGCATAACAAGACCTGCATGAGAAGGGTCCGCTATGGCCCTGGCGGAAGGAAAATGGCAACGTACTGTCGATTTCAAATGCCCCGTCCGGTCCTCGCTAAGACAGTTGTGATGCACCTCAACAAAGCCGTCAAATACCTGCCCGGTGTGAAGAAGCGAGCTTATTACATTCGAAGAAGAAAGGCTGAAATTGTAAGTTCAAAGTTTAAGTTCCGATTATGACACAACACTGTCTCCCTTGCAGATGATCAACGATTACAATCCGGCCTGTCTTCTCAGCTGGAAAGGGAATATGGACCTACAGTTCATTTCTCACAATGAAGAGGGACTCTTCGGCTACGTTGCCGGATACGCGGCAAAGGGCAAAGAGGGTGACGTGAGAGGAGTCATTGGCGGTGGAGAAGAAGGGAAAGCCAAAAAACCTCCTACTGGTGCTCACGAACGGCCTGATGACGATGAGGATGAGGACGACACAATGAAGATCCCCAAATCCCACGATCCAAGTGGCAAGCTCTCGGCCATATATGAGCAAATCCTGAAGATTATGAACCAGAGAGAGGTCGGCCTATACGAGATAGTTGACCAACTGATGGGTAAGTATTTAGGCTTCCTTCCTTCCTTCCTTGAGTTAATTCCAGGTCACAAGTCAATTAATTTCAGGTCACAAGCTCTTTGAGTTCGACTCGGAGCATTGCTGGATCGACCTACATCAATCATCAGAGCGCAGACGAATGCTACTGCCCAAATCCATGTTGGCAAGGGCGCAGAAAGCTTATGCAGACAACTGGATGGACACATATTATAAAAATAGGCACGCTGATTTGGAGTACTACTGTCTCTTCAATCTCTTGACTAATTTTGAAATGGCCGAGGAGGCGAGAGCAAAAGGAACAGTCAGCCAAATTTTTAGAGATGACGGTAGGTGGTTTTTTACCCCTTGTCCCCCCACTATAGAACAAGGATCGTTTTCATTTCAGACGACGAAGAGGATCCTGTGGATTCCGACGATGCTATTGATGAGAACAACGAAGAGCGCCTGATCAAGAAGAGAAAGAGGACAGGAGCCACCGCCACCAATCAGAGCAGAAATGTGTTTTCTGCGGACTACCACACGGAAAATCGTCGGAGCATCTTCTACAGCCATCCAGACTTACCTATTGGTCATGCATTTGAGTTGCACTCTTCGGGAATGAAGAAAAAGTTGATGAGAAAGAAGAAAGCCATGTGCGTGCGCTTCTTCATGAAGCCCCTCGATTGGGACGATTCCGCTGTCGTGGAGGACTGTTTTAGGCGACTCTGCCTTCTCTTTATTCCTTGGAGGGATGAAGATTCCCTTCTGGAGATCTACAGCGGTGGGTTGCCTGCTAGCATTAGAAATTTTCTGAGTTGATGCTTTGCAGAGGAGAGTTACCTTGATCTCTGGCTTCGCTTTATGAGGGAACTGAAGGAGTACTCCGCCGAGGCTTTCGAAGATCTTGAAAAATATTTGGACAGATTCATTGCCATGAAAGAAGAAGACCGCGAAAGGGCCGAAAAATACCGAATGCAAAGGCAGGCTCTGCATGCTGCCGAAGCCGAGATCGAGGACGGGCCAGATTCGGCCGACAAGCCGCGGCAGCGAGGAGCAGTTGAGGTAAGGAGATTCGTTTGTGCTACAAAAGTTAACCTTTTCTAGGTCGATGAAGATTTGCCGGAGAGTTACGGCCGTCGTGTGGATGAAGCCGACCTCCAGAGAAGAATCCAATCATGTCAAGGAAACCAGATCCAATGGAATATTTTCCAAACGGTCTGCAATACAGTCCAGGCACAAGAGGAGAGCAGAGCTCAAGGACGACGGCTGCCGGATAAGCTGCTTATGTTCATTTCGGGGACAGCTGGCACCGGAAAAAGTTTCCTCATCAACCTGCTGAGTGATCTGCTCTCAATTCGCTACATACCCGATCGTGCAAGCCGGGAAAAAGGATTGATGCCGGCTGTTCTGCTCAGTGCCCCAACGGCGTTGGCTGCCTGCAATATTGGAGGTGTCACCCTGCACCAGCTTTTGAGCATCAAAATATTTGAAGAAGCCTTGAAAAGCGGAATGGTAAGGAAAGTTTAAGCCTAATATGATAGGAGTCTCTTCCTTCTAGGGGATCCCCGATCAAGCCCTTGACAGAAAGAGGAGCCTCTATCAAAATGTGCGCCTCCTGATTATTGACGAAATAAGCATGTGTGACCCTGTGTTACTCTGGCAAGTGAACCACAATCTTCAACAGATCTTGGGAAGTAATGAGCAGTTTGGAGGCCTTAATGTGTTGGTATTCGGAGACCTGCTGCAACTTCCCCCGGTTGACCCTCACAACCGGGCCAAAGCCAAGGGAGTCTTCCTGCCTCCCAACCCTCAGCGGGTATGTTTCCCTCTCTCTTACTAATTTCCTCTGCTGTAGATCCAAGCATTAATTGGTGGCAGACAACTGCGAACCGACGCCACCTTGTGGCACAGCTTCGGCTACAGGGAGCTCCTTGCCAACCAGAGACAGAGCGGCGACCCGCTGTTCGGGGAACTTCTTGGTCGCCTAAGGATCGGCCAGCTAACGGCAGAGGATATTGCCCTGCTGCAGACGAGGATCATTCCCACGACGGACCCTCTTGGAATTGCAACACAAGACGAAATAGTTGCCTACTTCCTTGCGCTCATGGAGAAGGACAGTCGAATCCTCGCTATTTTCCCCACCAACATCGAAGTGACCACTTTCAACAATCTTATTGTGGAGAAGAAAGGGATGGCTGAGTACCGTCTCATCTGCAGTGATGTGTACGTCTCCAGCACGCACCAATATCTGCGCCCAAGGGCCGAAGATGTGACCAAAGCCAAGAAAGAGCGTCCATGGCAGCAATTCGGTAAGTTTCGTCGGCTGCTGCTGCTGCAGCAATTTAATCTCTGTTTCCTCTTTTAGCCAATCAAATCGACGATTTGGACGAGCAGAAGGCCATGAGATTTCCCAGGACAAGAGTACCGCGGTCCACTTATTCGGCTGGTTTGGATGGTGAGGGAAAACTGCCGGAGCTTGTTGGCGGCCTCCCCGACCAGTTGTACCTGGGCATTGGAACGCGCGTGATGCTCCGCAAGAACATAGACAATCCTACCGGCCTTGTCAACAGCGCAATAGGCACCGTGACTGGAGTGGAGCTATGGACCGAAGGACAATCCAAAGGACTACCATCAAAGATATGGGTTCGCTTCGATTCCTCCGGAAAGATCTACGGTTTGTGTGAAAAAGGCGAAGAGCGAAGAAACGCTCATATTTTTCAGCAATCACCCGCTGTGGTCACTACTACAGCATCCCGTCGAAGATTCACAAGGGCTACGAAAAGCGATACCGAACCCAATTTCCTCTGGTGGTGTGCTACTCTGCCACCGTGCATAAAGTGCAAGGGATGACTTTACCAACCATACTTGTGAGCACTGCCAGGATGTTCTCAGAGTCTCATGTCTTCGTCGCTCTCAGCCGTTGCACCAGCTTGGCGGGTGTCCACCTGGTTGATTTTTTCCCCGAAGTGGTCACCGTCAGCACCTCAGCGTTGTTTGAGTACAACAGACTTCGGAAGACTCTGGATCCTCCTTTGCCGCAGTACTTGTTGCCAAAGGAGTTCGGGAAAAAAAAGCCGTTTGATCCAAAAAGAATTTCCCGTTTCGACCCTGCTAACGCCGCCGGCTCCAGCCTGTTTTTAGCTGTTACCGATGAGGCTCCACCCTTACCGCGCCTACGGTCACGTACAGGTGCGCCTTTACGTTTTTACTTTTTTCTAAAGACACGGACAATTTCAGGCCCAGCTAAACAGATAGCTAGCTACGTTGACTCCAGAATCTCCTCCAGCGAGGAGAGTGATCTCATTTCTTCCGGCTCATCGGCTGTTGTGAGCGTTGACGATGAAGAAGTGTCCAGTGATGACCCGGCATCTGATATGGACATGGAAGAGCTTCTAGCTACCCAAAGGCAACTGGCAGGTGGTGTATCCCAGAGGACAAATACTGGAGCAAGAGCGACTCGTCTCGTCGAATTTCTTGACTACCTGCCTTTCGAGAATCCGGCAGAGAACGACGGAAACAGGACATTGAAAACTAGCTGTTTTCTGATCAGCGCTATCAACATACTTAATCAGATGGTACAGATGACTCGCAGCCTCCTGCAAGCACCAAACAGTATGTTTTCGCTTTTGGCCTTTCTTTCTTCAAATCCGAAGAACTCTGCCTAAGCCTAAGTATAATTTTAGGTTCCCTGACTCGAACATGCATGCTTCTGAAAGAAGCCTTCCTGAAGAAGGTCGCCACCATTGTCTTCTTGCGCAGAAGCTTACCGGAACGTCTACATTCTGGATATGGAACACCAATTGACGCAGCGTACTACTGTCTCCGAGACTACCCCGAGCAAATCCGGAATATGTGCTCGTTCAAGACAATCAGTACATTTTACTGCAGCAAGTGCCACAAGAAGCAGTCCAGAAGTACACATACCAGTGGGAAAATAAAATGGATCTTCGACCTTGACTTGCGAAATGCTGTTGCCGAAAAGGGAACTCCCGGAAAAATACGACTGGAGAAAGCCTTCAAGTAGGCTCAGCTCTTCTCGTTGCAGCACTAGCTTCAAATGTTTCAGAAACCAGTTCATCTCCCAACCCTGGATGAGGAGCCGTGGGAAAGTCTGCGAATTTGATGACTGCGGTGGACAGGTCATGATCAAGAAGAACCTCCGGCTCCTACAAGAAACCCAATATCTCCTGGTTGCCCCACTTTGGAACCTCCCGGCTCTGCCAGGTATTCGCCGATCCTATCCGTTGCAGCTTGTGGGCTACAAGAAGGATGGTTAGTTGTTGAGCACAGTTCTTCAAATTTATTCTCATTTTTTAAGGGAATATGTTCCTTGGCGCAAAGTGGCACCTCGTTGGTCTCAGTGAACATGTCCAGCTCAGTAGAGACGTCCATCACTTTATCAGTTGGTTTGTGAACCCCGACGGCAGACGGGGCTACACACTTGTGGACGACAACAGTATCCGAGGGGAGAAAGCTATGTCACAGTACCTCCTGAACAGGGCTCAGCTTCTGCTCTTTGTCCGTCACGAATACCAGCGTCAGCCCAAGGCAACGCAGCAGGCGGCCACCCAAAGAGAGCGTAACGAAGCTACCCAGTTTAATCCACGACTGGAGGAGCCGGCTAGGAGCCCATCTCCAATGGCCTCAGTTAATTCGACGTCTTCATCTCCAAAGCCGGCAACCAGGAAAGGAGCTAAAGTCCTGTTGTCGCCTGGTTCAAAGGAGCTACCTCCTCTCCCAATAAATGTCGTGCATGAGCCCTTCAAGCGCCCCGTTGATTTGGAATCAATGCAAAAGGTCGGCTATATGGTTGGCGACATATTCACGTCTTCGGCCGATGTCATTTTGAATGCCGCAAACAGGTTACTGGCACACGGAGGAGGATTTGATGGCGAGCTGCGGAAAAGAGCTGGCCCTCAAATAGACAAGGAAACCGAGGACATCGCTAGAAATCAGTTGAAAGGGCAAGGACTGAGTAAAGGAAGCGTCGCTTTGACAAAGTCATACCAGTTGGTACAATACAAAGGTTAGTTCTCGGAGGCAAACGGAGCAAACGCATTTCTAATATATTGCAGCTATCTACCATGCTGCCGCACCGCAGTTATCCAGCAAAACCTACGTGCTCACGACGGAGGATGTTCTGAATCTCATCCGAACATACAACGGCGCCTACGCGTGCATGAACCAAATGGGCCACACCTCGATTGTATCACCAATTCTCGGCACTGGTATTTACAATTGGAACATAGCAGTGGGAACGTTTTTGGCGGTAATATCTGCCCTTATTTACTATCTAAGAAACCCAAATAGCGTAAGTGAAAACGACTTAGGCTTACTTGCAGCAATTTTCCTTTCAGACTGTCAAGAGCATAATCTTTTTCGAAATGAATGCCGGCTATCATACGACAATTTCCGCCACCTGTTTTGGCAAGCGAACACGATGGGCACGAAAAGGTCCGCACGAATGGCTGACAGTCCTCAATGACTGCCTCATCTCCGGTTCAAACAATCGCGCAGTGCTCCGGATTCTGCCGCTATTGGAAAGCATTTTCGCTAAGCTCTCCATTGCCGCAATTATACCAAGGCCGGTGGAGGACGAAGAAGACTATCAGCCTGCTGCTGCTGCTGCTGCAACCGCTCCAAGACGGCCTCCGGGTGGACCGCCTCCTCTTGAGAACCTAAGAAACACCTGTTTCGCCAATGCTGTGGCGCAGGTGCTGTTTTCCTTTTACATACAAACTACTCACTCTCAAATTTTCCAGGTCTTGCTCCGTATGTGGCCGACAGAAGTGCATAGCAGGAATGAACCGTTGATGCGTGCCTTGAGGAAAATAGACACAGGCACATCTGCTGAACAAAATGCCTACGCTCTAGTCGAGGAGTTCAGAGGCCGTGAACTCCCACGTAACACAGACACCGGCTTCCGTGAAGACTACGCAAACTCTGCTATGCACCACGACTCTACAGAGTTCCTAGCCTACCTGCTCGCCTTTGGACACATCCCAGAAGATTTGGCAGTGCAGCTGCGCTTTGATCAATTCTACAGATATCAATGTGAAGATTGCCGACTGGTACGTTAAAACCTAAGCTCTAAGCACTAACTAACCAATTATAGATATCCCGAGGTGCCGAAGACGACGTGGTAGCGGACCACGTCGTTCTAAACTTCCCCGAAGGCCATCACAACTTCCCAATGTTTAGTGAGGTTATCAAGCTGATAACAACTGTGGACCGCGTAAAAAAGCGCCCCATGAATCCTCAAGAGCTGGAGGAGGCGGGGCTTCCTCCGCAGCACACACCCGAATGCTTGCCCACCGATCCTCTGGGAAACTGGTTCGAGTACCGACTTCACTTTCGCCTGCGTCCCACTACGCGATTCTTCGCCTTTAATCTTCAACTATTTGGATACCGACGAGGTCAAGGAAGCTACCTTATAGAAGATCGCGCAATCGGCCAACCGCGACGGATAGAACGCATTGGAGGTATATACAAGGAAAATAGCCTTAAATAAATTCACATCTACAGGTCGGGACTTTACGCCGATCGCGGCTATCGAGCACAGAGGAGCCGGCACAATGCACGGCCACTACGTAGCCTACATTCGCAAAGGAGACATCTGGTGGGTCTGTGACGACACGATGATCACCCCCGGTGAACTGCCTGCCGACCTAAAAGGAATCACCTATTTGTTGTTCGAACGAATCTAATCCCTTGAATGCATGTGCCCCCTCTAGTTTAACTGTTGTCTTTTTCGGCAAGCTTCTGTAATTTGGCTTACCTGTTGCGCCTTTTTCTAATAATTTATCCCCTTTTTCTTTCTGTTTGACATCCATCGGGCTCTGTCCCTGTGATTCCTGCTACTACATTGCCGCCGAGTATTGCGCGCTACAAACTTTAGAGTCTCTCGCTCTCTCTCTCTCTCTCTCTCTGAACTGAAGATATGGATCCTATCGCTCTGTGGTGGGAGAATGGAGGCGGTGTGCCTTATCAGCAGGAGAACCCACTGGACTCTTCCGACGCTGAAGCGGAACAACAAAGACAAGAAGAAGGTGCTCAACCGGAGAAGCTGTGCGATGCGGAAGTGGAGGTGGTCACATTGTCTGAGAGTGAAGCCGATGAATCCGACGACGATGACGACGAAAGTGACAGCAGCATAAACTACAGCAGCAGCGACTTAGAGGTAGAAGAAGAAGAAGATGTGGAGAAGATGAGCGACAACCAGGATGAAGAAATGGACGACGACGACGACGAAGACGAGGATGAGGAAGACGAGGATGAGGAAGACGACAGCGATTCGTTAAAATCAATGGAGGTCGCACCAGGAGACGAGGACGAGGTGGACAGGCAATTCAGCGGCTGTCCACATCCCCGCTTTCGTCATGATGAGCCTTTCCTAGAAGATGGGCAGACCCTAGACGTTGGGGTGGTTCGCCTCGTCTGTGAGGACGACTACGACGTCAGCCGCCTTTCACCTCCTCCCGTCTCTTACACCAGAGGCCGTCAGGTATCCCATCACCACCACCAGCAACAGCATTTAATATGGCTTCAGATGGTCCGGATGTCCGTGACAGTCGTCCTCAATTGCCGCTCCTCGATCCTCTACCCCGCATACAGGACGGCCCCAATTAAGTCATACAAGGTCTGTGAGCGTCTTCTCTTGTAAAAGTGTACTTAAATTCAGCTGGTAATCGACCATCCCGCCGCTCTACCATGGTACACTGTTCATATGCTGTTTAGTCACGTAAAAGACGTCTTCTTCAGCAAATTGGTGAGCTCAGCAACCCCCCACGCCCTAAATATGATAATTCAAGTACAAGCTGAAACTTCAAACCCACAGAGATTTCCCCAACTCCACTAGCGACGGTACTGTGCTGATCGTGGCCCGTATTGAAGACGAGAGGGACCATGGGCTGGACGCTCGGGTCACCGATGAAACAGTCGTCCACTTTACTTCAACCTAAGCCTAAGCCGCCTCCTTCCCCTGCTTCGCTTCCTGCGATTTGTTCTGATTCCGCTTTCGTCTCTGTCTTAGCCTTACTACTACTACTAATTGAATTAATAACCGTCAGTAAAAAAAATAATAGTCTCTGAAGTTCTCTTTAAGTCCTATAGCAGCCTAAAACCTTCCATCAAGCCTCCGCTATTTCAAGTAATTTTTGCTTCTGCTTCACACCCTTTGTAATCGACCTAGGCTTTCCGCTCTCGCGAAATATCTTTTACCACTTTCCCCTAAGCCATCAGTAAATTGTAAGCCGATTATCGCCACACTTGCCGCTTTGTCTATTTCTCTTTAAAATAAATGGTCGTTCTACTACTGGTTTTTATATAAGCACGGGTAAATAGCCTGAAAATATCAGTCAATTTTAAGCCATTCTGAATTCTCGGTAAAAATGGGTTAAATATTGGTTACTAGTGAATTTGCTTCCAGGTTAAAATGAGCGACGACGACGGCTTTGAGAGCGACGCTACCTCGCGGAGCAACAGTTCGGACTCCGAGAGCGAACTGTTGTCCAGTGGGTACAGCAGCCCAGACAGCCAAGAAGACTCGGATGTTGATGAAGAAGAAGACAGACCCATTATAACGACTACACTGCGCTTCGTCGGCCTGGATGATTGTTTAGTAAATCCTGAACATCAAGAGGTGGGTTTTCCAATAGAAAGCCTTAAAAAACGACATTATTCCAGGCTAGTGTGAATGTGTACTGGGACTATACCATCTGGGACCTCATCGGCATCATTGAGTCGATGTACTTCAAGGAGGTACAACTCATTAGAGACTTCAATATACGCCTAAAGTTTAGGAGCAGCAGGACACACACCTCTACGCCGTGTACACAGGCTGGACAGAACGACATACTGTTCAAATGGGACGGCCTGATCTTCACCCAGACGTCATCCTCATTTCGTGCCTGAACCGCCAACTCGACGATGCACACGACGAAATACTTCGCCACGGCGACATTTACCGAATTAACAAGTTCCAGCTATAAATTTTCATAAACTTGTCCATTTGACCGTAATAAACTTTTTCTAATGTTGCCTATCAGCAGCGGGTTCTGTCTAACTGGGAAAGACAGAAGAAAACGTTATCGAATCCACGATGAATCCTAACTTTTTGGTTCTGGTTTAACTTTTTGGGTTAGAACTTTTGTATATATTGGCATGGACCTAGCCAAAGCCAACCATTAGGCACAGGAATTTATATGTGCATTTTCGAATGTATGGGTCGCTACATAAAAGTAGTGAGAAGCGTCGTCTGCAGGCTGCGCCACTGCCTATCAGCAGCGGGTTCTGTCTAACTAGGAAAAACAGAAGAAAACGTTATCGTTAACCGGGGCGCGAAACGATAGTGCCTGCAACGCTCCGCTCCGCTACGCGTCGCAGCGGGCACTACCGTTTGCGCAAGAAGGGCGCTCGTGCCGGCGCTCGCCTTCGGCTCGCGCCGACACTCGCGCGGGCGGGCCAAGTAACATCCGCTGGGCCTCGTCACATGGGGAAAACTAAGTAAGTTCTATCGGCCCCCTCCTTAAAGTCTGAATCCTGGTAAAAACGCTTACTAAAAAAAAAAACCTGCCCGTGATTTGGGGCGCGATACGATGGTGCCCACGCTTCGCTCAGGGCACCATCGTCCGCGAAACAAGGGACGCTCCAGGGGACGCTCACCTACGGCTCGCGCCCCCTGTCGCGCTTGGCCTGCGGCTCAATGCGCATACAGTTCTTGTTGTCGAGGACGTTTAAAAGTTTGTTGAAAGTTTTAAAGTAGTTGAAAGTTAAAAAATTGTTGAAAGATTAAAAGTTTGTTGAAAGTTTAAAAGTTTTTGAAAGTTTAAAAGTTTGTTGAAAGTTTAGAAATAGTTGAAAAATTAAGCGTTGTTGAAATTTTAAAAGTTTGTTGAAAGTTTTAAAGTTTGTTGAAGTTTTAAAGTAGTTGAAGTTTAAAAGTTTGTTGAAGTTTAAAAGTTTTTGAAAGTTTAAAAGTTTTTGAAAGTTTAAAAGTTTGTTGAAGTTTAAAAGTTTGCTGAAAGTTTGTTGAAATTTTAAAAGTTGTTGAACGTTTAAATGTTGTTGAAAGTTTAAAAGTTTTTTTAAGTTTAAAAGTTTGATGTAAATTTAAACGTTGTGTTAAGCGGTTTAGTTGTTGGTGGTCCAGGTTTAGTTGATGGTGGTGTAGGTTTAGTTGTTGTTTGAAAAGTTAGTTGTTTTTGAAAAGGCGGGAGATCAAAATTTTCAAAAATTTGAATTTTTTTTGAAAAAATTTGAAAAAGTTGTTTTTTGAGTTTTTGTTTAAACTTTTCGAATTTTTTTTAGTGTTTTTCTTTCATAACTTTTTATGCTGAATTCGATGAAAAAAACATTTTTGATTTTGGACCATTTTTTGAAGATTTCGCAATTTTTATCAACGGCAACAGGGTATACGGTATATGTCATTCGACTCAGTAGACGATGCTGAGTAACATGACATAGGTCTCCACCCGCCTAAAATTCGTTTGGTAACATTTTTTCGTTACATACCTCAGCACAGTGATGACCCGGCATCTGATATGGACATGGAAGAGCTTCTAGCTACCCAAAGGCAACTGGCAGGTGGTGTATCCCAGAGGACAAATACTGGAGCAAGAGCGACTCGTCTCGTCGAATTTCTTGACTACCTGCCTTTCGAGAATCCGGCAGAGAACGACGGAAACAGGACATTGAAAACTAGCTGTTTTCTGATCAGCGCTATCAACATACTTAATCAGATGGTACAGATGACTCGCAGCCTCCTGCAAGCACCAAACAGTATGTTTTCGCTTTTGGCCTTTCTTTCTTCAAATCCGAAGAACTCTGCCTAAGCCTAAGTATAATTTTAGGTTCCCTGACTCGAACATGCATGCTTCTGAAAGAAGCCTTCCTGAAGAAGGTCGCCACCATTGTCTTCTTGCGCAGAAGCTTACCGGAACGTCTACATTCTGGATATGGAACACCAATTGACGCAGCGTACTACTGTCTCCGAGACTACCCCGAGCAAATCCGGAATATGTGCTCGTTCAAGACAATCAGTACATTTTACTGCAGCAAGTGCCACAAGAAGCAGTCCAGAAGTACACATACCAGTGGGAAAATAAAATGGATCTTCGACCTTGACTTGCGAAATGCTGTTGCCGAAAAGGGAACTCCCGGAAAAATACGACTGGAGAAAGCCTTCAAGTAGGCTCAGCTCTTCTCGTTGCAGCACTAGCTTCAAATGTTTCAGAAACCAGTTCATCTCCCAACCCTGGATGAGGAGCCGTGGGAAAGTCTGCGAATTTGATGACTGCGGTGGACAGGTCATGATCAAGAAGAACCTCCGGCTCCTACAAGAAACCCAATATCTCCTGGTTGCCCCACTTTGGAACCTCCCGGCTCTGCCAGGTATTCGCCGATCCTATCCGTTGCAGCTTGTGGGCTACAAGAAGGATGGTTAGTTGTTGAGCACAGTTCTTCAAATTTATTCTCATTTTTTAAGGGAATATGTTCCTTGGCGCAAAGTGGCACCTCGTTGGTCTCAGTGAACATGTCCAGCTCAGTAGAGACGTCCATCACTTTATCAGTTGGTTTGTGAACCCCGACGGCAGACGGGGCTACACACTTGTGGACGACAACAGTATCCGAGGGGAGAAAGCTATGTCACAGTACCTCCTGAACAGGGCTCAGCTTCTGCTCTTTGTCCGTCACGAATACCAGCGTCAGCCCAAGGCAACGCAGCAGGCGGCCACCCAAAGAGAGCGTAACGAAGCTACCCAGTTTAATCCACGACTGGAGGAGCCGGCTAGGAGCCCATCTCCAATGGCCTCAGTTAATTCGACGTCTTCATCTCCAAAGCCGGCAACCAGGAAAGGAGCTAAAGTCCTGTTGTCGCCTGGTTCAAAGGAGCTACCTCCTCTCCCAATAAATGTCGTGCATGAGCCCTTCAAGCGCCCCGTTGATTTGGAATCAATGCAAAAGGTCGGCTATATGGTTGGCGACATATTCACGTCTTCGGCCGATGTCATTTTGAATGCCGCAAACAGGTTACTGGCACACGGAGGAGGATTTGATGGCGAGCTGCGGAAAAGAGCTGGCCCTCAAATAGACAAGGAAACCGAGGACATCGCTAGAAATCAGTTGAAAGGGCAAGGACTGAGTAAAGGAAGCGTCGCTTTGACAAAGTCATACCAGTTGGTACAATACAAAGGTTAGTTCTCGGAGGCTAGGGACGTGCGGAAATTAATCTTTAAGGAGACACCCGGCCTGCACGCACCCGCTGGGAGTCATTATTTTTCAGCGGCTCTCTTTGTTGGCCGACCAGGGACAAAGTACGATGGACCAAAAACCGAGGGACTTGCTTTTTTCTTTAAAATCCTTCTTTTTTTTTAAATTTTTTCTGTACAATGTTTGTTTGTTCCAGTAAAACTTGGGCTAGTTTGTGGTAGGGATTGACCACCCTACAGTGTTTTCCTGAGCCAATATGGATTTGTCTCAAGAAAATGGAAGTGATTTGGAAATGGAGGAAAGTGGCAACCGGGCCACTATAGGTTCTCTGGCTAGTGGGGACGTCTTTGAGACTCCCCGGAATCGGAAGGTACAAAAGAAAGGCTTCCTAAATTTACAAATTCTAGAGTGGAAGACCGAAAAGTAAAAAATTCCGTTCGTATAAGAGCATCAGAGATAATAGTTCATCGGGGAGCTCCCAAAGAAGTCATTCGGAAGACTCATTTTCATCGGGTCACCACGGGTCCCAGGAAATTAGTGATTTTGATGACAGCTACAGTGGTGGCTCGTTCCCCAACATTAGCCTTCTCCGAACGTCTACGCCCATTTCGAGCAGAACACCGCCGGTGAAAAGAAGACATTCGGCCGAATTTCCCAGTCAGAGACCGGGATCACTCCCTGTACGTTATATTAAGCTTTTCTGTTTTTGATTATGCCTGTTTCTAGTGCAGTCAAAGTACACCGGAGCTTTCTTTCTCACCATTTGCTACACCGAAAAGCAGCTCGTCGTACCAAGAGAAACACCGCTTATATTACCATCGGTCGGTTTAAGCCCCCCGGTTGTTGTTTCCATTTTTCTAATTTGCAGTAACCATCCTGAGCGCGAGAGAAAAAAAGCGACCCCACTCTCAGGGGCTGAAAGAATCAGACTCCACCGAAGAAGAAAGGCGAACGAGGAGACAAAGCAGAGAGAGGCTAGCGAAATCCTTGCTATGGTAGAGGGAAATCTTCTCGGGCCACGAAGAATTGTACAACAGTACCTAAATAGGCTGCATCCTGGGGAAAAGGAAGAAATCTTGGATTCATTTCGGAGAACTGTCCGAGAATACCAGAATCAAACGTGTCAACAAAATCTAAGCAGAACCCAAATGGAAGAAAGAAAGGCAGATCTCTTCGAAGAAATCGAATCACAGCTGCAAACCGTCTTCGAGAGTGCAATCCGAGCTGAAGCGCTCCATCAAGGCGATAACCGACAGCTGGAAGCCGTTATCCAAACATTTCGCAATTTACTGAATGCTGATCGAGAAGATGCCTTCAACGAAAGGAAAACAATCTTTGAACTTCTGGACGAGGCCCTCGAAGCCCAGGATAAAATGCAGGAACTTCTACGGCTCACAACAGATGAATACGGAAGAATGAGGGACTGTCTTGTCAAGCAGCTCAGCAAGAATATTAAAGGATGGAAATCGCGAAATATCTACGAAAACGCCCTACGCACCCTCGGCAGGGCTCGCTATCATTTGAAGGAAGACTATGAAGACTACCGTGTAAAAGCGGCGAGCGGAGAGCCGATATTCTACCCAATCGCTGTCCTCTATCCTTTAATCTACAGGGAAACTATCAGTACCTCGTCTTCTATTAAAACCGCAATGGAGGGAGTGCCCGAGCAAGAATCTTTTGAAGACGATGGTCAGTTTTCCCTATTCCACTTCACTCATATTTTTTAGAGATCTTGTCGTCTGCTTCTGATCGCTCCGGTGAGAAAGGTGCGGGAGAGGAAGAAACGGCCACCACTGAAGAAGAAGAGGAGAGCCACCACCGCCGCCGCCGCCTTGAACCGAACCAGGCCGCCGATACATGGGACGAAGCGGACCTGGTCCTCCTTAGCGACGACAGTGTGGACGAAGCTGATGCTGCTGCTAATGACGAGCAGGATGATGACGAACTGGCAAAACTAGCTCAGTTACAGCTGGACCCTCAAATGGAGGCCGCTGTGACGAGGCAAGTAAATGAGATCATTGGAGAAGACGCAGCTGAAATGGTAACCGACGATCTGGCCGAGCAAATTCTACGAAAAACGACCTTTATCCGCCGGTGCCTTCCTGGACAGTGTTCTGAGTGTGTTCCCCGGTTGGTGGATCTCTCTTATTTTCAAATAAAAATTGGTTTCAGCGAAGCCTTCGAAGTGCTTGAAATCTTGCGGACCTTTTTGAATTACCCTGCAATTGACCTCGGAAGCCGTGTACTCAACACTCTGATCCGCTTGACAACGAGAAACAATCCTCAGCTGAACGGCTTGTCAGTACTGCAGTGGCTAAGGAAATACGAAGCCTGTTACCAAGGCATAAGATCCATCGTGCGAAGACTCTCAGATCTGAAGGCTCTTCTTATCGCCATCACGGATATCAGGCGTTTCAACGTAGCCGCTGATTATGCAAGTCTCAAAAGAGTTCTGTCGTTCCAAGGAATTCCCAGAAGAATCCAGCTGAGATTTCTTTATCAATACACAGGTATATATTTTCATCCGCGAGAGCAGCGGATATATAAGCCTATGTTTCTTTTTTTCCAGGACACATTGCCGACCACCACCACACTGAGGATTATGTGATGAAGAAGTTCCAAGGCAATTTTAACGACTTTTGGAAGGGAATGAATGAGCTAGAAATTTTTTCGTGCCAGTGCTGTAATCAGCTCCGCAGTCAGAAGGACATCAAGCTCTATCCAAGTCCAGACCCTGGAGTTTGTCCACCTGTAAACTTGGCTCCTTTTCTTCCGGCGGTTCCTCCATTGCCCATGTTTACTACAAAGCAAGCTATGGAAGAAGAAGCTGCCGGCCTCCGATCGCGCTCTCCCACGCCTACGAGAGCTCCAGCAGCAGGGGCTACAGGCAGTCAACGACGACAACAACAACAGAGCGCCCAGGTAGAATAGATCCAGCCTAAGCCTAAAAACGGGGAGCTGTTTCAGCGTTGCTACGGAATCTGCCTTACCTGCCATGCCTCGATCCGAAAGGGACAGAAGCCTGCTGACGCTTTAATCAACGGTATGGAAAGCTCCCCGGTGCCCGACTGCCTCCTTGACCTCAACTGGATTGAGTTGATGATGATCCAACGTGTCCGACCAATCCATGCAGTCATTCATCTGCGGAATATCGGCGGAAAGAAAACTTCCCTCAAGGTTGACTATGATTTTCCCTGCCTCTTTAGGCTCTCTTTCTCTTTTTAGGGCACAAAAGGAGCCCAGGTGATTTTGCCGGTCGATATACAGGCAACTATGGATCACGTTGCGCAAACATTACCTTCGGCTTCCAACCTCTCGATTCAAGTCAACACCAGTTTTGGTGACAAGCGAATTGTCAGCTTACCGAAGGTTCTCCGAGCCCTTCGATACTTGAAATTGAACAACGACCTCTATCACGATATCGAGATTAACGAACAATTCAAATTTCGTCTGAACGAAGACGTTTTCTTCGAGAAACCGGTATGAACATACTGAGCATGAGAATTGGCTTAATCGCTTTTAAGGACGCTACGGAGCAGGACGCCGAAGCTCTTTTGCACCGGGAGCTTGATGCCCTTGACGATGAGCACCTGCTAACACAAGATGCTATTGACGTTCAGCCGTTTCAAAATGCTCAGCCACCAAATATTGATACAGTGACAACAGCGGACCGTTACCGTGTCGTGCCACACAAGTATCAACCAATCGCCGTCAGCACGCCTAATCTTGACGTGTTGGCCATGCCTCAAATATATCCGACAGGCCATTTCGGCTACAGCCATGACCGTCATGAAAAACCTCTTCACATTTCTCGGTACGCTAGAAACCGACTTCTGGACAGAGAACGGCGTTACGGAAACGATCCGACTTGGCTACTATTTTTTTACCATCATCTTTTACAAAAGGTAGGCGTCTTTTTTGTTGAGCTCCCAAAAATTGGCATTATTCCAGGATGTGACCTCTGTCCTAGGAATACAGGCAAGGGTAGGAGCAACTGCCACAGGAGCGGAAGTAGCCGAGAAGATAGAAACAGATGAAGCTTTTGTCAAGGGCAATATGACCTCATTATTTGGAAAGCTTAGAGGGTTTCCACCTTACTGGCACTCGGTGAAACTGAAGCTTCGTTCTCATCTAATCGCCTTTGGCCCTCCCACCTGGTTTTTGACTCTCAGTCCAGCTGAAACTGAATGGAAAACCGTCGTCAACTTATACAAGAAGTTCAAGCCTCCAACTCGAGTACGGTCGGACTACGCACACTTGGGGTAAATTCAACGAGTATTCTGGCTTAAGACGACTATTTTCAGACATTTCATGGCACAGGATCCACTTCATTTTTCGCGCTACTTCTACAGGCGGACGAGAGTTTTTTTCTCAAAATTCCTGCGAGTTGGACAAGACTATGAAGGGCCTCTGGGAAATGTGACCCACTGGTTCTACAGATTTGAATACCAGGCTCGAGGAACACCTCATGTTCATGCTATTCTCTGGACGAAAGGACGTCCCAACCTCGATGCACCAGAGCAGGAGATCACCGACTTCATAGACCGCTACGTAACCTGTCGTCTCCCCGACCCAGACTTGGAACCGCGTCTCCATAGACGAGTAATCAATCACCAATTGCATTGGAAGAAGCATAACAAGACCTGCATGAGAAGGGTCCGCTATGGCCCTGGCGGAAGGAAAATGGCAACGTACTGTCGATTTCAAATGCCCCGTCCGGTCCTCGCTAAGACAGTTGTGATGCACCTCAACAAAGCCGTCAAATACCTGCCCGGTGTGAAGAAGCGAGCTTATTACATTCGAAGAAGAAAGGCTGAAATTGTAAGTTCAAAGTTTAAGTTCCGATTATGACACAACACTGTCTCCCTTGCAGATGATCAACGATTACAATCCGGCCTGTCTTCTCAGCTGGAAAGGGAATATGGACCTACAGTTCATTTCTCACAATGAAGAGGGACTCTTCGGCTACGTTGCCGGATACGCGGCAAAGGGCAAAGAGGGTGACGTGAGAGGAGTCATTGGCGGTGGAGAAGAAGGGAAAGCCAAAAAACCTCCTACTGGTGCTCACGAACGGCCTGATGACGATGAGGATGAGGACGACACAATGAAGATCCCCAAATCCCACGATCCAAGTGGCAAGCTCTCGGCCATATATGAGCAAATCCTGAAGATTATGAACCAGAGAGAGGTCGGCCTATACGAGATAGTTGACCAACTGATGGGTAAGTATTTAGGCTTCCTTCCTTCCTTCCTTGAGTTAATTCCAGGTCACAAGTCAATTAATTTCAGGTCACAAGCTCTTTGAGTTCGACTCGGAGCATTGCTGGATCGACCTACATCAATCATCAGAGCGCAGACGAATGCTACTGCCCAAATCCATGTTGGCAAGGGCGCAGAAAGCTTATGCAGACAACTGGATGGACACATATTATAAAAATAGGCACGCTGATTTGGAGTACTACTGTCTCTTCAATCTCTTGACTAATTTTGAAATGGCCGAGGAGGCGAGAGCAAAAGGAACAGTCAGCCAAATTTTTAGAGATGACGGTAGGTGGTTTTTTACCCCTTGTCCCCCCACTATAGAACAAGGATCGTTTTCATTTCAGACGACGAAGAGGATCCTGTGGATTCCGACGATGCTATTGATGAGAACAACGAAGAGCGCCTGATCAAGAAGAGAAAGAGGACAGGAGCCACCGCCACCAATCAGAGCAGAAATGTGTTTTCTGCGGACTACCACACGGAAAATCGTCGGAGCATCTTCTACAGCCATCCAGACTTACCTATTGGTCATGCATTTGAGTTGCACTCTTCGGGAATGAAGAAAAAGTTGATGAGAAAGAAGAAAGCCATGTGCGTGCGCTTCTTCATGAAGCCCCTCGATTGGGACGATTCCGCTGTCGTGGAGGACTGTTTTAGGCGACTCTGCCTTCTCTTTATTCCTTGGAGGGATGAAGATTCCCTTCTGGAGATCTACAGCGGTGGGTTGCCTGCTAGCATTAGAAATTTTCTGAGTTGATGCTTTGCAGAGGAGAGTTACCTTGATCTCTGGCTTCGCTTTATGAGGGAACTGAAGGAGTACTCCGCCGAGGCTTTCGAAGATCTTGAAAAATATTTGGACAGATTCATTGCCATGAAAGAAGAAGACCGCGAAAGGGCCGAAAAATACCGAATGCAAAGGCAGGCTCTGCATGCTGCCGAAGCCGAGATCGAGGACGGGCCAGATTCGGCCGACAAGCCGCGGCAGCGAGGAGCAGTTGAGGTAAGGAGATTCGTTTGTGCTACAAAAGTTAACCTTTTCTAGGTCGATGAAGATTTGCCGGAGAGTTACGGCCGTCGTGTGGATGAAGCCGACCTCCAGAGAAGAATCCAATCATGTCAAGGAAACCAGATCCAATGGAATATTTTCCAAACGGTCTGCAATACAGTCCAGGCACAAGAGGAGAGCAGAGCTCAAGGACGACGGCTGCCGGATAAGCTGCTTATGTTCATTTCGGGGACAGCTGGCACCGGAAAAAGTTTCCTCATCAACCTGCTGAGTGATCTGCTCTCAATTCGCTACATACCCGATCGTGCAAGCCGGGAAAAAGGATTGATGCCGGCTGTTCTGCTCAGTGCCCCAACGGCGTTGGCTGCCTGCAATATTGGAGGTGTCACCCTGCACCAGCTTTTGAGCATCAAAATATTTGAAGAAGCCTTGAAAAGCGGAATGGTAAGGAAAGTTTAAGCCTAATATGATAGGAGTCTCTTCCTTCTAGGGGATCCCCGATCAAGCCCTTGACAGAAAGAGGAGCCTCTATCAAAATGTGCGCCTCCTGATTATTGACGAAATAAGCATGTGTGACCCTGTGTTACTCTGGCAAGTGAACCACAATCTTCAACAGATCTTGGGAAGTAATGAGCAGTTTGGAGGCCTTAATGTGTTGGTATTCGGAGACCTGCTGCAACTTCCCCCGGTTGACCCTCACAACCGGGCCAAAGCCAAGGGAGTCTTCCTGCCTCCCAACCCTCAGCGGGTATGTTTCCCTCTCTCTTACTAATTTCCTCTGCTGTAGATCCAAGCATTAATTGGTGGCAGACAACTGCGAACCGACGCCACCTTGTGGCACAGCTTCGGCTACAGGGAGCTCCTTGCCAACCAGAGACAGAGCGGCGACCCGCTGTTCGGGGAACTTCTTGGTCGCCTAAGGATCGGCCAGCTAACGGCAGAGGATATTGCCCTGCTGCAGACGAGGATCATTCCCACGACGGACCCTCTTGGAATTGCAACACAAGACGAAATAGTTGCCTACTTCCTTGCGCTCATGGAGAAGGACAGTCGAATCCTCGCTATTTTCCCCACCAACATCGAAGTGACCACTTTCAACAATCTTATTGTGGAGAAGAAAGGGATGGCTGAGTACCGTCTCATCTGCAGTGATGTGTACGTCTCCAGCACGCACCAATATCTGCGCCCAAGGGCCGAAGATGTGACCAAAGCCAAGAAAGAGCGTCCATGGCAGCAATTCGGTAAGTTTCGTCGGCTGCTGCTGCTGCAGCAATTTAATCTCTGTTTCCTCTTTTAGCCAATCAAATCGACGATTTGGACGAGCAGAAGGCCATGAGATTTCCCAGGACAAGAGTACCGCGGTCCACTTATTCGGCTGGTTTGGATGGTGAGGGAAAACTGCCGGAGCTTGTTGGCGGCCTCCCCGACCAGTTGTACCTGGGCATTGGAACGCGCGTGATGCTCCGCAAGAACATAGACAATCCTACCGGCCTTGTCAACAGCGCAATAGGCACCGTGACTGGAGTGGAGCTATGGACCGAAGGACAATCCAAAGGACTACCATCAAAGATATGGGTTCGCTTCGATTCCTCCGGAAAGATCTACGGTTTGTGTGAAAAAGGCGAAGAGCGAAGAAACGCTCATATTTTTCAGCAATCACCCGCTGTGGTCACTACTACAGCATCCCGTCGAAGATTCACAAGGGCTACGAAAAGCGATACCGAACCCAATTTCCTCTGGTGGTGTGCTACTCTGCCACCGTGCATAAAGTGCAAGGGATGACTTTACCAACCATACTTGTGAGCACTGCCAGGATGTTCTCAGAGTCTCATGTCTTCGTCGCTCTCAGCCGTTGCACCAGCTTGGCGGGTGTCCACCTGGTTGATTTTTTCCCCGAAGTGGTCACCGTCAGCACCTCAGCGTTGTTTGAGTACAACAGACTTCGGAAGACTCTGGATCCTCCTTTGCCGCAGTACTTGTTGCCAAAGGAGTTCGGGAAAAAAAAGCCGTTTGATCCAAAAAGAATTTCCCGTTTCGACCCTGCTAACGCCGCCGGCTCCAGCCTGTTTTTAGCTGTTACCGATGAGGCTCCACCCTTACCGCGCCTACGGTCACGTACAGGTGCGCCTTTACGTTTTTACTTTTTTCTAAAGACACGGACAATTTCAGGCCCAGCTAAACAGATAGCTAGCTACGTTGACTCCAGAATCTCCTCCAGCGAGGAGAGTGATCTCATTTCTTCCGGCTCATCGGCTGTTGTGAGCGTTGACGATGAAGAAGTGTCCAGTGATGACCCGGCATCTGATATGGACATGGAAGAGCTTCTAGCTACCCAAAGGCAACTGGCAGGTGGTGTATCCCAGAGGACAAATACTGGAGCAAGAGCGACTCGTCTCGTCGAATTTCTTGACTACCTGCCTTTCGAGAATCCGGCAGAGAACGACGGAAACAGGACATTGAAAACTAGCTGTTTTCTGATCAGCGCTATCAACATACTTAATCAGATGGTACAGATGACTCGCAGCCTCCTGCAAGCACCAAACAGTATGTTTTCGCTTTTGGCCTTTCTTTCTTCAAATCCGAAGAACTCTGCCTAAGCCTAAGTATAATTTTAGGTTCCCTGACTCGAACATGCATGCTTCTGAAAGAAGCCTTCCTGAAGAAGGTCGCCACCATTGTCTTCTTGCGCAGAAGCTTACCGGAACGTCTACATTCTGGATATGGAACACCAATTGACGCAGCGTACTACTGTCTCCGAGACTACCCCGAGCAAATCCGGAATATGTGCTCGTTCAAGACAATCAGTACATTTTACTGCAGCAAGTGCCACAAGAAGCAGTCCAGAAGTACACATACCAGTGGGAAAATAAAATGGATCTTCGACCTTGACTTGCGAAATGCTGTTGCCGAAAAGGGAACTCCCGGAAAAATACGACTGGAGAAAGCCTTCAAGTAGGCTCAGCTCTTCTCGTTGCAGCACTAGCTTCAAATGTTTCAGAAACCAGTTCATCTCCCAACCCTGGATGAGGAGCCGTGGGAAAGTCTGCGAATTTGATGACTGCGGTGGACAGGTCATGATCAAGAAGAACCTCCGGCTCCTACAAGAAACCCAATATCTCCTGGTTGCCCCACTTTGGAACCTCCCGGCTCTGCCAGGTATTCGCCGATCCTATCCGTTGCAGCTTGTGGGCTACAAGAAGGATGGTTAGTTGTTGAGCACAGTTCTTCAAATTTATTCTCATTTTTTAAGGGAATATGTTCCTTGGCGCAAAGTGGCACCTCGTTGGTCTCAGTGAACATGTCCAGCTCAGTAGAGACGTCCATCACTTTATCAGTTGGTTTGTGAACCCCGACGGCAGACGGGGCTACACACTTGTGGACGACAACAGTATCCGAGGGGAGAAAGCTATGTCACAGTACCTCCTGAACAGGGCTCAGCTTCTGCTCTTTGTCCGTCACGAATACCAGCGTCAGCCCAAGGCAACGCAGCAGGCGGCCACCCAAAGAGAGCGTAACGAAGCTACCCAGTTTAATCCACGACTGGAGGAGCCGGCTAGGAGCCCATCTCCAATGGCCTCAGTTAATTCGACGTCTTCATCTCCAAAGCCGGCAACCAGGAAAGGAGCTAAAGTCCTGTTGTCGCCTGGTTCAAAGGAGCTACCTCCTCTCCCAATAAATGTCGTGCATGAGCCCTTCAAGCGCCCCGTTGATTTGGAATCAATGCAAAAGGTCGGCTATATGGTTGGCGACATATTCACGTCTTCGGCCGATGTCATTTTGAATGCCGCAAACAGGTTACTGGCACACGGAGGAGGATTTGATGGCGAGCTGCGGAAAAGAGCTGGCCCTCAAATAGACAAGGAAACCGAGGACATCGCTAGAAATCAGTTGAAAGGGCAAGGACTGAGTAAAGGAAGCGTCGCTTTGACAAAGTCATACCAGTTGGTACAATACAAAGGTTAGTTCTCGGAGGCAAACGGAGCAAACGCATTTCTAATATATTGCAGCTATCTACCATGCTGCCGCACCGCAGTTATCCAGCAAAACCTACGTGCTCACGACGGAGGATGTTCTGAATCTCATCCGAACATACAACGGCGCCTACGCGTGCATGAACCAAATGGGCCACACCTCGATTGTATCACCAATTCTCGGCACTGGTATTTACAATTGGAACATAGCAGTGGGAACGTTTTTGGCGGTAATATCTGCCCTTATTTACTATCTAAGAAACCCAAATAGCGTAAGTGAAAACGACTTAGGCTTACTTGCAGCAATTTTCCTTTCAGACTGTCAAGAGCATAATCTTTTTCGAAATGAATGCCGGCTATCATACGACAATTTCCGCCACCTGTTTTGGCAAGCGAACACGATGGGCACGAAAAGGTCCGCACGAATGGCTGACAGTCCTCAATGACTGCCTCATCTCCGGTTCAAACAATCGCGCAGTGCTCCGGATTCTGCCGCTATTGGAAAGCATTTTCGCTAAGCTCTCCATTGCCGCAATTATACCAAGGCCGGTGGAGGACGAAGAAGACTATCAGCCTGCTGCTGCTGCTGCTGCAACCGCTCCAAGACGGCCTCCGGGTGGACCGCCTCCTCTTGAGAACCTAAGAAACACCTGTTTCGCCAATGCTGTGGCGCAGGTGCTGTTTTCCTTTTACATACAAACTACTCACTCTCAAATTTTCCAGGTCTTGCTCCGTATGTGGCCGACAGAAGTGCATAGCAGGAATGAACCGTTGATGCGTGCCTTGAGGAAAATAGACACAGGCACATCTGCTGAACAAAATGCCTACGCTCTAGTCGAGGAGTTCAGAGGCCGTGAACTCCCACGTAACACAGACACCGGCTTCCGTGAAGACTACGCAAACTCTGCTATGCACCACGACTCTACAGAGTTCCTAGCCTACCTGCTCGCCTTTGGACACATCCCAGAAGATTTGGCAGTGCAGCTGCGCTTTGATCAATTCTACAGATATCAATGTGAAGATTGCCGACTGGTACGTTAAAACCTAAGCTCTAAGCACTAACTAACCAATTATAGATATCCCGAGGTGCCGAAGACGACGTGGTAGCGGACCACGTCGTTCTAAACTTCCCCGAAGGCCATCACAACTTCCCAATGTTTAGTGAGGTTATCAAGCTGATAACAACTGTGGACCGCGTAAAAAAGCGCCCCATGAATCCTCAAGAGCTGGAGGAGGCGGGGCTTCCTCCGCAGCACACACCCGAATGCTTGCCCACCGATCCTCTGGGAAACTGGTTCGAGTACCGACTTCACTTTCGCCTGCGTCCCACTACGCGATTCTTCGCCTTTAATCTTCAACTATTTGGATACCGACGAGGTCAAGGAAGCTACCTTATAGAAGATCGCGCAATCGGCCAACCGCGACGGATAGAACGCATTGGAGGTATATACAAGGAAAATAGCCTTAAATAAATTCACATCTACAGGTCGGGACTTTACGCCGATCGCGGCTATCGAGCACAGAGGAGCCGGCACAATGCACGGCCACTACGTAGCCTACATTCGCAAAGGAGACATCTGGTGGGTCTGTGACGACACGATGATCACCCCCGGTGAACTGCCTGCCGACCTAAAAGGAATCACCTATTTGTTGTTCGAACGAATCTAATCCCTTGAATGCATGTGCCCCCTCTAGTTTAACTGTTGTCTTTTTCGGCAAGCTTCTGTAATTTGGCTTACCTGTTGCGCCTTTTTCTAATAATTTATCCCCTTTTTCTTTCTGTTTGACATCCATCGGGCTCTGTCCCTGTGATTCCTGCTACTACATTGCCGCCGAGTATTGCGCGCTACAAACTTTAGAGTCTCTCGCTCTCTCTCTCTCTCTCTCTCTGAACTGAAGATATGGATCCTATCGCTCTGTGGTGGGAGAATGGAGGCGGTGTGCCTTATCAGCAGGAGAACCCACTGGACTCTTCCGACGCTGAAGCGGAACAACAAAGACAAGAAGAAGGTGCTCAACCGGAGAAGCTGTGCGATGCGGAAGTGGAGGTGGTCACATTGTCTGAGAGTGAAGCCGATGAATCCGACGACGATGACGACGAAAGTGACAGCAGCATAAACTACAGCAGCAGCGACTTAGAGGTAGAAGAAGAAGAAGATGTGGAGAAGATGAGCGACAACCAGGATGAAGAAATGGACGACGACGACGACGAAGACGAGGATGAGGAAGACGAGGATGAGGAAGACGACAGCGATTCGTTAAAATCAATGGAGGTCGCACCAGGAGACGAGGACGAGGTGGACAGGCAATTCAGCGGCTGTCCACATCCCCGCTTTCGTCATGATGAGCCTTTCCTAGAAGATGGGCAGACCCTAGACGTTGGGGTGGTTCGCCTCGTCTGTGAGGACGACTACGACGTCAGCCGCCTTTCACCTCCTCCCGTCTCTTACACCAGAGGCCGTCAGGTATCCCATCACCACCACCAGCAACAGCATTTAATATGGCTTCAGATGGTCCGGATGTCCGTGACAGTCGTCCTCAATTGCCGCTCCTCGATCCTCTACCCCGCATACAGGACGGCCCCAATTAAGTCATACAAGGTCTGTGAGCGTCTTCTCTTGTAAAAGTGTACTTAAATTCAGCTGGTAATCGACCATCCCGCCGCTCTACCATGGTACACTGTTCATATGCTGTTTAGTCACGTAAAAGACGTCTTCTTCAGCAAATTGGTGAGCTCAGCAACCCCCCACGCCCTAAATATGATAATTCAAGTACAAGCTGAAACTTCAAACCCACAGAGATTTCCCCAACTCCACTAGCGACGGTACTGTGCTGATCGTGGCCCGTATTGAAGACGAGAGGGACCATGGGCTGGACGCTCGGGTCACCGATGAAACAGTCGTCCACTTTACTTCAACCTAAGCCTAAGCCGCCTCCTTCCCCTGCTTCGCTTCCTGCGATTTGTTCTGATTCCGCTTTCGTCTCTGTCTTAGCCTTACTACTACTACTAATTGAATTAATAACCGTCAGTAAAAAAAATAATAGTCTCTGAAGTTCTCTTTAAGTCCTATAGCAGCCTAAAACCTTCCATCAAGCCTCCGCTATTTCAAGTAATTTTTGCTTCTGCTTCACACCCTTTGTAATCGACCTAGGCTTTCCGCTCTCGCGAAATATCTTTTACCACTTTCCCCTAAGCCATCAGTAAATTGTAAGCCGATTATCGCCACACTTGCCGCTTTGTCTATTTCTCTTTAAAATAAATGGTCGTTCTACTACTGGTTTTTATATAAGCACGGGTAAATAGCCTGAAAATATCAGTCAATTTTAAGCCATTCTGAATTCTCGGTAAAAATGGGTTAAATATTGGTTACTAGTGAATTTGCTTCCAGGTTAAAATGAGCGACGACGACGGCTTTGAGAGCGACGCTACCTCGCGGAGCAACAGTTCGGACTCCGAGAGCGAACTGTTGTCCAGTGGGTACAGCAGCCCAGACAGCCAAGAAGACTCGGATGTTGATGAAGAAGAAGACAGACCCATTATAACGACTACACTGCGCTTCGTCGGCCTGGATGATTGTTTAGTAAATCCTGAACATCAAGAGGTGGGTTTTCCAATAGAAAGCCTTAAAAAACGACATTATTCCAGGCTAGTGTGAATGTGTACTGGGACTATACCATCTGGGACCTCATCGGCATCATTGAGTCGATGTACTTCAAGGAGGTACAACTCATTAGAGACTTCAATATACGCCTAAAGTTTAGGAGCAGCAGGACACACACCTCTACGCCGTGTACACAGGCTGGACAGAACGACATACTGTTCAAATGGGACGGCCTGATCTTCACCCAGACGTCATCCTCATTTCGTGCCTGAACCGCCAACTCGACGATGCACACGACGAAATACTTCGCCACGGCGACATTTACCGAATTAACAAGTTCCAGCTATAAATTTTCATAAACTTGTCCATTTGACCGTAATAAACTTTTTCTAATGTTGCCTATCAGCAGCGGGTTCTGTCTAACTGGGAAAGACAGAAGAAAACGTTATCGAATCCACGATGAATCCTAA